>CM076576.1:580005627-580088319 GCA_034641835.2 Pinus albicaulis | reverse complement strand
GGATCCTCACAGCGACAGATTATTTCACGAAATGGATTGAAGCAATTCCCACCAGGCAAGCTACGGATTCGGTAATAATTTATTTCCTTGAGAATAACATTTTATCTCGTTTTGGTTGCCCGAATAAGTTAATCACTTATAACGCAGCAGCTTTCAAATAAAAAAGAATGATTGAGTTTTGTGACAAGTATCATATCATTTTGGGACACTCAACCGCTTATCATCCGCAAGGCAACGGATTGGTGGAATCTTCCAACAAATCTTTGGTCAACATCATTAAAATATTGCTGGAAATAAACAAGAAAAGTTGGCATAAGAATTTGGTCAGTGCACTTTGGGCAGATCGAGTGAGTCAGAAGAAATCCATTGGTATGTCCCCCTTTGAGTTAGTTTATGGAGTTGATATAGTGTTTCCTACCTCTCTCGCAGTTCCGGTGGTCAAACTTCTACAGGAAGCTGGCAGTGAAGATGATCATATGAAAATAAGAATAAATCAAATGATCCATTTGCAGCAGATGAGGGAAGAAGTTTTTCAAAACACATTCAAGCTGTAGGAGAGAATTAAGAAAATCTATGACAGGAAAGAAAAGGCGGACAAATTTCAATTGGAAGAAGTGGTGCTGAAATGGGATGCAAGAAATGAGGAAAAGGGTAAGCACGATAAGTTTGAAAATATTTGGAAAGGACCCTTTAAAATTGCTGCATATCGGGGTCTGAATGCTTTTCTTATGAAGGAGATGAACGGGGAAGATTGTCTAGGAGGGCCGGTCAATGGTCGACTGCTCAAGCGGTATCATTTTTAAGATGTTTTCTGTTGTTTACATTGTCACTGTACATACCATTTATTTCAGTTTTATTGCAAGTGTGTGCTGTGATATTTTCTTCAGTTTGGGGCTTGAAGTGAAGGCTATAATTCTGAAGATCGATTTCGGCTTTGGTTTGAGTTTGTCGAGTCACATTTTTCAGTCATCTCAATTTCAAAATTGAGTCAGTTTGAGTCAAATTTTCAGTCAATAAATCAGTTAAGAGTCTTCTGTTGTTTTTTCGAAGTTATGGCCTCCATAGCCCAATGGATGAAGGCACTACCTACTCTCCCAGAAATATGTAGTCCTTGGCACCTCCTAGGCGCTACCATCCCCATTGGAGCCAATGTTAGAGTTGGTCTCTTCATCCCTCCGTCAGAGATCAAAATATCTTGTTGCATTTCATTTTAGGTGTCTCATTCAGTTCAGTCAGCTGCATTCCATTAGGAGCATGGATCATCTGAAGGAAGGGTGTTTTTCACTCATATCCCTCATGTCATGTACCTGCTAGTCCGTATCTGTTTATCAAATTCCATCAAAATCATTTCTAGTCATTGACAGTCAAGGTTTGGTCTTTTGGTGGGCAAAGAGTCTTTTTAGGGTTTTTTAGTCTCATTAGGTTTAGGGTTTCGTTAATTTAGTCTTCAAAGTGTCCAATAATGTCAGCAGGCACATGAGGGAGGTTCAAAATAATTTTTCATTTCAAAAATTTCATCGTCATAATGTTAGATCATGATTCTTCTTCAAAACTCAGTTTTGAAAAAAAATCGTCAATTTTGTCTTTTGTAATAAATGCCATGTAATTTTCAAAAGTTTTCTCAATTGTGAAGATCTTCAGGCACAGCCCTGGTCACCTTTTCCAAATTCCATGCCAGCTATCCCTGCAAAAAATAGACAAGATTTTCATCATTCAGCCAAAAAATAAAAGAGGAAACAAGAAAAGCAGAGTTTGTATTAAAAATTTCAAAGTGCCAAATTTCAAACATTAGCAAGTGGGTTATTTCAAAACAAAAATCAAAGTCCTTTGTGTATATAATATATTTTCATATTCAAACAGTTCATTTGCACCAAGAGACATCAAAGAAGCCGAGTTAAATTGTGGAAGAACGAAAACAGGGTTTGAAGGCCGGAAGTGTGAGTGAGGTTACAGTCGCGGCGCGTTGGGAGAAGGTCGTGGCGCACAAGCAAGTCGCGACACATAGAGCCGCTCACCACAGTGTTGATTTGAACGTGCGCGGCGCAAAAGGAAGGCGCGACGCACAGGGCTGACAAGCAAGATTCTTGCCACTGCTTCATAAAATTCAAACCAACTCAATTTTCCTCGCTCCAAGTAAGTTTGTGAGACTGTGAATTGCTATTAGCTTGGGTTTGGTGTTGTTTGGAGGGAATAATATAAGATTTTGAATGTTGAAAACATAAACCCTATTCTCTTGTTAGAAATGGCTCTCTTAGGGTTTTAAATTTGAGTTTTAAAGTTTGATCTTGGTGCCAAAATACTTCATCTCCCCCATATTGTTCATTCCTTTCCCATCACTGTCATACTATCATTATAATCCCTCCCCTATTCCCTTATATCCCAAAACCACTCATATCACTTATTCCCATTTATCCCTATCCCTCAATCCTTTCATTCCCTATCATTATCCCTTTCTCGATATCGTTTGAAAAAATTCCTAAATCCCAAATTCCCAAATAGTCAAGTGACTGTCCTCATACTTCAAATTTCACTTGACTGAACCACATTTTTCCCATTGTCCTATTTCTCCCACAGTCCTTTCCCTTTGGCACATATTTGGCATTGAAACAAAAAACAACCAAATTTTCATTTTCATTTTCAACAAGCCGAACATATACCTTGCAACATTATGGAGACGGACACTGATTCATCATATGAACAAGAAAATGATTCTACCACTAAGCTCCATGCACCGAGAAGGCCTCGTAAAGGTGGAAAACATGTGAGAGAAGAGCCCACCTCATTGACTCAGTTGTAGGCCTGCCCACTTGCCATGGCATGTTTTCGAGAGTAGTCATGTTATCAGTACTGTGAGATGATTGCTCGGATTCAGCATCATCAGGAGTTGGATTGTTTGTTTGTGTTACATTTGCATGATGGTCAGGTAACTCTTGCTGGTGTAAATTTCACCTTGACACTGGAAGCCATTTCTCAAGCAACAGGAATACTGAATGTAGGTGAGGAGTGGAACAAAAGACAGCAGGTGGAAAGAGTGCATTATGATCCATACATCAAGCCTAGCTATGTGAGACATCTCAGTAGGGTATTCCCATTCCGGTTTCTGAAGGAATCCTATGCGCCATTGATGAGACTCATTATTAGATATTTCAGTTGTGAGGGCAGGTTTTCACGCCTCTATGCGTACCACATTAGGTTAGTGATGCATTTCACGAGAGTGAGGATGATGAACATACCTTATTTCATGTGCCGAAACATCGAGAGAATGACCACTCTTGTGCAGAAGAAGACTTCCGAGCAGCAGTACAACAGTATTTATCACTATGCACTCATCAATATTGTTTTTGTACATCATCTTGGATTGCAGTGCATTGCATGGGAAGATTTCATTTCCCCTGACTTCTTCACAGCCCCTCAGCCTCCTCTGAATATTGTTCATGATGCAGGTGAACCTTCACATCAGCCTGAAGGTCATGGGACAGAGCCTATAAGTGTGCCAGTGTATGTCACTTATCAGAGAGGCACGAGAGTATTATTTGCAGCAGCCCGACGAGTACTGTCTCCACCCGGGATGGAATGGGTCTCGTTGCTATCATCAGCAGCACATGTATAGGTACAGGACAAAGGTAAGAGGCCTATGCAGGATGAGGACCCTTCAGGAGGCTAGGATACTGATTTCATATTGATTGATGAGGATTTGAGCTCTCCAAGCTCAAAATTGAGAGAAATCATTCAGGAGAAGAAAGCTGAGATCGACACATTGACCGAAAAGTTGCAGAGAGCTCAATGGATCATAAACTATTTGGAGCAGTGGAACAAACAATTGGAGGATTAGCAGATGATCATGGAGTTGCAAAACATCCGTGAGAACCGGCAAGCTGCTCGGAGAAGCTCAACCGAGATGACACCTATTGAGCAGGAGATCGAGGCTGATAGAGAGAATTGGCTTGAGAGGGTCAACATTCATCTTGAGAAGCTGTTGGAGAAGGAAAAAAAGGAGAAAAACATGCTCAAACACATGAATAATCACTATTGGGCGCGCAATCATGTTTGCAAGGCGCGTATCAAAATCCTGAAAGCGAGGCTAAGGAGGGCACTGAAGCGTCGCAAAAGGCATGATAGGCTCCAAATTTTGGCCGAAGCTTCTTTGGCTGAGCATAGCACTTGAGGAGGGACCTTCAGCCCAAGTTTCAAGCAATTTGGGAAAATTTTTGTCAATTTTGAATTTTTTGGTCACAAAACAGATTTTCCTTACCGACACGTAGCGCCACTTGGCGCGCGCTTATAATTGGTAGCTCTTCAGGGGGAAAACTTTGCATTTCTGGATTTTTTATCGAAATTTATACATGCTCATGGATTACCTAAGGATTTCATCAAGTTCTGGGTTGACTAAAGGGTAAAAACACCCTAAAAATGGCCTTTCTGCCACTTTTTGCACACATAGGAAGCAGTGTTGGGAGAATTGATTTTTGGAGTGGTAAATGGAAACCAAATCCAGAAATTCCACTTGGGTTGAAAATTAGATAGGAAGTGATTTCGAACGAGCTATCATGCACTCAATTTAGACTTTGGGAAGGGCCTCAAAATCAGCTCCAAACTTGTGCTACGCATAGAGATTCCAGGCACACCGCATAGAGGAATTTGGCCTATTTTTCACTCAGTAGCTCAGAATTTCGCCTAGTTTTGGCCAGTTTCACTTTTCATGTAAATATTTATGTACCTTGATGTAATTTCATGACCATGATGTAATTTTGGCACATTTTTACTCATTCTAGAAGATTCATTCACCAAAATGTGAAATGTAAGTGAATGGATCAGTTTCCTAGCATATAGAGGCAAGTTGTTTCATTGCCTATTTTCTAGTTCCTAGTTTAGATATGGTTGAAACAGCTCCTAGAATGATGAGCTCGACCCCTAGAGTCATGGGGAGGAGTTAGGCTTATCTATATGATGTATTTTATCAGTCATTTTCAGGGTTGGACACTTGGGATTGCTTGGCACTTCATTGTACATTTCATCTCTGCACTTTTGGCAAAGGAATAGACCAGGGTTTGCAGCACTCTTTGGGATCCATGTGGCTATGTGTTTTGATGGTTTTTTCTCTATGTAATTGTAAGTTCATTGATGTTTATGTGTATCATTTTCCCTTCTCTTTTCTTCTCAAATTAAACAAATCAGTGCTAAAGGTGGAATTCATTAGCTTGCTTTGCTCTACCTTCAATTTTGTTTAATTTTCCATGTTTTCATCTGTTTGAGGAGGACTCTTGAGACCCTCTTGCCCTCTTCATCTCCTCACCGGTCTGATCCATCCATTAATTCAATATAAAGTATCAAAACAATTTCCTTCCTTGCCCCAATCAGAACTCTGCAAAAACTAGGCCTTATCCCCGCACCCAAAACTGCCTTTCCCTTTGATCCAACAAAAACCCCCAAAAACACAATCAAACTCCTTCACTTATATACCTAGCCTAAAATTAGCTTTTATTTCAAGTCATCTCAAGCTCTATTGATTATTTTTGCTGAGATTGACCCGGAGAGAGCCCTCTCCTGTTCTGGTAGGGCTAGCTACTATACTGAGCATGGTTTGATGTTACCCTGAACTCTGCCTTCCTTCAGCCTGAGGTAGATTTAGGCAATAACATAGTGGCGACCATACTGGGGATCGAACCTAGAATCTCTGGTTTTGCAGTGGGGTTTGCATTTAATTCGTGAGATCCATCCTGCTTCTTCAGCTCAGCATAAGTGGATCCTCACAGCGACAGATTATTTCACGAAATGGATTGAAGAAATTCCCACCAGGCAAGCTACATATTCAGTAATAATTTCTTTCCTTGAGAATAAAATTTTATCTCGTTTTGGTTTCCCGAATAAGTTAATCACTGATAACGCAACAGCTTTCAAATCAAAAAGGATGATTGAGTTTTGTGACAAGTATCATATCATTTTGGGACACTCAACCGCTTATCATCCGCAAGGCAACGGATTGGCGGAATATTCCAACAAATATTTGGTCAACATCATTAAAAATTTGTTGGAAATAAACAAGAAAAGTTGGCATAAGAAGTTGGTTAGTGCACTTTGGGCAGATCGAGTGAGTCAGAAGAAATCCATTGGTATGTCCCCTTTTGAGTTAGTTTATGGAGTTGATACAGTGTTTCCTACCTCTCTCACAGTTCCGGTGGTCAAACTTCTACAGGAAGATGGTAGTGAATATGATCATATGCAAATAAGAATAAATCGAATGATCCATTTGCAGCAGACGAGGGAATAATTTTTTCAAAACACATTCAAGCTGCAGGAGAGAATTAAGAAAATCTATGACAGGAAAGCAAAGGCGAACAAATTTCAATTGGAAGAAGTGGTGTTGAAATGGGATGCAAGAAATGAGGAAAAGGGTAAGCACGATAAGTTTGAAAATATTTGGAAAGGACCCTTTAAAATTGCTGCATATCGGAGTCTGAATGCTTTTCTTCTGAAGGAGATGAACGAGGAAGATTGTCTAGGAGGGTCGGTCAATGGTCGACTGCTCAAGCGGTATCATTTCTGAGATGTTTTCTGTTGTTTACATTGTCACTGTACATACCATTTATTTCAGTTTCATTGCAAGTGTGTGATGTGATATTTTCTTCAGTTTGGGGCCCGAAGTGAAGGCTATAATTCTAAAGATCGATTTCAGCTTTGGTTTGAGTTTGTCGAGTCACATTTTTCAGTCATTTCAGTTTCAAAATTGAGTCAGTTTGAGTCAAATTTTCAGTCAATAAATCAGTCAAGAGTCTTCTGTTGATTTTTCGAAGTTATGGCCTCCATAGCCCAATGGAAGAAGGCACTGCCTACTCTCCCAGAAATATGTAGTCCTTGGCACCTCCTAGGAGCTACCATCCCCATTGGAGCCAATGTTAGAGTTGGTCTCTTCATCCCTCCGTCAGAGATCAAAATCTCTTGTTGCATTTCATTTTAGGTGTCTCATTCAGTTCAGTCAGCTGCATTCCATTAGGAGCATGGATCATCTGACGGAAGGGTCTTTTTCACTCATATCCCTCATGTCATGTACCTACTAGTCTATATCTGTTTATCAAATTCCATCAAAATCATTTCCAGTCATTGACAGTCAAGGTTTGGTCTTTTGGTGGGCAAAGAGTCTTTTTAGGGTTTTTTAGTCTCATTAGGTTTAGGGTTTCATTAATTTAGTCTTCAAAGTGTCCAATAATGCTAGCAGGCACATGAGGGAGGTTCAAAATAAGTTTTCATTTCAAAAATTTCATCGTCATAATGTTAGATCATGATTCTTCTTCAAAACTCAGTTTTAAAGAAAAATCGTCAATTTTGTCTTTTGTAATAAATGCCATGTAATTTTCAAAAATTTTCTCAATTGTGAAGATCTTCAGGTGCAGCCCTGGTCGCCTTTGCCAAATTCCATGCCAGCTATCCCTGCAAAAATTAGACAAGAGTTTCATCATTCAGCCAAAAAATCAAAGAGGAAACAAGAAAAGCTGAGTTTGTATTAAAAAGTGCAAAGTGCCAAATTTCAAACATTAGCAAGTGGGTTATTTCAAAACAAAAATCAAAGTCCTTTGTGTATATAAGATATTTTCATATTCAAACAGTTCATTTGCACCAAGAGACATCAAAAAAGCCGAGTTAAATTGTGGAAGAACGAAAACAGGGTTTGAAGGCCGGAAGTGTGAGTGAGGTTACAGTCGCGGCGCGTTGGGAGAAGGTCGCAGCGCACAAGCAAGTCGCGGCACATAGAGCCGCTCACCACAGTGCTGATTTGAACGTGCGTGGCACATAGGGCTGACAAGCAATATTTTTGCCACTGCTTCATAAAATTCAAACCAACTCAGTTTTCCTTGCTCCGAGTAAGTTTGTGAGACTGTGAATTTCTATTAGCTTGGGTTTGGTGTTGTTTGGAGGGAAGAATATAAGATTTTGAATGTTGAAAACATAAACCCTATTCTCTTGTTAGAAATGGCTCTCTTAGGGTTTGAAATTTGAGTTTTAAAGTTTGATCTTGGTGCCAAAATACTTCATCTCCCCCACATTGTTCATTCCTTTCCCATCATTGTCATACTATCATTATAATCCCTCCCCTATTCCCTTATATCCCAAAACCACTCATATCAGTTATTCCCATTTATCCCCATCCCTCAATCCTTTCATTCCCTATCATTATCCCTTTCTCCATATCATTTGAAAAAATTCCTAAATCCCAAATTCCCAAATAGTCAAGTGACTGTCCTCATACTTCAAATTTCACTTCACTGAATCACAATTTTCCCACTGTCCTATTTCTCCCACAGTCCTTTCCCTTTGGCACATATTTGGCATTGAAACAAAAAACAACCAAATTTTCATTCTCATTTTCAACAAACCGAACATACACCTTGGAACATTATGGAGACGAACACTGATTCATCATATGAACAAGACAGTGATTCTACCACTAAGCTCCATGCACCGAGAAGGCCTCGTAAAGGTGGAAAACATGTGAGAGAAGAGCCCACCTCATTGACTCAGTTGCAGGCCTGCCCACTTGCCATGGCATGTTTTCGAGAGAAGTCATGTTATCAGTACTGTGAGATGATTGCTCGTATTCAGCATCATCAAGAGTTGGCTCATTTATTTGTGTTACATTTGCATGATGTTCAGGTAATTCTTGCTGGTGTAAATTTCACCTTGACACTGGAAGCCATTTCTCAAGCAACAGGAATTCCAAATGCAGGTGAGGAGTGGAAAAAAAGAAAGCAGGTGGAAAGAGTGCATTATGAACCATACATCAGGCCTAGCTATGTGAGACAGTTCAGTAGGGTATTCCCATTCCGATTTCTGAAGGAATCCACGCACCTTTTACGAGACTCATTATTAGATACTTCAGTTGTGAGGGCAGGTTTTCACGCCTCTATGCCTACCACATCAGGTTATTGATGCATTTCATGAGAGTGAGGATGATGAACATACCTTATTTCATGTGCCAAAACATCGAGAGAATTACCACTCTTGTGCAGAAGAAGACTCCCGAGTAGCCGTACAACAATATTTATCACTATGCACTCATCAAGATTGTTGTTGTACATCAGCATGGATTGCAGGGCATTGCATGGGAAGATTTTATTTCTCGTGACTTCTTCACAGCTCCTCAGCCTCCTCCGGAGATTGTTCATGATGTAGGTGAACCTTCACATCAGCTTGAAGGTCACGAGACAGAGCCTATTAGTGTGCCAGTGTATGTCACTTATCAGAGAGGCATGAGAGTATTATTTGCAGCAGCCCGACGAGTACTATCTCCACCCGGGGTGGAAGGGGTCTCGTTGTCGTCATCAGTAGCACAGGTACAGGTACAAGACAGAGGTAAGAGGCCTATGCGGGATGAGGACCCTTCAGGAGGCCAGGATACTGATTTCATATTGATTGATGAGGATTTGAGCTCTCCAAGCTCAAAATTGAGAGAGATCATTTAGGAGCAGAAAGATGAGATAGACACATTGAACGACAAGTTGTAGAGAGCTCAATGGATCATAAACTATCTGGAGCAGCGGAACAAAAAATTTGGGGATCATCAGACGATCATGGAGTTGCAAAACATCCGTGAGAATCGGCAAGCTGCCCGGAGAAATCCAACCGAGATGACACCTATTGAGCGGGAGATCGAGGCTGATAGAGAGACTTGGCTTGAGAGGGTCAAAATTCATCTTGAGAAGCTGTTGGAGAATGCAAACAAGGAGAAAAACATGCTCAGACACATGAAGAATCACTATTGGGCGTGCAATCATGTTTGCAAGGCGCGTATCAAAATCCTGAAAGCGAGGCTAAGGAGGGCACTGAAGCATCGCAAAAGGCATGATAGGCTCCAAATTTTGGCTGACGCTTATTTGGCTGAGCATAGCACTTGATGAGGGACCTTCAGCCCAAATTTCAAGAAATTTGGGAAATTTTTTGTCAATTTTGAATTTTTTGGTCACAAAACAGATTTTCCTGCCCGACGCGTAGCGCCACTTGGCGCGTGCTTATAATTGGCAGCTCTTCAGGGGGGAAAATTTTCATTTCTGGATTTTTTTATCAAAATTTATATATGCTCACGGATTACCTAAGGATTTCATCAAGTTTTGGGTTGCTTAAAGGTTCAAAAACACCCTAAAAATGGCCTTTCTGCCACTTTTTGCACACACAGGAAGTAGTGTTGGGAGAATTGATTTTTGGAGGGGCAAATGGAAACCCAATCAAAAAATTCCACTTGGGTTGGAAATTAGACAGGAAGGGATTTCCAACGAGCTATCCTGCACTCAATTTGGACTTCGGGAAGGGCCTCAAAATCAGCTCCAAACTTGTGCTACGCATAGAGTTTCCAAGCGCGGTGTATAGAGGAATTTGGCCTATTTTTCACTTAGCAGCTCACAATTTCCCCTAGTTTGGCCAGTTTCACTTTTTCATGTAACTCTTGATGTAACTTGATGTAATTTCATGACCATGATGTAATTCTGGTACATTTTTACTCATTCTAGAAAATTCATTCACCAAAAGGTGAAATGTAAGTGAATGGATCAGTTTCCTGGCATATAGAGGCAAGTTGTTTCATTGCCTATTTTCTAGTTCCTAGTTTAGATATGTTTGAAACAGCTCCTAGAAACTGAGCTCTACCCCTAGAGGCATGGGGAGGAGTAAGGCTTGTCTATATGATGTATTTTCTCAGTCATTTTCAGGGTTGGACACTTGGGATTGCTTGGCACTTCATTGTACATTTCATCTCAGCACTTTTGGCAAAGGAATAGACCAGGGTTTGCAACACTCTTTGGGATCCATGTGGCTCTGTGTTTTGATGTTATTTTTATCTATGTAATTGTAAGTTCACTGATGTTTATGTGTATCATTTTCCCTTCTCTTTTCTTCTCAAATTAAATAAATCAGTGCTAAAGGTGGAATTCATTAGCTTGCTTTGCTCTGCCTTCAGTTTTGTTTAATTTTCCATGTTTTCATCTGTTTGAGGAGGAATATTGAGACCCTATTTCCCTCTTCATCTCCTCACTAGTCTGATCCATCCATTCATTCAATCTAAAGCATCAAAAAAATATCCTTCCTTGCCCCAATCAGAACTCTGCAAAAACTAGGCCTTATGCCCGCACCCAAAACTGCTTTTCCCTTTGATCCAACAAAAACCCCCAAAAACACAATCAAACTCCTTCACTTATATACCTAGCCTAAAATTAGCTTTTATTTCAAGTCATCTCAAGCCCTATTGATTATTTTTGCTGAGATTGACCCGGAGAGAGCCCTCTCCTGTTCTGGTAGGGCTAGCTACCAGACTGAGTGTGGTTTGATGTTACCCTGAACTCTGCCTTCCTTCAGCCTGAGGTAGATTTAGGCAATAACACCTAAGAAAGGTTATATGGGCCTTAATTTATGTCTAATTTAGAGGCCCATAATTTTTTAATCTTTCAGTAGACCTCCAACTGAGAAACCCAATTTTCATGCTTTTCTACATTCACTTCACCATTATACATAGGAAGCCCAAATTTAATATCTAGTTTTAACAAGGGTGTTTTACCAATTTCCTTTGAGGCATGTTGATGAGTATGAGTAATTTTTGTAGTAGTGGAAGAGGATGAAGATGAAGGTGAAGATGGTGGTAAGGATGATGGTGGTGTAGATGGTGGATTATCACCATTTCCATTACCTCCTCCTCTTGGAGAACCCTCTCCTCTTGGACACTTGGAGCTTTCAGCCTGCAACCTTGTATTCCTCTCTTCATATAGGACTTTCACCATCTCTGTCATGTTAAAGAAATACTTCCTAAAAGCCTTCCAATCCTTTGTCATTTTATCTTTTCTTCATTTATGAGGCATGCTTATTGAAGCCTCAAGTACAATAGGAGGTGAATCTTGTGGTGGAGACCGTGGCAACTGTACCCTCCTTCTCCTTGCTCCAAATTGAGAACCTGCACCCACACACTTTCCTTCTCCTCTCTTGAGCTTCAACCTTGTAAGCATTTAAACATTTTCAAAACAATTAAATCCTCTTTGTACAAGTAAACCTAGTGCTTTGATACCAACTTCATCGGAACGGGAAAATTACTGTTTGTTGTGCGAAATTAAAATTTAGAATATAAACAAAGTGCTTGAGGATTATGCAGTGAATTGCAAGTTAACCATGATTTTTTATGTGTTTTTATGTGAATTCCCTGAGCAAATTAACATAAAAAAAACACTTAACAACAACATCTAACATACATGAACATCACCATAAATAGTAACACAATAGTACATGATGAAGGAGTTCACCCCACCTGGGCTATGTCTCTTTGGTCCAGCTTCCAATGGATTGTCCCTCTTATATTATGCTAAACAATGTGATTACATATGTTTAGAATGCTCAAACAACTTTAAAAATTGTTCCAATGGCTCCAGCATTCCCAAAAATTCATGTGTAGCCTCTTTCTACCTCAAATTTTGTCAAAAAATGACTTAGTTATGACTTCCCCAAGTTTCTACACTAACCACTCCATAAGTTCCTCCAAATTCGGACCCGAACCTACATTTCACCCTGAATTTCACTAACTTGGTGCAAAATTGCCCAAAAATTGGGCGAAATTTTCGGTGCTTTAATTTTCCAATAAGGCCTAAAGTATGATTTTTTTTTTTTAAATAAAAAAAGTTGTGCGATTTTTGCTAATCGTCAGCATTAAATGTTAAGGGTGGTCACATTGGAGGCAGTGACGGTGGTGGTTATCCAAATCGATGGTCCTGGCGATCATGAAAAAATGTTATGGTGTGATCACATCTGCCGCAACATTTGTTGTTGTGGTTACAGTTAGTGTGGGGGGGGGGGGGGGGAGGGGCTAAGGCTCCTGCCCATGGTCCCACCCTCGGTGGTGAGCAGGGCTGCGGCTAGACCCCCACCCCCACCCCCAATGCACATACCATATGAAATTAAAACCAACCCGAAACCATAGTATGTTAAGTAACAAGGTCGTGGTGCAATGGTAATGCAGTTCGTTGTTGGTGGTGAGGTCTTGTGTTTGACACACACGGGGTATGGTTTGACCCTTATCATAATTCTGGTGGCCCTCAGGCTGCCACGTGGCGTCCCTTGGCTAGGCCAATTGGTAGCCTGTGATTGGTTGCCTAATAAACAATAAAAAACTGCCATTTCAAACCAACCATTAAGTACCACTTGGTATAATTTCATTCGCCGAATAAAATCCATTGACCAAGTCAACCTACCACATGGGTATGCTTTGTCAGCAGTACAAGCTACCGACTGGAATTCCCCTGTACCTTTTTCCCCTAAAATTTCCCTGTTTGAAAAAGTGCACACATTTTTGGGATCATACTATGTCAATTTTCTGCGAAACGAGTTGTGCTAGATTCATAACGACGCGATTTGGGCGATTGTTTAGGTTCCACACCATTCCGAACACTTTATTTTTTTAGCATAATTTTGAGCACTCGATCATGTGGTCATATATTTGAGTATTTATAATAAAAAACAATGCATGTAATCACCGGAAGACCAGAGATGGAATTCGACCATTGACCCAAGCGAGGACTATGTTTAGAACCGCCTTCTCTCGACTAAGGGAAAATGCGAATCTTAGACCTACAATAGAAGGTATCACACATTCTATAGAGTGTAGAAGAGCAAGTGGATGGAAAACCATCACTGTGTTAATAGAAAACTTCAGGAGGACAAAAAAAAACCTTACCTTTCTACCTTTGAGCAGAGCCATTCTAGCACCAACACACAGAGAAGAGGATTGCAGGAGATTGAAACCCCACTCACTATGAAATGGAGTAAACCCTATCACGCAATGGTTCAACTGCAGTCGACTGCGGCACTGCTCATAATGGCATCAAAATGAAATCTGGAAGTTTCCACCCAAGCTTACAGGTACCCAAGGCAACAATGAAGCACCAAGACCATTATATGAAAGGTTCAAGGGATCGACGAAGTGAAAAAGCTCGATTGGTGTGCAACAAATACGAGATGGGATGTGGCAGCTGGAAAAAATTAATGATGACTGTCCTCGATTATGGATGAGATTAAATCCATAACCACTATTCACACTTTGGACAATCATATACCTCAGGATAGGATAAGCCATGCTTATTACCATTGGTGAGAAAACCTAGAATAAATTTGTAATATATATCATTGAAATGATGCGTAATGCATCTCATTGTTATGATGTCAAATGTGAGTGGAAATATTATATGTATAGGTATTGTGTACACCTCGTTAAAGTAGGCTATAAGATTAACAATGGTGTTGAACAAGTTAGTTGATATGAAATTAGTAGTAATCACATTTGTTAATAATAAATAATGATTAGAGTCCAATATATATAAAAAAATTATGTAGATAATGTGTGACTATGTACATGCGACAAGTGGTATCAGAGCCGAGTTCCAACATTGTGGCTTTGTGGGAACTAAATGTGCAATGATGTGGTGAACAGATAAGGGGAAAGAGTGAAGCAGAATGTAGAGAGGATCCATATCCACAAGAAGACCATAAGCATCTTATGGAGGAACTAAGCTGAAAATGTGGGTACAGCTGGATGCAAACCAACAATACCACAAAAATAGATTATTGGAAGAACAACAACAAAAAACTAGACAACTATTGGAAATCGTAGAACAACTATAGAACAAAATGGCACAAATGAGGAATGATAATGTAAGGCTAATTCAAGAACAAGATAAAATTTTAAAAATCCTTTCTAATATAAAAAATAATACAACTTATCAGCCAAATCCAGACCATGAGACCTAGTATGAAATGGAACAACAATGAACTGATGATGATCAGGAGGAGAGTCATACCCAAAGAAATCAGCGCCATGAGAGACATAGAATTGACCATGAGGAGGAGTGTAATAATGGGAATGACCAAGGAATGGCAAATAAGCAGAGGAAATAACTGTTAAATACACACACGGTGAACACAAGCAAGGAGAAAGGTAAGCATGAGATGTTGATCTATTAACCATAAAGATGAATATATATAATACAATAGGTGACCCTTGGCTTCCCATTCCAAGTGGTCTCTTGGACTCCATTTGTCCATTTGCCTTCCACACATACCAATTGAGGATTAGGTGTCCAACATTCCCCCCCTTAATCCGAAGGGGTATGTGCGAGTCCAAGAAGAGAGATGTAATAAAAAATTGCAACGTATGCATGAAAACACATAGGCCGAGTCAGATCTCTGAAATGTTGGCATAAAGAGGTGGTTTAAGTATGACCACCAAGAATGGAACGCTTAATGCAGTTCCCAGAACTCTTCCAAATCTGGCAAGAAGCTGGGGTCTTCTGCTAGAGGAAGTTTCCCTCATATTTGAAGAGGGAGACCTTCAACCTAGAAGAAGGGAGGTCTACAACCTATGATGGTTTAAGGATGAACACCAACACTGTAATGCTTAATTCATTTCCCGAAACTCTACCAAAGCTGGCAATAAGCTGAAGTATTCTGCTATAGGAAGTGCTCCAAATTCTTTGAAGAGGAAGAATATCAACCTCGCATAGATGGTTTAAGGCTGTCCTCAAGCCAAAAGAATTATCATGGGCATCTATGTCTCTGCCTACAACTCTGAATATGGAACAAAAATTTGTGGCTCAGGCTCACTTGAACTGCTGTGTCTCTGGCTACAACTCTAAATCTATAATGAGAGATTGTGGCTCAGGCTGACTTGAAGTTTTGTGTCTCTGGCTACTACACTGAATCTGTAATGACAGGTTGTGGCTCAGGCTCGCTTGATATGGCTTCAAATCTTGTAGATGACCACCATTTTCCGCCCTGTCATGTACAAGGTGAGATGATGGTGAAAAATCAACTGCAAGATTGTTCAATATTCTAGAACAAGTTCTAACATATGACTTAAACATCTTCTTGGCTGGTGATGCCCATTGCCAAGAAGTGATCCATCCAAGATGAATCTTTGTTCTTGTAGGAGGCTTGTTTCTGAAGCATCTGTGTGAAGAATGGGTGTGTCGACCACAGTGCTTTCATGGGTGAAGATCAAAAATAGTGATCTTTCATATTGCCAACTCGATCACAGTGTTGTCATTTCCTAATCTGTTGTTGCTTCTTTGGAAGAGGAGCAGGATTTGAAACAGGTGAAGGTGAAATTTCATAAAGAAATCTGACAGTCTGAAATTTTATGGGCTTGGAGTAGTCTAGAATATGAAAGGACAAATTTTCATATCCAAGACCAGTTCTGTGCTTGTTATGGACAAGATTTTCCCAAGGTCTAATGATGGGCTTAGGAAGTGCAGGTTGGATTTTTTCTTCTGCATTCTGCAAATATGCTCCTAAAATAGGTACTGCATATGCAACTTATTGTTGTTGATGGGAGTCTGTCTCAATGTTCTGAACAAGAACAAGTTCAGAATGATGAATCCACTGTTGTAATTCTTCTTGCCGTAGCTCAGATTCAAGCTACAAAAAGTCAAAATTTTCTTGTGCATTATGCAAACAGGTTTGAATGTGAGAGAGAGTTTTCTTGCTGATTATCATTATATCATGATCAGTGGAGCATAGTATCAAAGTATTTAATAACTCCAATAATGCATTAATTCTAGTCATTTTCATTAAACAAATTGGGTGAATCTCTTGAATTAGATGGCTAAAGTGGTTGTAATGATAAACAAAGATACACTGTTGGAAAAAATGCATAGAGATATTTTTGCACAATGCCCAAAATACACTCAAAATTAGAAATATTACCACTGATCACTACAAAACATGCCACAGTTTTTCAATGGAGTCTTCCTATGTCAGTCGATGGAGGCTCTGCACAATAAGTATCGTAGAGGTGAAGATAATAATGTTTCTTATATGGGAAACTAGAATAATTCTCTAGACCATATATGCTTTGATGGTGCCATTCTCAATTAACATAAATAGAAGAAGATTTCAGATACTGAAATCCTTGTTGAAATTATTATTTATTACAATAGCTCTCAAAGACTGCATAAGCATGGCCATGACAAGAGGTTGGATGGGTGACATGGTAAAGATTTCAAGCTAGCAGTCATACTTGCTAGTTTGGATTCGGGAGCTCGGGCGAATAGTAATAGAAACCACCCAACATTACCGTAGGGATCGAACCCACCTGTTTTGAATTTCCACTCTCGCTTTTGTTCAGCCTAACACCCCAAATCCCGCCGGCCCTTCCAGTTCGCCGACTCCCCTGCATAGCACCACCGCTCCCCTATCCCACTCTCAACACCAACATGTGACAACCCTTTAGAAAATATGGTTTAGAGTAGCTACGGATGGGCACATGCTGCGTATAGAATTCATATTAATATGATTTGGAACTGAGATTGTGTTTAGACAACTAAGCGTAACTAAAAATCCAAAATAAAAGTGTAGATTATAACTTTACAAACGAATTTTACTATGGAGTGAGCATGCGGCAACGAGGTCACACTATAAGATGGAGGGCAGTGGATTTCATTAGTGGAGCAGTGGTGAGTATTAGGGGAGGGAGGCAATCAGTGTGGAGTGTTGAGGAGTAGGTGGCCATTGTGTGGAATGTTAGGTCCCTATATTATTAGTGTAGTCCCTTATTATGTTAGTGTAGGCCCCCTTATTGTTATTATTGTGCCCTTACATTATTATTGTTAGGTCGGCTAGGATTACATTGTGGCCCCATGGACTCCTATATATAGAAAGGAGGTTTTGTAATTTGTATCATCCAAGAATTGTTCATTCATCTAATGTATTGGAGGTTTCCCCCTCGAAGTGGCTTATTTCTAAGGTGTTGATATATCTTTTCTTCTATTTTTGGAGTTGGTTTCACAACATTTGGTATGAGAGCTTTGGATTCTAGGGTTTCACTGCTCCAAACAGGTCATCATGGAATTTTTTCTATAACTTTTTTCTATGAAGGTTCAGAAGCTGAAATTTTTAGATTGTGAAGCTGAAATCTTGAGGAACATTGTCACAAAATTTCAGAGCTTTTTTCGCAGCATTTTCGGAGATATGATCTGTGAAAGTTAGGTCTTTTTGCAGGCTCCTAATTTAACCTAAACAGGTCATCGCGGTATTTTCGCTATAATTATTTTTCTACAAAGGTTTAGAAGTTGAAATTTTTAGAGTGAGAAGCCAAAATCCTGAAGAATATCGTTGAAAATTTTTAGAGTTTGGTTCGCAATTTTTTCAGAGATATGGTATGTGGAAATTAGGGATTTTTCAGGCTCCTGGATTTCATCTCAAAGAGGTGATCATGGGAAAAGCTTCATAATGCTCTTTTTGAGAATCAGATTGGAATGCTGTAAATAGTGGTTACAATTAAACTACCTATAGTTTCTTGTCTATAAATTTCAGAGCCAAAGGAGGAAACATTGAAATGTGGCAAGTCGTACAAGTTCGCTCTACTGAACCAATCCATAATTGGGTCATTGTGGGAGATTGGACATAACTTTGTCTTGAAGAGTCCAAAATAGGTCAGACCTATGGAATTTGAAAGAAGCTTCAGAGGGCTACTACAAGACCAAATTTTAGATATTTATGATCCACAATTATAGAGATAATTCAATTTCAATATCAAGCTCTTCAAAATCAAGTAAAAGGTGTGTATTTGGTTTTTAAAATTGCATAACATTTGTTTGAAAAATCAGTTTGACGTGATTCCAAGGGCATATTTAAGAATTTTTATTAGTATTGGGTTCTATAGTTCCTCCAAAAAATAATTCCATACCTATTAAGCCCTCTGACTATCACTAGTAAAAAATGGCTAATTAGTTACTAAAAAAATTACTAAAATCTGCATATAAACGACTATTTTTCGGTTGGTGACCAATAGTAGTTAATTTACAGTATCTTATAACGCGACCAAATTTTAGTCGTTTTTAGCTTAGTCATTAATTGGTTGTCTCAAATTTGTTGTCTAGTAGTATATTTGGTCATTAATTTAGTCATTGACTAGGTCATTGTAGTCATTGATTTGGTCATTGATTTGTTCATCGATTTAATCATTAATTTGATTATTGATTTGGTCATTGATTTTTTTGTCTAGTAGTATATTTGGTCATTAATTTAGTCATTGATTTGATCATTTATTGCCGCAATTAATGATCAATTATACAACAAAATATATTACTAAATGATCACTAGATAAAACTAATTAATGACCAAAGAAATATGACCAAAATGTTAGTCGTGTTATAAGATACTATAAATTAGCTACTAATAGTCATATATATGCAAATTTTAGTCATCGTTTGAAACCAATTAATGACCAAAGAAATATGAGTAAATTTTAGTCGTGTTCTAAGCTACTCTAAATTAGCTACTAATAGTCGTATATATGCACAATTTAGTCGTCATTTGTAATAACAAATTTATCATTTGCAGTAGTCTTTTTTTTTTTGGTAGTTTCATATTCATTATATAAATTACTACTTTAGTAGTTTATATTCATTTCATTTACTTTCATTAACATTCGTTATAAGCAACTAATTTAGTAGTATATTCATTTTATTTGTGTTCATCATTAATAAACATAAGCTACTAATTTAGCAGTTTTAGATGGATTTTATGTATTCATTATTAATCAACATAAATTAATTAGTATGATTTTGCATCTAAATTTAATAAAAATTTCATACAATGTACATGTTCATCTAATATGAAAATAAAAACTTACATATGTTAATTACAATGCTATGTAATATCCAGTGCAACTATAAATAATTCCAACCACATAAAATATATTATATAAAATGTCAAGTGTTACAACATGAGTTTCCAACTTAATATTAGTTGAAGTACAATTTACACATGAAATAATGTTTCATTACTTCAAACATTATTATTGTCTTGCCAAGGCATTACAAGTGAATTCGCCAACTCTGGTTGTTTTTCCAAGGCATTACAAGTGAATTCACCGACTCTGAAGACTTGATCATTAGTCTCTATGTGTGTCTTATGCAACATATTGACTCTACAGGTACCACTAGACCAATTCTCTTCTCTCTCTTTAATTTTCATTTTGTCGCTCTAGTGTTATTTTTTCTCTTCTTTCTTAAATCCTTGCTTCTTACCATCAATACTGAGTTCATTTTCTGACAAAAAAAAGAAAGAGATGATACATTGCAATGTATAAGACATGAAAGTCGATGAACACTAGAATATAAACTAAATTAAACTATAAAATATGTATACGTTATATACCTCAACATCAGCAATATTGTTAATGCAATTTTTCCCCATAAAAGCAAGAAACTTGAACAAGTTTTCTTCAGTTGGGAAATAGGGGCAGTTATGTGGCCTAATGACCTGTATAAACAAAGCAAATAAAATGTCACAAATAAACACAACAGAGCTAGCAATTTCTACTAAGAATGTCTCATGCTCCACTTTTGTAGTTATATTGTTTCCTCTAGTTATCTCCAAGAAGCATCGACACTTCAACAATAAAACTAGTCAGTAGAAATCTAATGGGCAGAGAAAAGTATTGTTGACACAAGATTACAACAAGAAACTAAAAAAGAATAAGACAAGACTCTGTAAATTGCGATACTAACTAGGAATATAGCTTCAAAATAGTAATCTTAAATTATCAACATACTATTCCAGGTGAAAAAGGAATCCAATTCCCATAAGCCAACAAATTATGTAAGCCGCTTGTTTTCCCTATAATTAATTGAGCGAGATTAGCACATGCAATTTCCATTTAGAATCTATGAAAAAATTCTATAAATATTCAAAGAAAACTTAATTTTACTCATTCATTTTTCTCTGATGTAGAAAAAATGAATATGCTAACATGTTTTTAAGCTGGAGAGTTTTGTAATTCATCGTGTCCAAAATCATTTCTTATTGTCATGATTTTTTTTTTTAATGATCAAGCAACGGGCCTATATTTGATCAGAAAACATATTTTTCAGAATATATTCCATTTTTCTAATTCAATGCTAAATTTCCTTCCATTTTATGACGTTCAAACAAACTGGAATCATATTTCTTTAACAAGTCAGTGTTGTAATATACTACTAAACAAACAGCTACATAATGAAGTTATTAGTGGTGGAATACTAATAAATCACAAATAAAGACAAGAAATAACACCATTATGTCCTAGGCATGCCAAGTCTTTATCCTCTTATTTGGAAATATTTCTTCATGAAAATAACATATTTAACAAAGATAACTTTTCTAAAACTAACAAACGTCAGTGTATCTAACAACATTGAAATTTGTATTGGCATCCCCTCAAAATTTCTGGAAGTATCAAACAAGTGTAGTGCACTTCCCTGTAAGGTCAAATTTTGGCAATAGAATATGTTGTCCCCTAATCTAATCAAGTTTTAACTTGCCTTTGATAACTTAGAGAGAATGGGAATCCAATGTAGAAAAAAAAAAAAAAAACTTGTATTCATTCACACTTACCTAGTTCCTAAACAAGCATTGAAGCACTATACAAATCCAAGCATGTTTCACATTCCACCAAGAAACATAATTTCCAGATTTTGATTGCAACCCTTAAGGCTTTCTCAAATCTGTAAACAAGAAACATCATAAATATTTTTCCTTAGTTCTAAAACCTTATCCTGTGTGGAGCTTGAGAAAATATGTGCATAAACATATCACATTATAACATGTTGTGGAGTACATTTACAAGAAACTAATCATTCAAAATTGTATATTCTGTCAAGATTGAGGCATGTGTTAAATGCCCATTCTCTGCATCTTTTCACAATGGTGTCATAAATAATTTGAAGGTTCTTGTCTTGCTAGTATGATATAATTATCTCTTTGTGCAAGATTTTTTTTCACTCCCATTATTAAAATTTTGATGTTATGCACAATATATAGATACAATGGATGCTTTGAATAATAAAATAGGCAATTATTTTTCCATAAATAGTGTTTAGTATTTGCATATGGGGTAAATTATGTAGTTATACTAGTGGTTTTTGCAATGACCTATCATGAAGGCTTACACCATACCTACTTTCCCATGTTAAACCATAGTTTTGCGTCATCAACAAGCCCTCTTTAAAGAGTCCATTAACCTCTGCCTTAAATTCTCTGTAAATATGATGGAATGATATCTTCAAGAATTGTGCCTTGGCTGCCTTCAACTACTCCAAAATGGGTTGTGAAAACAATTCTTCCATCCTAAAGCTACCATTGAACCAATTGATAACCAAGGAATCCCCAAAGACCTGGAATTCAATCAACTCTCCTCTACTACTATTGTTAACAAAAAATTTAGTGCCTTTATTTCATCATAGTTGTTAGAGCCTGTACCAATAAATGCTTCAAATTTTGAAGATATGAGTATAATAGAACCACTAAGGTATAGGATACCTCCTGCAACATATTCTTCTTGTTGACCTTTATTGGCACTGTTGAAAATTGAAATAACACCATTCCCACTCTTAACAATAGAAGGATGGATCAATGTCATTTAGTTAGCAGTGTTAGGGGAATTTTTACTTTGAAATCTCAGTCATGACTGGGAGACACACTGAAACAATGGCTAAAACTTACCTTGAAAGATCACAGAGTTTTTGGCAAGCTAGATACATCAAAACACCATAAGACGCAGTGCCTTACAACCCTTTAAGTCTTTATTCAAAACACAATTTTCTAACATGAGAAGTTTTTGTTCATGGTAGAGTCGTTGAATCAAAGTGATTAAACCACCAAAAGAGAAGCCAACTTGTAGCAGAGGATAATGAAGAGCATTGATAGCTCTCATACAAATTTTAACTAGTCACCACCTAGAAAATTTGTGAAATTGAGCTGCCAAAGCTGCCAAATAGAAGATGTACTTATGAGGCATTTAATATAGTATTAAATGTGGTTGTTTTTGTTAGGTATTTGGTTGATATGCAATTTACACCTCTTCTTCTACTATGTAATGACTCAATGAGATATCGCGTCATCTAATGAATTAATGAATGCACTCTTTCTCATTCTAGTGTGTATTCATGTCCACATACATGTGTGCAAAAAAAATACATTTTAGAAATACAAGTGTGGATTTGTGGAGTATGTTTATAGAGAAAGGATGGATACTCATTTAAGTTAAGTGCAGTGATTCTTATAATATTTTAATATTTTCACTCCCACCAGAAGACTTCATTTCTTTAACTAGTGATGGAGATGTTTAGTTGTGGACTCATGTTGTACCAAATCTTGTGGCTAGATTATATAATGTGCCAGCTACCCCATTGTATGGACATGGTCCTTGCATTCCATATGGTGATAAGTTGAGGCAGGTATCTATTGGGGCTAGTATATGTGCTAGAATTACAAATGGTGGTTGAGTGCATACTTGGAGGACTGCGATGAATGGTGGGCTTATAGGAGGGGTAGTTCCAAAGAAGGAAGCTTTGACACCACTTGGCGATGAGGAAATCCATAAGGATATTGTGATTTTTAATCTAGGTTTGTACCTTGGTTTCTGCAAGGCACGATATTTGTATTAGATTTATTGGTTTTGTATTTCTATTGGCTTATATTTTTAATGTTTGTATACTTGTTGTTATACTGTCTGAAGGAAGTGTAAATACTAAGAGGTTTTTTATTACCATTATCTTTGTGGGGTAGTAGACATGAAATATGTTTGCTTCCCTGAAACTGTGTTTTCTATTTACTATGGGTTTAGATAACAAGAATATTCATTTTGATATGTGTAGCAGTATCCTTGATAATAGTTGTTAAGAATAAAACCATTGGTCGAATGTGACCAAGGAAGAAACTAGTGAAATCTAACAACGAACCAGGAATAGAAGGGCACTCTTGAATATTCAACTACAATTTCATTTGGTTACAATTCTATTAAGACTTCTATATGTGGATTATCCTTTTTGTAAACCACCCTTATCAATTTATGGCTAATGTACAACTTTGTAAATGATATTCATCTGTATATTGTATCAATGGATTTTGAATTGATCTCCTCTTATTATGAAGAAATGGTAACAAGCTTCTTTGCAAGTGTTTGTAGGCAACATGCAGATCCTTTTATCTGTTGTGAGATACTTGCAAAGAACAGTTCTGCTTACAGTCTCTAAAGGGTGCAAGGATCATTTTATACTACCTTTTGCACATTCTTAGTTGAATTTTGAAGGCATTTCTAATTTTAACATTAGCTACATGTAGAATGTCAAATTTGCTTACAGTCTCTAAAGGGTGCGAAGATTGTTTTATACTGCCTTTTTCACATTCTTGGTTGAGTTTTGAAGGAATTTCTAATTTTGACATTAGTTACATGTAGAATGTCGAGCATGTACCCTATTTAACTAATAACTCACTACCCCGATTTCCAAAACTTGAGGATGTTATTGAAATTTTTAATGCTAAATTGCAGTGGGTAAGACATGCTTCTATGCTCCATAATTTAAAGAGAATAATGTAGCTTCAAATGTGGGATGGAGCCATTTAGATCTGGTATAGCAGTGTTTAAATATGCTCAGAATCTTGACAAAGAATCATCTATCATAATCCTATGCCTCTTGGAATTGTTTGTTGGTTTGTCTACAATATAGAGTAGGTTGCTTTTGAATGGATTGGTTGACATCCTTTTAGAGATTCAAGGCTCTGTTTCAATTTATGTTGCTTCTCTATGCGATCTAACGAAATATGGCTTCTGATTTGTAGAATACAATTTTTAATGCCAAGGGAATGCTATGTCTAGTGAAGGCACTAAGGGGCAGATATAACAGCTCAAATTGGACAAAATATAACAAAGGAAAGCCATCCTAGAATGATTCAAAGGGACTATGTATATGTATGCAATCAAACTATGAGAATTGTGTGAATTAATAGCACAAGGAAAAACCCACAAAAATATTGCAAAAGGCAATCATAGAATTGATGATATCAAATCAATTTCTCGACTCATGAAGTGACACTAAGTGTAGGAAATTTTTAGGTTTTCCTTTTGTGAAGTCTGTCATCACATGGGTAGATATTATATGTTGAATAGCCAAAGAATCAAGTTAAATATGTCGTGAGTGAGTGGGTAGCTGCCAACAAAGATGTCAAAATGTATAACTTATATTCATGGTAGATTCGTTGAATCAAAGTGATTAAGCAGCCAAAAGAGAAGCCAACCTATAGTAGAGGATAACAAAGAACATTGATAACTGTCATACAAATTTTAACTAGTCACCACCTTGAAAATTTGTGAAATTGAGCTGCCAAAGCTGCCAAATAGAAGACGCGGTTATGAGGCATTTAATGTAGTATTAGATGTGGTTGTTGTTAGTTTCGTATTTGGGAGATATGCAATGTACTCATCTTCTCCTGCTATGTAATGAATCAATGAGACATTGCATCATATAATGAATTAATGAATCCACTCTTTCATGTCCACTTACATGAGTGAAAAAAAAATACATTTTAGAAATGCAAGTGTAGATTTGTGCAGGTTGTTTATATAGAAAGGATGGATACTCATTTATATTGAGTGCAGTGATTCCTATAATATTTTAATATTTTCACTCCCACTAGAAGACTTCATTGCTTTAACTAGTGATGGAGATGTTAATCAATGGACTCATGATGTACCAAATCCTGCGGTTGGAGTATATAATGTGCCAGCCACCTCATTGTTTAGACATGGTCTTTGCATTCCACATGGTGATAAGTTGAGGCAGGTATCCATTGGGACTTGTATGTGTGCTGGAATTACAGATGGTGGTCGAGTGAATACTTGGAGGAATATGATGAAGGGTGGGATTATAGGCGTGGTAGTTCCATAGAAGGAAGCTTTAACACCACTTGGCCATGAGGAAAGCCACAAGGATACTGTGATTGTTAATCTAGGTTTCTACCTTGGTTTTGTTGGTCAAGGTTTTCATTGATGTCAATATGGAATAGTTTAGATGGCAAATATGCTTGTGATACATGAATAACCCTAACGTCATGCAAACCCTATGAGAATTCCCTAAGCATGAAGATGATGCATATTCCCAAAAGCCCTAGTTTCAAGATGCCCTAGCCTAATGAAATCCTAATCTTAATCTAATTCCTAACACTAGATAATTTAATAATGCAACCCTGGCATTATTGAAAACATGTTTGTCCTAAACCCTAGCTCTTTCAGCCAACCCTAATCCTAAGTTCAAAAACCCTAAAAAATATTTATGAAAAAAAATATTATACTCTCCCTAATTTAATAATTCCTTAAAAACAAATTATTAAAAATATCAAAATTTGTATGTAAAACCAAAAACCAAAAAATGTATTCATGAAAAGATATTATTCCTTCCCTAACTTACTATTCCACTACCCTCCATTAAAAAATCACTAAAATATCAAAACTACTTATGCACTTGTCGGCTCCACTAATTCAGAAAATTCGACTTTAGAATTGACTTATTTATACACTATCGTATATTAATACGGAGCTCGAAAAATAGAAGAACAAAGTCCACATCTCGTGAACTGATTGGAAACAAAACAACTTGGACTTGGTACGGACTTTGGGACAAAGAACAGTCTCGGACTTCAGTAAATCAGAATTACAACATCGAAGAGGCTTGGACTTGCTGGAATATATTTCTCGATCTGTGGACAGGTATATAAACAGTCTTTGGTGGAAACTCGAAATTGCAGAACCGTAAGAGCTAAATAAGAACGAAATTTGATATTGGGTATCGGAAATGGAGATCTGTGTTGAGCTCAGTTTATTTTCTATAGACTTCAAATCTATACCTCCATTATTCTCAACAATTCAGTTCAGAACATTAGAAATAACAAGGTGGACATACACACTATAACTAAGAACTAGTGCAATCATTCTACAACTCGGACCTGGTGCATTCATTGAGCAGCTCAGACTGTATTGTAGCCTTGGATTGAGGCTCGGATCAGCTAAAACAATCTTCGCACATGTTGCAGCCAAGTTGAGGGCTCAAACTCATGGAGTTTATCTTAATTCCAGTACTCAGACCCGTGTGAAGATAATCTTAGAACCTCAAATCATCTTGTAGCTGTAAACAGTGTTGAAGGACAGACTTGTGCTTAGACCTGTTTCACACTTGGAGGAGAAAAAAATTATAAAATAATCATCCTGTGCTCACAGAATTTGAAGCACCAACAAACTTGTAACGTGGGACTATGCTTGTTGACTAGGTATGAGGTTGGGACTTGACCTGAGTTTTTGAAGCTCGAATTTGTGACAACTTGGAGGAGGGATCGGACCATTGGACAATCTCATTTTAGAGCTTGGATGGTGGGAGATTTATACTTATATCCTCAACACCTTGAAGCTCAAACCTCCAAATCTTTAAACAAAGACCTATAATATATCGATGTGTAGACAGTCACAATGCTTGGATTTGTGGAATTATAGAAGTGGTGCAATGATAATAACATTACCTTGAGTGTCATCAATTACAGGATCAAACCTAGCCTATCTTTGGAACAGTCTTGAAGCCCTTTTTTAAGTATACATTGGGCCAGACCTGGAGGTGTATTTAAAGAGATTTTGGACCATCTTTAGAGGTTTTTTTTTAGCACTATTGAAGACACCTTGTGAAGTTGGTCTTGATCATATCATAATTTTTGTATTAGATTTATTGGTTTTTTATTTTTATTGGTTTATATTTTTAATTTCTATATACTTGAGGTTATTCTCTCTGAAGGAAGTGTAAATACTAAGAGGTTTTTGCTTACCATTATCTTTGTGGGGTAGGAGATATGAAAGATGTTGGCTTCACTGCAACTGTATTTTCTATGTACTAGGGGTTTATATAACAAGAATATTCATTATCTTGCAGGTCTCAGGACTGCCGCGAAATTAATATGTGTAGCAGGATCCTTGATAGTAGTTTTCAAGAAGAAAACCAGAGGTCGAATGGAACCAAGGAAGAAACCATTGAAATCATTCTACAGCTTGGGCCTGGTACATTCATTGAGCAGCTTTGACTATATTGTAGCCTTGGATTGAGGCTCAGATCAGCTAAAACAACCTTCGCACCTGTTACATCCTAGTTAAGGGCTCAGACTCGTGGAGTTTATCTTAATTCCAGTACTCAGACAGGTGTGAAGATAATCTTAGAACCTCAGATCATCTTGTAGATGCAAACAATATTGAAGGACAGACTTGTGCTTGGACTTGTTTCACACCTAGAGGAGAAACAAAATTATAAAACAGTCATCCTGTGCTCACAGACTTTGAAGCACCAACAAACTTGTAACATGGGACTACGCTTGTTGACTAGGTAGGAGGTTGGGACTTGACCTGAGTTTTTGAAGCTCGAATTTGTTACAACTTGGAGGAGGGATCAAACCATTGGAAAATCTCATTTTAGAGCTCGAACTGTGGGAGACTTATACTTATATCTTCAACACCTTGAAGCTCAGACCTCCAAATCTCTAAACACAGACCTATAATACATCGGTGTGTAGACAGTTACAATGCTTGGACTTGTGGAATTATAAAAGTGGTGCAGTGATAATAAAATTACCTTAAGGAGTGTCATCAATTACAGGATCAGACCTAGCCTATCTTTGGAACAGTCTTGAAGCCCTTTTTTAATCAAACATTGGACCGAACCTGGAGGTGTCTTTAAAGAGATTTTGGACCATCTTTAGAAGTTTTTTTGGAGCATCATTGAAGACACCTTATGAAGCTGGTCTTGAGCATATCACAATCTTTGTATTAGATTTATTGGTTTTGTATTTTTATTGGTTTATATTTTTAATTTCTATATACTTGAGGTTATTCTCTCTTAAGGAAGTGTAAATACTAAGAGGTTTTTTTTTACCATTATCTTTGTGGGATAGTAGATATGAAAGATGTTGGATTTTCTGCAACTGTGTTTTCTATGTACTAGGTATTTAGATAACAATAATATTCATTATACTGCAGGTCTCAGGACTGCCATGAAAGTAATATGTGTAGCAGGATCCTTGATAGTAGTTTTCAAAAATAAAACCAGAGGTCGAATGGGACCAAGGAAGAAACCAGCAAAATCATTCTACAACTCAGACCTGGTGCATTCATTGAGTAGCTATGATTGTATTGTAGCCTTGGAATGAGGTTTGGATTAGCTAAAACAATCTTCGCACCTGTTGCATCCTAGTTAAGGGCTCATACTCGTGGAGTTTGTCTTAATTCCAGTACTCGGACAGGTGTGAAGATAATCTTAGAACCTCATATCACCTTGTAGTTACAAAGAGTATTAAAGGACAGACTTGTGCTTGGACCTATTTCACACCTAGAGGAGAAACAAAATTATAAAATAGTCATCCTGTTCTCACAGACTTTGAAGCACCAACAAACTTGTAACGTGGGACTACGCTTGTTGACTAGGTAGGAGGTTGGGACTTGACCTGAGTTTTTGAAGCTCAAATTTGTGACAACTTGGAGGAGGGATCGGACCATTGGACAATCTCATTTTAGAGCTCGGACTATGGGAGACTTATACTTATATCCTCAACACCTTGAATCTCATACCTCCAAATATATAAACATAGACCTATAATACATTAGTGTGTAGACATTCACAATTCTTGGACTTGTGGAATTATAGAAGTGGTGCAGTGATAATAACATTACCTTAAAGAGTGTCATCAATTACAGGATCAGACCTAGCCTATCTTTGGAACAGTCTTGAAGCCCTTTTTTAAGAAAACATTGGACTAGACTTGGAGGTGTCTTTAAAGAGATTTTGGACCATCTTTAGAAGTTTTTTTTGGAGCACCGTTGAAGACGCTTTGTGAAGCTGGTCTTGAGAATATCACAATATTTGTATTATATTTATTGGTTTTGTATTTTTATTGGTTTATATTTTTAATTTTTATATATTTGATGTTATTCTCTCTAAAGGAAGAGTAAATACTTAGAGGTTTTTGCTTACCATTATCTTTGTGGGGTAGTAGATATGAAAGATGTTGGCTTCAATGCAATTGTGTTTTCTATGTACTAGGGGTTTAGATAACAAGAATATTCATTATGTTGCAAGTCTCAGGACTGCCATGAAAGTAATATGTGTAGCAGGATCCTTGATAGTAGTTTTCAAGAAGAAAACCAGAGGTCGAATGGGACCAAGGAAGAAACCAGTGAAATCATTCTACAGCTTGGACCTGGTGCATTCATTGATCTGCTCTGACTGTATTGTAGCCTTGGATTGAGGCCCGAATCAGCTAAAACAATATTCGTACCTGTTGCAGCCTAGTTAAGGGCTCAGACTCGTGGATTTTATCTTAATTCCAGTACTCGAACAGGTGTGAAGATAATCTTAGAACCTCAGATCACCTTGTAGCTGCAAACAGTATTGAAGGATAGACTTGTGCTTGGACTTGTTTCAAACCTAAAGGAGAAACAAAATTATAAAACAGTCATCATGTGCTCACAGAATTTGAAGCACCAACAAACTTGTAACGTGGGACTACGCTTGTTGACTAGGTAGGAGGTTGGGACTTGACCTGAGTTTTTGAAGCTCGAATTTGTGACAACTTTGAGGAGGGATCAAACCATTGGACAAACTCATTTTAAAGCTTGGACTGTGGGATACTTATAATTATATCCTCAACACCTTGAAGCTCAGACCTCCAAATCTCTAAACACAGACCTATAATACATCGGTGTGTAGACAGTCACTATGCTTGGACTTGTGGAATTATAGAAGTGGTGCAGTGATAATAAAATTACCTTAAGGAGTGTCATCAATTACAGGATCAAACCTAGCCTATCTTTGGAATAGTCTTGAAGCCCTTTTTTAAGCAAACATTGGACTAGACCTGGAGGTGTCATTAAAGAGATTTTGGACCATCTTTAGAAGTTTTTTTTTGGAGCACCATTGAAGACACCTTGTGAAGTTGGTCTTGAGCATATCACAATCTTTGTATTAGATTTATTCGTTTTGTATTTTTATTGGTTTATATTTTTAATTTCTATATACTTGATGTTATTCTCTCTGAAGGAAGTGTAAATACTATGAGTTATTTTCTTACCATTATCTTTATGGGGTAGTAGATATGAAAGATGTTGGCTTCGTTGCAACTATTTTTCTATGTACTAGGGATTTAGATAACAAGAACATTCATTATGTTGCAGGTCTCAGGACTGCCACGAAAGTAAGATGTGTAGCGAGATCCTTGATAGTAGTTTTCAAGAAGAAAACCAAAGGTTGAATGGGACCAAGGAAGAAACGAGTGAAATCTAGCAGCAAATGAGGAATAGAAGTGCATTCTTGAATATTCAACTACAGTTCCATTTGGTTACAACACTATGTGGATTCTCCTTTTTGTAAACCAATGTTATCAACTTATGGCTAATGTACAACTTTGTAAATGATATTCATCTATATATTGTATCAATGAATTTTGAACTGATCTGCACCTATTATGAAGCAATGGTAACAGGCTTCCTTGCAAGAATTTGTAGGAAACATGCTGGTCCTTTTATCTGTTGCAAGATACTTGCAAAGAACAGTTCTGATTACAATCTCTAAAGGGTGCAAGAATCATTTTATACTACCTTTTGCACATTATTGATTGAATTTTGAAGGAATTTATGATTTTGACATTAGCTACATGTAGAATGTGGAGCCCGTACATTGTTTAACTAATAAATCACTACAACGATGTCCAAAAGGAGGATGCTATTGAAATTGTAATGATGAATTGCAGTGGGTAAGACACACTTCTATGCTCCAGAATTTAAAGAGAATATTGTAGCTTCAAATGCGCGATGCAGCCATTTAGATCTCGTATAGTAGCGTTGAAATATGGTCGGAATCTTGACAAACAATCATCTGATAGAATCATATGCCTCTTGGAATTATTTTTTGGTTTGTCTACAATATAGAGTAGGTTGCTTTTGAACAGATTTATTGACATCCTTTTCGAGGTTCGAGGCTCTTTTACAATTCATATTGCTTCTCTATGCGATCTAACCAAATCATGGCTTTTGATTTGTGGCATGCAATTTTTATTGCCAAGGGAATGATATGGCTAGTGAAGGCACTGAGGGGTAGATTAATAACATTTAATTCTGACCTCCTACACAAACTACCAAAGAGTATCTCTTGAATCATGAAGAAAAGAAATAATTATAATTGAACACTCGACATATTCTTCTACAAATTCTCAGAATTTTGTAACAGATATTGACAATCAATATTCGAGGCAACAAATGTCTGGTAAGAAGAAAAATATCTTTACCTCAATTTCTGATCCATCCTGGTCTCCAACTGCACCACCACTCAGCAGGCTCTTACACTTATCTACCTTTGGCTTTGGAAGACATGTAACAATAGATACATAATTCAACAAAGAAAACATAAAGCATGCTTATTCTTTGAAATTCAATCCATAGCAACATCCTTTAAAAGGGTGCAATTGTAGCCCAAAAATATGCAAATTATCAAGTGTAATCTGCATGCACATTCAAACTTACTATGGATTTTCTTAAAAGTGTTGAGATTGCAACAAGATGATGAGCTTAGTGGAAAGAATTCGCCTTCACTAAGTGGGCCCGCAGGCTATTTTTGGCGCAAAGTCTATTTTTAGACTATGTCTATTTTTAGACATATGGATCATATTCTATGAGTTGCAGTATGCTATTTTTGGATGGTTGGTCAAGTTGGAAAAATAGATGGATTTCTATTTTTAGACATATTGGGTAGAATATATTTTTAGATTATGAGTCCAAAATAGATAATATCAAATATTATTAGCTCTGTAATATTTGGACTGTAAACATTATCTTATTCTCTTAGAGCACTTCATTTAAGTGTACGGATATGTGAAATTGTTAGAAGGCATTACGCTATTCACAGGGATTCATTGAGCTATTGCATGGATACTTCAGTTAGAACTCATGTGATGGAGTTTGGTGGAGTTGATTGAGGAAGTTAGTGGAGTTGTATTCAGTTTAACTAATCTAAACATAGTTGAGCTATTTGTATTCGGTTTAACTAATTGATACAATTAGTGAGAGTGGTGTGAATTAATTATTAATTAATTCACTAATTATAAACTCATTAATCAACTAAAGAATGCATCAGTTAACTTCAGTGCATGGACAGTTTCAGTGGAGACCAGTGCAGAAATAGGTGAAAGAGCGGGTTAACTATCAGTTGTGACTATACAGTTGCTATTTGCAACACACAGATAGGTGGAGAAGCCCATGAGGATTGCGCAGTACAAGCCAGGTGGTTTATCTATTTAATGAAGCCATCCCATAGCATTGAAAACGAAATAGAGGCTGGCTATCAAGTGGCAAAAGATTGGAGCATGTGTTTTGCTAGATCTAGCTTGATAGTGTGTAGCAATTGAGGGTGTGCATGAGAGCTTGTGAGGAGCCTTTGTACTATGATTGTTACATGATCTCCATGACATATAATATACAGATAGTTGGGGTTTTCAGCTTTAAGCTTTCCCATTAAATACTGTGTTCATATGTGTGATTGATTGTGGTTTTAATGTATGCATGCAATTGATTTTATTTCCGCATGTGATGATCAATGGTAGAAGAGATTCTGTATTATGCATGAAGCTAAAATAGTGTGTGATTAGGAGAATCTCGGTGAATAATATATCATTTATTCAAATTTATACATGGTATCAGAGCAATATTGATCATTGGAGCAATTGCAAAACATTGAAGCGGTTGAGTTTTGTGCTGGTGGAATTCGAATTTGCAGCAGTGTTTTCTTGGTGTCGAAGTTGAGATGTCTTTCAACGGATTGCGATTGGAGTATGCCCTTGAGGGCAGCTCGAATTATATTGCATGGAAGGACAGGATGGAGGCAGTGCTAGATGACAATGGGTTGAAGGAGTTCATAGATGCAGAAATTCCAAAACCTACTTCTAGTGATGTTGCCGTACTTGACACATGGCAAAAGAAGACAGCAAAGTGTCGAAGGATTCTGTTGGAAGGTGTGAAGGATCACATAGTGTCCAGCCTTCATGGTAAGGCTTCTTCATTCTTGATGTGGAAAGCTTTGACAAATTTATTTCAAAGCAAGAGCGACCAGAGGAAGTTGGTGCTCAAGGATAAACTCAGGAACATAAAAATGGAGAAAGGCGACAGTATGCCCAAGTACCTCCGAGATTCGTTCGTCAATCGAGGATGAGATGGGAAGTGGGGATTTCGGCAATGACGAGACTTGGTGAGCTTGGCTCTCCTTGGGCTTAGAAGAGTTGGCATACCTCGTCGGGACTGCATCAATGGTCGGGAGAAATTTCCAGGATGGGGGCGACTTTGGTCGGATCTTGTGCAAGAGGAGATAAGGCGGAGTACCAAGGATGGATCTTCATCAAAGAACTCTAATGAAGAGAATTGCGCTTTGGCTACCAAAGAAAAGAAGGGGAAGAGCAAGAAAGCTTCTCAATCCGGTGCGAAAGGCAAGAAGCAGGACATGTCTAAGGTGAAGTGCTTTCATTGTCACCAACACAGACATTATGCCACTAATTGTCCACAGAAGAAGAAAAATAAGCAGGCTGCTGGGACTGTAGCTGGAGAGGCCTTAGTCTCGCAGTTTGAGCTGGATTTTTCATTGATCGCATGCTTGGTCTCAAGTATGACGGGATTAGTGTGGTTTCTTGACAGTGGTGCGTCTTTTCACATGACAGGAGATCGAGATTTGTTTACTGATCTGGATGAGAAAGATATTAGAGTGCACATCGAGATGGGCGATGATGGTAGATACACTGCGACCGGTATTGGTACCATTTCTTTTGAGAGGGAGTCTGGTAAACCCTTCGTATTGAAGAAAGTGATGTGTGTTCCAGGATTGAAGAAGAATCTTATCTCTGTGGCGATGTTAGAAGACAAGGGATATGATGTTGTTTTTAGCGAGGGAAAGGATTTCCTGCGCAGTAAGGAAACTGGTGAGACCTAGAGGATAGGGGTTTGAGTTAAGAACCTTTATCAATTGCAGGTAGATGGCTGCGCAGCAATGGCAGGCAAGGCAAAAGGAGTGGTGAGCCGGGATGATGGCGAGCTGTGGCACCGGAGATTAGGCCACCTTCACCATGGAGCTTTAGAATCTTTTGTGATTTCTCTTGGGCTTCCTAAAAAGGCTGCTTTTTCTTGTGATCGAGATCAGTGCAAGGGGTGTACCTTGGGAAAATTTGTGAAAGCCACCTTTCACAAGAAGGATAGTCGCGCCACGACGATCCTTGAGAGAATTCACACAGACGTGTGTGGACCTTTCTCAGCAGCTTCGATAGCAAAGCACAGGTATTATGTGATATTTGTTGATGATTTTTCTCGTAAGTGCTGCATCTTCTTCATGCAGAAGAAGATCGAGACATACTCAAAGTTTTGTGAGTTCAAGGCACTGGTTGAGAAAGAATCGGGGAAGCAGGTGAAGGATATTAGGAGCGACAATGGTGGTGAATTCATCTCTGGTGAATTCAAGGACTTTTGCAGCATAGAAGGAATTTGAAGAGAGCTCATAGCACCTCATAACCCACATCAGAACGGGGTTGCTGAGCGGAATAACAGAACGATCGTGGGTGTTGCACGGGCGATGTTGTATGATCAGGGCCTACCCATTCACTTGTGGGCGGAGGCATGCAATACTGCAGTATATGTGCAGAACCGTTGTCCTCACAGGATACTTGGCATGAGTACACCCGAGGAGGCGTTTTCTGGTAAGAAACCTGATATTTCCCATTTGAGGATTTTTGGTTCACCTGTTTACATTCATGTGACGAAGGATGCCAGGAAGAAGCTAGAGCCCACTTGCTGGGATGTTGTCTCATTTGTGAGGTGTTGATACACCCTAACTATCATGTATATTTTCTAGAACGATCCTCAAGGCGTACGATAGGATATCAAATTTCATGAGGAGAAAGCCATGAAGTGTTCGCTTGAGAGGGAGCCACTCTTACATGCAGATGAGGAGCTATTAGTTCCTAAGGATGAGCCTCAGGATGTGGATCAGCCATAAGAAGAGGTTCATGGAGTGGAAGAGACCACTGGGGCCGCTCAACCATCTGGAGCGGGCACTTCGGCGAGCGGCGGCTCAAGATGACGATGGAGAGGTTGTGGGAGCACTGCATCCGTGTGAGACGAGAGACGGTCACTAGCAAACCATCTGGATACATGGCTCTTGTAAGAGAAAGTGTATCGTGTGAGCCATCCTCTTTCAAGGAAAATTTGTGGAGGACCCCATGGGTGAATGCCATTGTGGAAGAGTGTGGGATTCAATTATGTGACAGGTGCATGAAGTTGTCCATGAGAAATGGGTGGTGGGTTAGAGCCTTGAGTCACAAAATGAAGCGGTGACTGACGGGGTGTGGAGAAGTACGAGGCAATATTTGGTGCCCGAGGCTTTTCACAGATTGAGGGGATCGATTATGAGGAGACCTTTGCACCTGTCGCAAGGTATTCTTCCATACAGACGATTCTTGCTCTCTCAGCGCAGATGGGGTGGCACATTCATCATATGGATGTGAATATTGCATTCCTCAATGGATTCATTGAGGAGGAGGTGTACATAGAGTAGCTCGAAGGTTTCGAGATCTTCAGCAGTGAGTTGCATGTGTGCAGGCTCAAGAGAGCACTATATGGGTTGAAACAAGCACCTCGTGCTTGGTACACATGGATAGACAGTTATTTCACTAGACTTGGATTCTCCAAGAGTGAGGCGGATCCTAACCTATACCAAATTGTGGTGGAGGGTAAGTTGTTGATCATTGTACTTTATGTAGATGATTTGATTTTGACAGGTGATCCTAGTCAGGTTGTTCGGTTCACACTTGGATCCTACTATGATTTATTGTGATAATGAGAGTTGCATCAAACTCTCGGTTAATCCAGTATTTCATGTTAGAGCTAAACACATTGACATCCGGTATCATCATATCAGAGATTGTGTGCAGCGGAAGGTCATGTTACTTTCATACATTCCCACGGAGGATCAGGATGCTGATATCTTGACGAAAGAGCCTAGCGCTCTGGAAACAAGTCGGAATACCACGGGAGGCGAGGATAGGGGTTGCAGATAATCCATATCTTGTTGAGAGGGAATGTTGAGATTGCAACAAGATGATGAGCTTAGTGGAAAGGAGTCGCCTTCACTAAGTGGGCCCGCAGGGTATTTTTGGCGCAAAGTCTATTTTTAGACTATGTCTATTTTTAGACATGTCGATCATGATTCTATGAGTTGCAGGATGATATTTTTGGATGGTTGGTCAAGTTGGAAAAATGGATGGACTTCTATTTTTAGACATATTGGGCGGAATCTATTTTTAGATTGTCAGTCTAAAAATAGATATGTCGAATATTATTAGCTCTTAATAATATTTAGACTCTAAACATTATCTTATTCTCTTGGAGCACTTCAGTTAAGTGCACAGATGTGGCACAGAAGCTGACAGAAGGAATTATGCTATTCCTGAGGGTTAAGTGGAGCCATTGCATGGATACTTCGGTTAGAACTCATGTGACAAAGTTTGGTGGAGTTGATTGAGGAAGTTAGTGGAGTTGTATTCAGTTTAACTAATCTAAACATAGTTGAGCTATTTGTATTCAGTTTAACTAATTGATACAATTAGTGAGAGTGGTGTGAATTAATTATTAAATTAATTCACTAATTATAAACTCATTAATCAACTAAAGAATGCATCAGTTAAATTCAGTGCATGGACAGTTTCAGTGGAAACCAGTGCAGAAATAGGTGAAAGAGCAGGTTAACTATCAGTTGTGACTATACTGTTGTTATTTTCAACACACAGATAGGTGGAGAAGCCCATGAGGATTGCGCAGTACAAGCCAGGTGGTTTATCTATTTAATGAAGCCATCCAATAGCATTGAAAATGCAATAGAGGTTGGCTATCAAGTGGCAAAATATTGGAGCATGTGTTTTGCTAGATCTAGCTTGATAGTGTGTAGCAATTGAGGGTGTGCATGAGAGCTTGTGAGGAGCCTTTGTACTATGATTGTTACATGATCTCCATGACATATAATATACAGATAGTTGGGGTTTTCAGCTTTAAGCTTTCCCATTAAATACTGTGTTCATATGTGTGATTGTTTGTGGTTTTAATGTATGCATGCAATTGATTTTATTTCCGCATGTGATGATCAATGGTAGAAGAGATTTTGCATTATGCATGAAGCTAAAATAGTGTGTGATCAGGAGAATCTCGGTGAATAATATATCAGTTATTCAAATTTTTACAAAAAGTAGCAGATGGATCATACTCAGGATCACTAGGATCTAGAGCATCTCCTGAATGAGTAAAGAAGACAAGAGCATACACACTCCCATTATTATTTACAGCCTGGAAATAAATACAAAAATTACACCATTATACTTCAATATGCTAAAACATGTTCTAGCCTCCACCAAGTATGTCAACCAATCCAAGTGTTTTATATTAACAGCTTATATGCCAACTGATATTCAAATCAAATTGTCCAAAATCTAATATGGTAGAAAGTAAGATCACATCACAAGTATTAACAGGAAAACATTTATATATATGAAAACTAGAATTTACATTGAATTATCTCAAATACCTATGAAGGATGGTAAACTATTCTATTTTTTCGAACATTTGGGCCCCAGACTGCAAAAGGTACATTGGTTTCTTGCGAGACAAGAGCTGCTTCATTGCTAAAATCATAGAACCTCTCATTCTCAGAGAGATAGAGACACATATCCTGAATCATTTATAAAGTACAAAAAAATTAGGCTAGAGTTCACAAATTCATGACAACCACAATGTGAACCATGCGATATTACATAAAATAAGCCCCAATTAATGGTAGTTGGGTTTTAGCATTATTACGAGGAAAATCTAACAAGACACTCTCTAATGACAGTGACACTTTAATATAATAATAATAAAATGAGACTCGAATAGTGTTCCATTCCAGATAAATAATCTAGTTTTGCATATCTAAAAAGTGTATCCTCGTATATTCCCTCAATTGGCATAATAATAAGTGCAGTTAGCATAACAAGGCTTAGCTGTGTGCACAGTAAACATTTGAAGAGGTTTAGTTGCATCTGATAAATGTTGCAAAAGGCTTAAGGATATTCATTTCCTTACACGGGACTTAGGCATATTCCCTCTAGTAGATATATTATGCTAAGTTAGGGATATTCATTTCCTTACACGGGACTTAGGCATATTCCCTCTGGTAGATATATTATGCTAAGTTAACTTAGCAGCTAATCCATCAACTTTTAATTTTGCACTGCAATCTCTTAGGAAATTATGTTAAATTTAATTCATAGAAGTCAAACCAGAATGGAACTGAAATTTTCCAAAACATTAAACAAAGGTCATAACTTGTTTTAAGCAAGTTTCTGGAGTTAAGTTACTTCATTCTGACCAAAAATACAAAGTTGAAACATCTGGCAAAATCAGCAAAGCAAAGACCCTCACCCTATAAAATTGCTCAGCTGCAGCATTTCTCTATCTAGAGAGATGAAATCAGTTAACGAGCCTGAAGAGATCTAGATCTCCTTAACTTACAACTAGTTACTTTGGATTTGTGTGCAAGTTTCATGTGTGATAGACTATAGCATGTAGCATAATAGCCCAATCCTCCAATGGCATATTCCATATTAGAATGTTGGCAAATTGATTACATTAACAACTATGTTATTATAATACTTGTAAAAAGCAAAGTAAATATCAATCTACATGTTTTTCCAAGTCATAGATAATGCATACAATTCTAATCTGAAGTTTTCAAAAGCTGTAAGTGTTTCCTTGAAAATTTTGTATGAATAGGAGACTCCAACTGATTCTCTGCCTCCTTCAACCAGATCATAACAATTTCATCCCAGTGGTGAACAACCCCAAACACAAAGCAGACCATGCATTTAGGGCACACCATGAACACCACCACAACTGACCTCACAACCAACCCAATCAACCCCTGAATGGGAAGTTTCCAATGTTGTCTATGGGAATCTTAGATGCCAAACAAACACAACAGCAGAAAATGATGGATGGGAAGTTAACACTCCAAAACCCTACTGAGACCAACAAAAACATCGATGAGTGAAGTTAATACTCCTACACTTTTCATACCTATCGATGAGTGAAGTTCCAACAAAAACATCTAATTCAAACCCACTTCTAGTTATGTAATCATCGATCCACATGCCTTTTTGCAAAGCTCTTAAATGGGTGCAAGCATGGATGACACTCACCGTCGTAAACCAATCGGGCACAACATATTCTTTTTGCATTTCATCAAACAGTCTTTTTTGACGCCCTCTGCCAGAAGTTGGGCCAAACCCTTCAAACCCTCCTGCACCGTAAAATCCGCCAATTCATCATTCTGCTGCAGAACTAACTAACTGGACAAAAACCCCCAAAACCTCCGTAAATTCAATCTCATTACTCACTGGACAAAAATTCCCAAAAACTCAGCAAATGCACTCTCATTTTAGTTTAAAAACCAAAGACATAGAGAAAATGTCTCCAAAGCCCACAGAACACGTAAAATTTTGATGCCATAAATTTACATTCACATGTAAAATGTACCCCTCTGTCTCTGTTTGATTTATTTCTGACTTGGTGCTGGTTTACAATAATCGAATTGTGTGGGGGGTGACAACAAAAGGAATTTGGAAATGTTGTATCGCAATATACCATTGATATTTCATTTTTTAAGCTTTTCTTTTATTTTTCCCTCCTTTTTTTCCCTCCACCACTTTGATTTCCATTTTGATTTCGGTTTAGTTATTTTTTCCCTCCACCACTTTGATTTCAGTTTTGATTTGGGTTTAGTTATTGAATAGTCTTTCATTTTTTAAATATTTATGAAGTTGTCAATTTGAAGAGAATTATTTTATTTTTATGGAATATATATATATATATATATATATATATATATATATATATAGATTGTAAAATAATAAAATGGAAAAATAGATTAATTCATCTTTCACCTTTCTTTTAAATGAATAATATTATGATTACATTTTTAAACATTCATTTCATTGAAGAGATTTTTAAACATTCACTTTTATATCAAAGCATAAGAACATATAGCAATATATTTATAATTAATTTGTTATTACATGGGTTATAATTATTTTTAACATGTATTCACAAATGTGGAAAACTATCTCTTGAGTATTTTCGCATGGAAAATAAGGGTTAGCTAAACAATTTGTTATTAGTGTTGATGGGTATTTGGCTAGTTTTACACTATCAAATGCCTAGATCAAATCTCTTGAGTAAAGTGCGTCAGTCCACACTAACAATTTTATTGTGGATGTCATCCATGAATGTGAGGAAACAACCCATTTGTCTCTAAATTTTAGCACTGGAGATGGATTCATAGACCCCCTTTATCTCTGAATCCATCTGCAGTGTCAAATTTTAGTGAAATGTAATAGTTTAATATCAAAATTGCAATGTTCCATTTCCGGAGTGACAATTAAAAATGACTAGCATAAATGACTAAAACATATACTTTTTTACTTGTTATGTGGTCATGTTTTTATTCTTAGACTATAGTGTTCATTTACACTAATCATTTTTAATTTTGTCACTTATTATCTAGTCATAAATTTTAGTCATGGACTAAATTAGTCATTTAAGTTAGTCGTTTTTAGTTGGGTCACTTGTTATCTAGTCATTTATTTTATCCCTAGACTAAATTAGTCGTTTAAGTTAGTCATTTTTAGTTGGGTCACTTATTATCTAGTTGTTTATTTTATCCCTAAACTAAATTAGTCTTTTTTAGTTAGGTCACTTAACATTGTTCAAATTTAGTAGTAATTCACTTGAAATAACTGTGGTGACTAACTTTTTTAGTCACCTAGTCACAAATTTCATCATTTTCTACTAGTGAGGATGACAAGTTCATTAATACAGTTGAAGAGGGTAGTGAGGAAACTCACTCAAAGGCTTGTGAGTCATCAATTATTGCTTCACTTGAGAAGCATTTTGACATTGTTTGTGTTATTCTTAAAGAGCAACATCTTTAGGGCTTGAACTTTCAAGGGCTAGGCATGGATCCTTGGATGCATATGCATAATAGATTTGATTCTTTTGTGGTGGGAATCCAACCATAAATGTATAAGGCAATGGTTGAAACAACACTATGTGAAATAAGGAGTGTTAATTGTTCAAAGAAACTTTTGCAATGTCAACCACAATAGTCTGTTCAGTCACGAAAAAATCATTGTGTATTGAAACACATTTTTCAACCGTCCATGAGGTGTTCAATTCGAGGAAAGTATGGCATAATAATATAGTCCAGTTTATTGGTGCTTGCACAAGGCCACCAGATTTGTGCATAGTAACAAATTTTATGTCTAGTGATGATTTAGTTGCATATATTCAACATAATGGAAGGTTTTCAAAATATGTTGTGAGACAGATAATGATCCAACTTGTTGTTGGACTAAAATTTCTATGTGAAAATAATCTTACACATAAGGACTCAAAACCACAAAATTATCCTTTCGAATAATGACAATAATGTGGTACTAAAAATTGCATAATCCAGGACCCTGCAACCCCAAAGGATAATAGAAACATTGTGTGGTTCACCTTTTTACATAGCACTTGAGATTATGCAATCTTAGGAGATTGATGGTCGTGCAAGAAGTCATGAAGGTTGTAGATATGAAAATTATTGGAAGAAAAAAACCTGTTCATCTTTGCAAAAATTCCCCAAAACAAAGGATTTTAACAAAATAATTAGTAATCGAAGGCAAGCCTAATTCTAACATCCTTTTGAAGAGGAACTAGAACTAGATAACTAGTTTAATAAGCAAGGTATATCTGTTTTTGTTTCGTTGAAGCATGGTAGAAATAATGATCATGATGGATTCTCTAGAACTTCTAGAGGTAGTGGGGTCTCTGCAAGAGGTAGCCAAGGATAAGGTGACTTGTTTATCAAAAGAGGCTCTAAATCCTCTAGCATCCAATAACTGAAGATCAGTGATGACGAAGATGATGAATTTGATTCAGTGAATCCTTTGGGGCACAAGTAGCCAAATTTCAGTCCTGTTGAAAAATAGATCCAAAAACAAGTAGTATGAAGGTTACTGGGGATGCTAATTATTTGAGCCAATCAAGATTTTACCAACACAATATCTCACCATTGACACTCAAGGCAACCAACACAGTGGGATATGAGCATATGACCATTTTTTAAGAAGCAACTCTTCCATCTATTCTCAAAGGCAAGGATGTGTTGGCCAAGACTGAAACTGGGACTGACAAGACAATAGCGTTTATGTTTCATGCTATTGAGGTGATAGTGAATTCACCAGTCCTCCAAGATAATAAAAGGTTTCTTATTCATGTTCTTGTCATTTTTCCCACTCGGGAACTTGCAAGTCAAGTTGTTGTTGAGGCCAATGTTTTGTTAAAATTACATGCAAATATTAGTGTACAAGTAGTTAGTGGGGGCACTAAATTACCAAGAGAAAAGAAATGGATACAAGCAAATCCTTGCCAAATATTAGTGGCCACTCCTGGAAGGCTTTGGGACCATATAGAGAATACCCCAGCTATCTCAAGTCATTTAATGGATGTGAAATTGTTCATACTTTGATGAAGCCGACCATTTTCTAGATATGTTGTTCCACATGGATATTAATAAGATAATTGTTGGTGTGCCTAAAGAGAAGCAGACACCTATTTTAAGCTACAGTTCCGGAAGAGTTTCACAATGTTTCCCAGATTGCTTTAAAACGAGATGACGAGTTTATTAATACATCTGAAGAGGTCAGTGAGGAAACTGACTCAAAGGTTGTCAGTCATCAATTATTGCTTCACATGATAAGAATTTTGAAATTGTTTGTGTTGTTATTAAAGAGAAACATCTTTAGGGATTTAAGTTTCAAGGGCTAGGCATGGATCCTTGGATGCATATGTAGGATAGATTTGATTCCTATTTTTGGGAATCCAACTAGATATGTACAAAGCAATGGATGCAACGACAATGCGGGAAATAAGGAGTGTTAATTTTTCAAAGAATCTTCTGCAATGTCAACCACAACAATGTATTCAGTCACAACAACTTCATTGTGTACTGCAACACATTTTTCAACAGTCCGAGAGGTGTTTAATTCGAGGAAGGTATGGCATAAAAATATAGTCCAGTTTATTGGTGCTTACAGAAGGCCACCGTATTTTTGCATAGTAACAAATTTTATGTCTAGTGGTGATTTAGTTACATATATTCAACACTATGGAAGGTTTTCAAAATATGTTGCAAGACAAATAATGATCAAACTTGTTGTTGGAATAAAATTTATACGTGAAAACAATCTTATACATAGGGACTCAAAACCATAGAATTCTCCTTTCAAAAAATGACAATATTGTGGTACTGAAAATGGCAGAATCTAGGACACTACAACCCTAAAGGATAGTAGAAACATTGTGTGGTTCACCTCTCTACATAGCACTTGATATTATGCAATCTCAGAAGAGTTATGGGCATGCAATAAGTCATGAAGGTTGCATATATGATGATTATTAGGAGAACGAAACCTCTCCTTCTCCACAAAAATTCCCCAAAACAAAGTATTTTAACAAAATAAGTAGTAATCGAAGGTAAGCCCAATTCAAACGTCCAGTTGAAGAGGAACTAGATATGGATAACTATTTTAATTAGAGTTGTATATGTATGTTTGATTCTCTATAACTTCTAGACGTAATGGGGTCTCTGCAAGAGGCAACCAAGGAGAAGGTGACTTGTGGAACAAAAGAGGCTCTAAATCCTCTGGTATCCAAGCACTGAAGATTAGTGATGACAAAGATGAATCTAAAGATGAAGATGATGATGATGATGAATTTGATTCAATGAATCTTGAGGAGCAATAGCAGCCAATGTTGAGTCTTATTGAAAAAGCATATCCAAAAACAAGTAGTGTGAAGGTTACCAGGGATGTTAATTATTTGAGCCAATCAAGATTTTACCAGCACAATATCTCACCATTGACACTCGAGGAAACCAACATAGTGGGATATGAGCATATGACCATTGTATAAGAAGAAACTCTTCCATCTATTCTCAAAGGAAAGGATGTGTTGGCCAAGGCTAAAACTAGCACCGACAAGATAATAGCGTCTATGTTTCCTTCTTTTGAGGTGATAGTGAAGTCACCAATCCTCCAAGATCATAAAAGGTTTCCTATTCTTGTTCTTTTCATTTGTCCCACTAGGGAACTTGCAAGTAAAGTTGTTTCTGAGGCCAATGTTTTGTTTATATTCCATGCAAATATTGGTGTACAAGTAGTTAGTGGGGGCACTAAATTACCAAGAGAACGGAAATGGCTAAAAACAAATCATTGCTAAATATTAGTGGCCACTCCTAGAAGGCTTTGGGACCATATAGAGAATACTCCAGCTATCTCAAGTCGTTTAATGGGTTCCATAAGGATATTAATAAGATAATTTTTGGTGTGCCTAAAGAGATGAAAAAACCTATTTTAAGGTATAGTTCCGGAAGAGGTTCACAAAGTTTCTCGGATTGCTTTAAAACAAGACGACGAGTTTATTAATATGGTTGAACTTGCAGTGAGGAAACTCACTCAAAGGTATTTCAGTCATCAATTATTGCTTCACATGAGAATCATTTTGACATTTTTTGTGTTGTTCTTATAGAGAAACATATTTAGGGCTTGAACTTTCAAGGGCTAGGCATGGATCCTTGGGTGTAGATGCAAGATAGATTTGATTCTTCTATGGTGGGAATCCAACCAGATATGTACAAGGCAATGGTTGTGGTAGCACTGTAGGAAATAAGGAGTTTTAATTGTTCAAAGTAGCTTATGCAATGTAAACCACAACAACTTGTTCAGTCACTAAAAATTCATTGTGTACTGCAACCATTTGTACACAGGTAAATTTTCGAGCATCAACAGTATCCACAACACATTCTTCAACAAAAAACTTACGAAAGCATCAACAATTGCAACAGATCATAAATCAACAACAAGCACAAAGTATGCAGCAACAACAACCACATCATCATATACTTCAGTAGAAAGCTCTAAATGTGTTGCCACAAAATTCATAGCAGCATAGTCCAGAAAGAAAATGTATCACATTGATAATGACCTAAATAACACATTACAACACACCAAATATTAACTAATCTCACTGAGACCATACCTTTCGAACAATCTGATTTACACCCTTTCACCAGACCCATTTATAATAATAAGTATGCCAATCCTCCATTTATTATAATTAGTGCGTGACTGCAATATACAAGAAAGTAATATGCGATAAATCATGTAATAACTAAAATAAATATATGATATGCAATGAGAGAAATGTGCCATTTTCAGGAATACTATGTTTGCAGAGTCTTAGCCTCTTAAATGAGATCCATCTGTGAACTCTGAGTCTAAACAAAATGTTCCCTGTCAACCTGCATTTTTCTCTAATAAAATTTTCTGTTTTGTAGATGTTTAAAATAACATGTCTTAGCCTTTTCCCTCATGAGCTATTCTAGCTTTCTAACAACCATCAAGTGCTAGTATTTTTTCTATGTGCAACAAAGGCTATCTAATATGCGAGTTAAACTAGGAAACATGCAAAACTACTACATATTTGAAAAGTGCCCATTGTTCCAAAATGGGGGTCAATACCAAAAGTTAAAACTATTAAAGGAATTGACATATGAAAATATATCATCTAAGACTCTACTTTGATAGATTCATTTAAGAAAGCCCACCCGAAAGACTACAATGGCACATAAAACATGTCTCCAATGGACTGATAATTTTATCTTTATTTGTGCCATTTTCCAGTGATTCCTTTGATTGCTACATATTTTTACACTGAAAAATATTTTACCTTGAGGTTCGTCGATGCCATAGATTTTGCTGATAAGCATCCTAAAGGGAAGGGAAAACATCAAAATTTGGTATCCCAACCAACTTATGAAGTTGAACAACAATTGTAAATTGAAACAATCTAGCATGACCAATTTTTCTGAGAGCTCTGAACACCAACATTAGTATATGAAAATAAATACTCTAAAACCACATTAACATCCCTGGGCCAAGTTTCAACTTTCTCGACATTCTAACTGAGGTGAATAAAGAAATCACCAAAAGAGCATGTAGAAACACTTCTGCATAATCACATGTTAATTATTACTTACTTTGAGTCCCCAAGGGAAAGTTAGCTTAAGAAGGAAATTGATAAGGTTATTTTTATAAACAAATTAAAATAGGCAAATCTATTTTGTTATCAAGGTAGAGGTCAACTCATCCTAGAATCAACCCCAATTTAAGTTGACAAATATTTCAACTCTTCAAAACTATTGTTCACTAGAAGCAATTCCAAGTTCGACTGCTTCAAAAGACTAAAAAAATCAATTATAGATCTGCATTGGTATTTTCATCCCACTTGAATGGTCAATCCAGCTTATATTCCATACTCAGACTATTAAGAGAAGAATTTAGAAACATTTAGTATTGTTGAATAGCCTCAAGGCTGGAAAATATCGCCTACAAGTCAAACTGACATGATGTAGAGACAATTCTCAACATCTTTTGATAATATCATGCATTTACATGTCATTAATTATTGCTATTAAATTTTATAGTTCACAGATTTCAAAGTATTTCTCCTTGAGTTTCACCAATAGTACCCAGACATCGTTCAACATATGAAATTTCCAAGCTGTGTTTTGGCATTAACATTTGTAGTTTAGTTATAAATGTATGCATTCACAATTATATTGGTGAGGTTTAAGGTTAGAAATAAATATGACATCAAGGGATGAATTCCATGAAATAGGATAGTGTTCCTATTGTGGAAATAGGGCCACATAGTTTATCCCAGTCAATGTCATGAATGCCTATTTTGTGAGGCTTAAGGAAGCTAGATTCAAAAATCAAGATGACATCAAGGGATGAATGATACAAAGTTAGGATAATGTGTTTGTAGTGTAAACAGGACTACAAAATGCTAACACTCCTCAATATTTTCTCAAAATCCGCTAGCTTCTTTCTCTTCTCAAATTTTATAGTATGATTCCATTGATAATGCCATTATGAACATGCTCCTTGATTTTAGGAAAGAAAAAGAAGATTGATCTAAAGAATGAGTCAACCTATGGCAATAACATGAATAGAAAAAAACTTGTGGGATTGCATGTTACTCTCCTGGAACATTCTCTCTTTATGACAAAGATTCCCTATGAAATTTATGTGTAAAGGAGCTCTTATTGACTAACATACATTTTTTGTAGTTATTAAGAGTGGCCTTAAGGCACCCCCTCTAGAAAATTGTTACAGTCCTTAGTTAACTTGATAACAGCCTAAATAACACATTACAACACACCAATCCTAGTTAGAAAAGGCCCCCTTAAGTTGAAGAAGAGCTACACAAAAGCTAAAAAAACGCTATAGTGAGATGACAATGGATAAGTGAGATATTGAGGTGACAGTGAACAGGTTCTTGAGAAAAACAGTACTATCTCCTTGATGCTTGGGACTTTACAACATATAGGGTGTTGTAACAGGGCTCTTTGTGAACTAAAGGTTATATTTAGGAAAATGATAAGGTTATATTTTTTAAACAAGTTAAAATAGGTTGGGAAAACATATGTAAAACCTGATAAAGATTTTCAATTAACATAATGTTTAAGACAAAACTCATATCCGTATAATTTAGGATCAACAAACAAAATTACCTGCACGGTCCTCTTACTAGTACTAATTGAGCTCTTTATATATGTTTCTTATCATTACAAATTTATGTTAAGGAGTAAGACCAACTATTTCAGACCTGAGATCCTTCTCTCATTTCAATTTGTTATCAATGATTCAACCCTCATATTACCTTTCTATTTGTTTTTTCACAATGAGTTGCTTACCTAACATTCCCTTTGTTTTATATCAGATCTAATGTTCCAAAACCCCATGCACATCTTAATTTCCATCCCAACTCAAATAAAAGTGGATCTCCATTGTAGGCTTAAATAATCAGGCCTCGCAACCTTGGGCAATTGACTTAAAACAAAGTCCCCCATAATAAAGTCTGTCCTAGATACCTAGCATTTTGTAAATCATCTTATTATATTCATATTCCTAGAAAGTTGTCTTCCCATTTCATGAACAAGTTTTAAACAGGAAATATAATAGGTTCTATATTCGGTTTGGAGTATAGACACTAATTACTGACACACAGTGGACCTGTTTAGATAGAGCTTCATAAAAAGCAATGCCTTCAAGGATGGAATGGTCAGCTAAGTAGGTAGGCAGCACATAGTAGCCTAGACTAATAGGGACTTCTTGACACTGAAACATGACCCTCAAACATGAAGCTGCTATAATTGACAAATCGATAAAGGTAGGGAACTACCAATGTACTATAACTGTAGAGATGAAATAAATTCACTATTGGAAAGGTTTATCGAGTTCCAGGAGATTGATCACGGCCCTACCTAGTAATTCATGCCCTTAAAATTATTAGTACATATACTACAACATTCCTGGTGTCCATCTTCATAACCCATACAATGACCCATAGATATATTTTAACCCAACTAAAACTAAAACACTACAGAATTGACAAATCAATAAAGTAGGAAACTACCAATGTACTATACTATGGAGATGAAATAAATTCACGAAAGTAACTACCTGCAATATTGGAACGGTTACTCCAGTTCCAAGAGTTGTAAACCATTTTCATTCAATAATGAATCTTCTAGCACTCACAGCAACTTCCAAAGGGTCACCACTTCCCTCGCAACTCTTGAGCTACATTTAATGAAATGAGCTACTCCACTAATATAATAGAATATCAGGATACGGGTTGGGATTAGCGACTCATCAATCAGTTGACCACCCAAGCTTGAAGCGCACAAGTTGAAGCGAGCCTTGCATTTCAGATCTTGATTTTGCTCGCTCAGCTTCGGTGATCCATCCATACCTATTACGATTGAAAGGGAAAAGTTTGGTAGGGGGTAGACACACAACAACCCCCTGCCTTCCTCTCTTCTGCTACTTAGTAATTCAAGTACGTATGCAAATTACCTGGTTTCCATCTTCATAAAATGAAAATAACCCTTTACTCCTTGCAAATTCTTGAACTTCCACAGCCTCAGGAAACATGTGTTCAATATGAATTTTATAGTGTTTCTCAACCTCTACAAATATTTGATATGTCTTAGGATTAAGCCTTCCATTATCAAGGTTGCACACTTTGAATGGTCGATCGGTCAATTGTGCATATACAATCAATGCAACATCTTTTACTCCACTGCACCAATCAGATACCCAGTAAATAACTGCCATAGCTACACTCTATATCTGCATATTATTTGGTCCATCATTCAAGGTATAAAAATACAGTTGGTAGAAAATCAAGAACGTGGCAGAAATACCCTGAAAGCAATCAGAATGTCACTACCAAACATTGATATTGGTCACACTGATGTGAAGTCTAGAGTTACAGTTCTGTAGAAGTTGTAGCTAAGAGAGAGTCTTGTAGACACAGGGAGTGAGTATAGGTATAGGTACTAAGAGAAAGACATGTGCCAAAACCTTGAACCCAAACCCTGTGCCATTCATCCAAGGCTGAGCTGAGACCCTGTGCCATTCATCCAAGGGCATATGGAAAATCCAAGGGAAGACCGAAAATCTAAGAGAAATTGTGTCCCTCCCTATTTATAGTTGATGCCATGGGTGAAGGGTCACAACCCTTGGTGGAAGCCAACATGAAAAATTGAAGCTACTTTGAAATTTTGGTGGGAAATTTAATAATTTTAAATTTCAATCATTTGTATTCATAATTATTTTCTCCAAGAATAAATATTTTAAATATTTTTTGGGTGTATAAATACACTTTTCGGTATTTTCTATAGTTGTTAGGTGCATAAATCCACCCTTTGGAATCTTCCCTACCACTAAGCAATTTAAATCCATTCTTAGTGAATATTGAGTATTACCTTGTCATTTGGATTCTCAATTTATTCCTTCAAGAACTAATTTTATGCATTAATAGTTGTATTTAATTTTGAGATTATTTGCTTCTAGTTGGCAATATCTACTTATCTAAAAAATAACAATAACTCTAAGTCTAATGCAAAAGTTTTTATTCCAATAGTTGTTTCCACATAATTTTTTGCAATGGAAGATATTACTATGTAATATTTTACATAGAATATAGTGCAATGGAAACTTCTACACATAATATACTACTATGAAATCTAGTGAGTGAGTAGTGAATGAAAAAATGTACAAATAAGATTTGGGAGGCATCCATATTGGTGAGATGGATGGGCCATAGGCCTACTATTTACGCATAAGATAGTATCAAAGTAGAAGTTTGAGTGCACCTATCGAAACATGTAATATGGTAAGTACCTATAATGACTATAGAAGAAGTGGACAATAGTTATTTCGAAGGTTTTAGTGAAGTAGAGCACCAATAATGGTAGGGTAATATCAAGGAGGAGATCAAGATAAAGATCCAAGGGTTATCTTAAATATGCTTGATTATATTCTAGCTACACTAACATCAATGGTGTCACAATGATTGGTGGTGAAATGTGGGGAAGTGCCATAAATAAAGGCTGGAAATGAAGACCCAGATAAAGAATAAAGGAGGCCAAAGAAAAAGTGAAAGGATCAGCTAGAAATGGAGAATGCAACTAAAGTAAGGCATAAGTACCTTTTCATGTAGAAGCCAAGGTGTATATCAAACCTTATGTTCGGGAAGTTGATTCCATTGAACTAAATCATTGGCTACAACAATTGGATGTATACTTCAATATGTATGAAGTAATTGGTAAACAAAAGATTGCATTTGCTCGTTTGAATCTTGAAATCCACGCTTTGGCATGGTGGGAGTGATGCAATTAGAAAGGAACTAGAAAATGAGCCACTAGTGACTAATTAGGAGGTGTTAAAGGATATGATCAAAGCTCAAGTTTATCCAATTGAATGTGAGAAACACTAATAGATAGTATCGTATTACGTCACACAGAGAAAGGGTCTTTCTTGTTATTGTTTCTTTGTGGAAATCTTCTCAACAGGTTTGGCATTACCTAATATATTTTTCAGATTTTCTTCTCCTCTTTCTCCATTCACCCAATTTAATAAGGCACCGGTGAAATTTTTACTTAAAACCATAAAAATATTAGTTTTGATTTTTAGCATGCACTAGCCCAAAGTGACAGGAAGCTAGCTAAGGTGAAAATTGGCTATTTTATTGCTTCTACACCCAATATATCCTTGGTGTTCCTTTGATAGATTACTGATGACCTATTATCCACTATTTTGCATAAGGATAACACGTGATTTTTCATCATTCAGCCGGGTAGCATAGTAATTCTAGCTTCCAACAGTTGGGAATATGAAAAGATCTTTTGGGTAAGGACACTTTGTGCACAAGTTTTGAGGCATCATGCCAAAGTAAATTATGATATACTCAAATGATTATTGAAAATTGTAAAACCATAGGAAATCCATCATCTAAGGCATCTATGGCACCAAATAAAGTTACAGGAGGGAAAATTTAAATACAATTATGCTTGATATATAAATTGTGATGAGTGCAGGAATGAAGTGGGCAATAGTATGAAGGATAGTTTCAGAAGTTGAACAACATATTTCAAAATGGTTTTCCTCAAGTTCGTTACCATCATGGTGACACTGATTAGACAATTGACAATGCAAAGGAAAAAATCAACAAAATGTTGGAGGAATATGAGACAAGGACAGATATTGGAGTAGCATGCCAATGTATATGGGACTTTAATATTTCATTCTTCCACCATGAGGTTGTGAAAAATGCTTTGGTTATGGCAGTGGAGAAAAAAAAATTATAGGTTGTTGAATTTGTTGCAGGAATGTTCAAGTGACGGTTTTATGGCAATAAATCAGATGATGAAAGGTGTCACAAGGGTAGCTTGATGAATTTTCCTTAGATATTCCCAGAACTAGGGAAATCTTTGCAAGTTATGTTGAACAAGAAAAAAGTGAATGGATGGTTTGTGCCATATTTCACTTATGGCACAAAATTTGGTCCCATAAATTCAAATCAGGACATGTCTTCATGAGCTTAGAGATATTTCCATGCCTCTCTCCATATGGCCAGCAAAACTAGTGTCAGTAAATGGCCAAGTATGGTTGTAGGATTCATCATTGAGTAGATCTTTGGAAGGTTTAGTGAATGGTTTCCGCATTTCTCTACACTCCTCTTCATCGACGCTTTCTAGAAGGGTAATTGCATTGGTATTTAAAGGGACAATTAGAAGAGTTTAGAGAAAGTTTGAAGAAGAAGAGACAAGAAAATAGGGTATGGCACATAATTTTTGGCAGCAGAAAAGTATGGGACATAATTGTTGGCATCATTAGGTCTAAGTATCTCCTCCGACATATTTTAATGTAAGTGATGTATGTAAGAAAAATGTGAACTAAGGTAGCTCAACACACCTCTGTTGTAGGTATAAAAGGGGTATGTGGGAAAAATACCCTAGCCATTGAGTCACCTAAATTTAGATAATATTGACATATGTATGTGTGCAACATTGGATTACATTGTATGGAGCCAACCTGAGCTACAGATTTAAGATGACTTCAAATTCATATAAGGGCCAAGGCTAACCCCTGTCTGAACTAAATTTGGTTCATTTGATTTATGTTTGTGTTTAAGAAAAAGGTTTGTGCTATATATCAGGTAGTTTTTTTTCCATAGGAAAAAGTGGTGTATTATGTTTACTATTATAATATTGGAATCCAACTCAATTCTATGTCTGTAGATAACCGATAGGCCGCTCTTGAACTATTTCAATTACCAACCATCGGAAGGACAAGTTCACATAGAGGAATTTTCCACCCCATAGTCTTGGAAGGAAGCAAGGTCCGGAAGCATAGTAGAGGTTACGGTAACCAGCCCTCCCCCTAGGAATTAGTTTGAAACGTACTTAAATGCATTTTTAAATTGTGACTCATAGAAGAACCAGATGTGGGAGTAGGAATTATGCCTCCAGGTTTACTTTGATTGGGAGATTGATCTAATTAGGAGGATGAAGATGCTCTCAACTAAGTGTGGGAAGGGAAAGAGTTACAGCCAATGTCCATCTAGGAATTTCACAAGTTCCTTTTCATCTAGTTCCTTGAGCCCAATCCCACCACCAGAGGTTCCAATTAAGGTCACAAGTGGGAGAAAACATAGATCTCTTCATCTAATTTCACTTAGAGCCATTTGGCCAGCAATAAAATCTAACATGTTCTAGAAGGTGTTTCCTCCATTCCATGGTAAACATCAAATCAGATGCTTCTATTATGGAATTAAATATATCACAAAGCCAAAAGTCCTTCTCCATAGAATGGGCCATCCTCACCATGAAGATTCTCAAATCCATTCCCATCGTTGGTATTTCCAATAGACACCATCATTAAAAGACAAAAGAATAAAACATATAGAGAACATGTGTCTTGATAAAAACATGCAACAAAATGAAGGAAAAGGAATGAGAAGAGTATGAAAATAGAGAATTCAACACGAGGGAAAAAAGACAAGCAAGAGTAGACATAGACCTTGCCTCTCATATATTCAACAATAATGATTATGGTATCCTTTAAACTCCCTTCAAGCTCTCCATAAACAATAACCATGAGTTGTAGGGGCTATTAATACCCTCCCTTAGGCCTCTCATGAAAAAACCCTACAAATGTGAACTTTGTAAAAGCAATTTCACTAAGCATAAGAATGCTTCATGAGTTTTTTTAATGGTGAGAACTTGCTCTTAATCATAGGGAATACTCAAGGCTCACTTAGGGAGTGCTTTAGTTTCCTCGTGTTCATTCCAAAAGCACTAGAGAAGTGCACTTCAGAGAGTGCATCCCAGGATAGAACACTCCTTCATACCCTAAAGAGTGCTCCCAAATAGGCTTGTCACAAGAGTGTGTTATCAAAGGTTCTTCCAAGACTTTCGCACTCAAAACACTCAAAGAGCTCAAGAATCAACAATTGTGGGAAAATTTCATTTAAGCAAAAATAAAAAAATTCAAACTAAGAAAATAGCATGAGGTAGCAACAAATGAGAGTTACTCATTATCGTGATTCAAATATATGCATGCAAAATGAAGGAAGAACATAACGTAGAACAAGGTTAATGTATCTTGAATCTCAATTATTCTACCTTGGGCCCAAATGATCAAAATCAAGAAAAAAATCTATATGAATAAGTTCAATGTATCTCAATTATTCTACCTTGGGCCCAGATAATCAAAATTAAGAAAAAATATATATGAATAGAACCAAATGGTCACAAGGCTATCGAGACACATGCACAACAACCACCAATAGTAATCAATATCAATGAATTGACAAAGAAATTCAATTGCTTGACTATTAACTCTATACTGACTTTAGCATCTTTATTTCAAATCTACAAAACATGCAAAGCCACGAGGCCTTCAAACTTTGCAAGATTCTTAAAGAAATATTTTACAAAAAATACTTGGAAGCGAAGCATTCCTGGGGACATTCTATACACATATGTACATTTTATATATTATAATGCATATATTTTCAATTAAAATGGGCTTGTACAATAGGACCTAACTCATTGGTAAAGTAAGGGTGGTGATATTCCCCCCACACCACCCACCCTAATTACCAAAAAAAGAAAAATAAAAAACATGTTAGTACATATAATCCACCATGGTTGTGAAAATGGAATGAATATTATGATAAATAGAGTTCCTAGCATTAGTGCCAACACCTTCAAAAAAATGTATAGAATTCCAAATTAGTTGTGGAGAATGTAGACTTTAATGCTAATAATAGGAAATAAAATATTATTAAGAGCTTAGAAATGTGATTCATGGTAGATTAGAACATCAAGGATTTAGTATAAGTCTCAAAAATTTGTAACGAGTGGTAAACTATTTAGCATGTGTTTAGATATCTCAGAGGCAAAACAAACTATGGATTTTGGTACAAACGGAGTTGATTGAGTGAGACTCGAGGGCTTCCTTGATGTAGGCAGAGCGGGGAGCTCCTGAAAGAGAAGAGTACTTCAGGTGGCATATTCATCATTGGGTCAGCTACAGTTTTTTGGCACATTAAGAAGAAGAGATCAGTTGCACTCAATTCAATAGAGGTCAATTACATAGTTGCTAGTGAGGCGACTTGCAAGGCTATTTGGATGAGGAAGTTACCTGTGAGACTTTTCAGACAGGGGATGGAGCCTATCATAATACATTGTGATAATCATAGTTGCATTAAACTCTCTAAGAATCTAACATTTCATGATCGCTTAAATCATATCAATATCTTGTATCACCATCTCAGAGATTGTGTGCACAAGGGGATAGTCAAGCTACAATACATTCCAATAGGGGAGCAAATGATAGACATCTTTACCAAGGCATTGTGTAAAAGTGGATTTACTCCTATAAAATCTTTCGTAGTTATGAAATCCTTTCTCACTAAGAGGAGTGCTAAAAAAGTAACGAGGAATGGATTCAGCAATACGTATAAATCCTTGTACTGGATTTCAGTTACGTGTTACTATCCCTATCCCACACATTTGAGGGCCTTTTACGTAAGAGTGTGAGTAGTGACATAACCTAAAACCACTGTGGCATCCCCTTGACAAGGACAATCATTCTACGGAAAATTTTCCTTGGGAAAAACCCTAAAAGCGATCTTTTGGCCTTGGCGTGACTAGCCGATTCAACCTTCCCATGATGAGAAAATCAACAAGGGCGTTCTTTGGTGCTGTCCCGGTGTATTGCCCGCACTAAGCTTAATAGTTGTTTTAAAAAAATAAATGGCGGAAGTTTGATTCTAACCAACTCTGAGCGAGTCCTCTAAAATGAGTTGGGAGGTTTGGCTCTGGATCTCCATGTATGGGAGGTGGTTTTCCACCTATCATGGAAGCTTCCTTGAGGATAGGGCCAATCCCACAATTGTAGGGATCCCAACTCACCATCCACCATCTATATAATCTTGCTATTTTCCCTTAGCAAGCTAGAAGCAAGAGCTGAATCAGTAGCAAGGAGACTATCGCCAGACAGCCTTTGAGAGCCAAGCCGAAGAGAGAGAGCTTTGTCCCATTTCCGACGAGCTTCATTGAGACGTGCTCCGCTATCGACCCCACCGAAGGAAGATCCAACGTCAGAGCTTTGGGTTGTATCTTTCCTTTGTTATTATTAATGATAAGCGACTTTGATTATGGTTTCATTCATGTGTCTTTGTCTTTGATGCAATGAATTACATCCTCTCTGACTGATGTATGGTTACAAGATTTGGATTCTATGCTATGTATCGTTGTGTTTCTTTGCATGTGTGCAGGTGTCCGAGCATGTTAAGTGGAAGGATTGTGATCTGCCAAAGCGGAGGACGGGATGCGTCATCCTTTCTTCGATGACCATTGCATCGGACCTAAGGTAGGAAACTTGTTATATTTTATCGTTTTGTAACTAGAAACCTACGTCACTGCGTGTCTGATTTTTGCTAGACCCAATCTGGGCTAGTAGGGATTGCCTCTATCCACAGAGGGGATTTACCTCTCCAAAAAACCGGCGACTCTGCTGGGGAACTTGATTGGAGTTTGTCTTGTCTCTTTCAGTCACTTTTGACTTCTGTCTGCTTGATTTGTTCTTCTGGTCTGTCTCTTTCTAGTACAGAACCTTTGTTCAGCTCCCGCCATACCTGATCTACTCTTTGCTTACTATTTTTCATTATTTTCAGTAGTAAACTCGATTGGTGTGCTTTTTAGCCTGACAGTCGCGCCAATTGGTGCTTCTTGCTAGTTGGGCGCCTGTGCCAACCCTGTTTTGGCGCTAGATGCAGCCAAATAGCCGCGCTATTCCTATGTGGTGCTAGGGTTTCCTTGTTCTGAGCTCTCTGAGTTTGTTTTTTTTTTTTGGTGCATCTTTTCCGACTGCCTAAGTGCTTTGAAGTCCTTTTTGATTGTGATTCACCTCTATCCTCCGGTTGTTTTCCCTCTACTATCGATTTTACATTCTAGCCCTAGGGCATCTATGTGCTATTGTGTGTTGGGCCTCCCGTAGGTGTTTTTGGTTTTTATTTTCTCAGTCAACTTTGTTTTTCTTCCTTGCATTCGTGTGGTTGGTTTTTATTGTGACATTGCATGATTTGAGTGATTGTTTTTTTTTCTCATTCAATTTTCGCTTTTGTTTCATTTCGAGCCTAGATCACACGGTTCATGTGAGTATTTTTGGGAATTCCTCTTTGATTTGAAGGATTTCTCTGTCAGTTTGAGGTCTGAGTGTGTGTTGAGTGAACTTGCTTGCTTTTACTCTTTCTTTATCATTTCTCAAATTGGTCTCTTATTAGTTTTCATTTCGTTTGGTGCATTTTTCTCTAAAACATTGAAAATACAAAAAATCAATTCTTTTTGCTTTTTATTAGTTAGTGAAAATTGAAAAATTTTCTGCATTATTAGTGTTATATAAATCTAAAGGAAAATATTTTAGTTTCTTTAGCATGCATTAGAGACACTAGTGGTTGTTTTGTGATCATTTTGTTATTGTTTGAAAAGCTCTCAACCTTCCCGTAGTTAGCTGTTCATCGAACAAAGTGATTTGTAGTGGCATGTAGTATGCATTTAAAGGATTTTGAGACATAACATTCAGTAGGGCCTGAAATTGAAACATAATTGAAGATCAAATCTAAAATTTATTCAATTTACCTTAAGGCAACATTGAAACATTAACGAAATATCTAGAGGTCTAGGCTAGTGACGTGTTCCAGCGTCGTTAAACCTAGTAGCTGTCGTTCACCTCTTGGCTTTAGACAGCACTAGTACGGACTTGTGCTCCCCGTACCATCGTGTATATAAAGGGAGACCCCACTAGGTTGCTATCCTTCATCCGTAGGAAGTCGATTCTACCACCTTATACCCATGATACACCAGACACAACATTCGGGGAGATTTCCTGCACGTACATCAAGTCCTTGGTTGATTTATCTTTCATTTTTGAACCAAGGTGTATATTGTAGTTCACGGATATCTGGTACACCCTCTTGCCTAGAGTTCCAGAGTAGTCATTTCGATCTTTTCTGACTCATTAAATTTGAAAGGATCATCAAGCGCTTGTCCTTTCATACTTGTTTCCAAATTGAAAGAGATAGAGTCACTTTTTACTTGTTTCTCGACTCTTAAAACATGAAACGGTAAAATTTTCAAGTTTCAATGTGGTAAAATTAATTGCTTGCGATCACACGCCCTTTTAGAGATTGTTTGTTGGTCGTTTGATTTTTTGCCTTGGTCTTAGCCCATGTGATTTTGTTTTGATCTATTCCTATTTTCGTTACTTTCACAGTGGTGGAACCCTCATTTTCGTCTACTAGTAGTCCTTACACAGACAATTCGTCAGAGGTCTCTCAGTCCTCTGCTGAACCTCAGCAGCCTATTGTCTCCGAGTTTCCTGACGGGGGACTAGTTCTATCTGAGCTTCCCTTTAGAGGACCAATGGAGTTCAATTAGCCCTTATCCAATGCTTGGTTTGGATTTGGAGTAGGGGAATATTTCCCTCCTCTTACATCGGGTTCACCTTTTTTAGCTGCTGTTATACCTCCTAGTCCTCTCCATCTTTTGGAAGATCTTGTGGCAGGATCAGATATGGACTCACCCAGTCCTTCTCCTAGTGAGGAAATTCCTACATCTGGTGAATATTACCAGCTTTTTCCAGAAAACAACCCTGAGTCTTCTGTCATGTCTTCGCCTGGTCCTTCGCTTCCAGTGGGATACAGGTTCTTAAGTTAGATTGTGGCCACTGTGGCCTACATGGGAGTGTTGACTCCGTCCACAAGGCCCATTATAACTTCGTTAGGGATGTTGCCATCGACACCTCTCACGCCATCCCCAAAGGTCACATCAGTACTTGTTAGGCCTACCGTCCACATAGCTGCATCTACACCCGCTGTTACTACTCAGTCCATCAGGACTGCGTCGCTTCCTGAAGACGTCTACATCGCATCTGTGATTCCGGAGAATATCTCTCATGAAGAGTATCAGTTTTCTTTCCAGATGTTGAACTTTGAGGTTCGTCAGTCCTCCCAAGATCCCAACTGTCCTTATTTTTCCCATTATGGACCGGATGGTACCCCTGTTTATGTTTTTCCATATCAATATGATGAGCAGGGAAACCCTCTACGTTTTCCTACTCCAGAGGCTTATCAGTATGTACAAGGTTTTATGTCTGCCCAGGCTGGGAAACCTTCTAACCCACAAGGACAACCCTTCCAGGGCCAACCTTCGAGCCAGCATGGTTATCTATATGACCCGCAAGGACAACCCTTACAGGGCCAACCTTTGGGCCAACAGGGGGTTTTTGTATGGTCTGCAAGGGCAATCCTACAACCCTTAAGGTCAACCTTTACAACCTCACTCTGTGGTCCAACCAGGGAAACCTCAAGGACCCACAGGCCAACCAAGGTATCAACCTAGACCATTGTAGGGTTTTAGGGGGGAAATCCACCCTTCTCAACCTATGCTGCAACCCCAGTTTCCCATTGGTCCAAATGTTGCACAACTGGGACCATCTTATGGTCCTCCCACAAACCAACCTGGTTATCAGGCACAGCCTGGCCCCATCCCACCATCAGGCCAACCGGCTCAGCTGGACCAACCTAGTGTCCTCTATCAGCCAGGTCAACCTATTCAACCAGGACAACCTGTTCACCCGGGTCAACCTATTCAACCATGGTAGCCCACTTAGCCAGGTCAACCTGTTCAACCAGGCCAACCCACACATCCAGTTAACCCTGCTCAACAGTCGATTTATTCTATGCCGCAGCCAAATCTGCCTGTGCGCCCAACTCATCAGGCTCAGAAGGGCCCCACTTATCAACAACCCACTTGACCCCAAGGTGGTTATTACCTTCAAGGTCAATCTCGACCAGTTTACAACCCGCCCCGAGGTTCTGGTTATTACCTTCAACAACTAGGCTATACCTATACTCAACAGCCATACACTGCTCAAATGGGGCCTACATATAATCAGGGTCAGTACCCCGGTTATCAACCCCCTTACACTGGTTATCAACAGCCGTATCAACCCAATTATACGGCTTATACCCCCTATGGTCAGAATCCCCCAAGACAGAACTAATGGGGGAAAAGTTATGCTCAACCAGGGTGGAGTACAAGTACAAGTCCTTATCGAGGGCCTGGTATGCCTTTCAATACTCAGTTACCTTTCCTCGCCACGTTGGAATTGTCAAATGTATCTAAGTTGACCAATGATCTGATTCTTCACAATCCTTATTAGCCTCCGGTTCCCACCAAGGTGCCTGGTGACTGCCTAAATTTGAAGGTAAAGTTGGAGAGGACCCCCAAGCTCATGTCATGACCTACCATCTATGGTGCTCTTCGAACTCATGGGTGGATGATTCAATTTGTCTGCGTATTTTCTAGCGCACTCTTACCGGTGCTACCGCTAAGTGGTATATATAATTACCCCACGGTATCTTTCAAGACTTCAATACGTTAGCTATGGCTTTTCTGACACATTTCCAGTTACCGGTTCGTTACGAAGCTGGGATGCATCTCCTGAATTCTCTCAAGTAGGATAAAACCACCCACATATCTGATCATATTCATGAGTGGCAACGTCATTGTAGACTGATCAAGTTTGATATACCTGATAAGCTTCTAACTCATTGGTTCACTACCTCCTTCGTTAATAAGATCGCTCAAGATATTTCTATGGGGGCATGTGTGACCAAAGAAAAATCCATCGCTCGTGCCCAGTACCTTGATTTGGTGTACTCTCAGTCATGCACGTTATATGATATCTTGACTGATGCCCCGTGTCCAGGGACCTCTAAAGCACCAACTACCCCATCGGTGAACGGTGTTATTGGTTCTATTTCTCAGACTTCTCGGAAGTCCTCAAATGGGAAGCAGAAGTCAAATTCTTCCAATAATTCTGCTCTTCCCGCCCCCCCGGATTTTGGTAAGACTGCCGAGGTCAATGCCGTTCAGGCCAATCCTGCGGAAAAGGCCTCCAAAGGAAAGAAGAAGGGAAAAGGCAAATCCAAACCCAATGCCCTGAAACCAGAGTCTTCTGAACCTCATGCTGACAATGGTTCCCAACGCAAACCGAAGTACCCCTGCCTTATCTGTGAAGGAGATCATTATACCAAAGATTGTCCCCAATGATTTGAAGTTAGTAAACTTTTCAAAGGCTCCAAAGGGACTCCAACAGTTCTCAAAGAACCATTCCCATCTCAGCAGACCCAGATGGTTGAGAAACCTTCACCATCTACACCATTTGGGTCCCAAGTTTTTATGATGAATGGTGCTGCACGTGTTTTGATTTCTACACGCTCAAAGGATTATACTGCATCATGCCAGGAAACTGGAAAGGAATTCGTTGATGGCCCACCTCCCCCACCTGTCTCTGGTCCTTTAGAAATTGAGAAGCCCATCGCTGAACCCGTTGTGAGGCCACCTGTTGAGCTCCAAAGATGTTCTTTCTTCCACCACATTCCACTCCATTTCCTTTGTCCATTATTAATCACAGGCTCAAATGATCAGTAGAATTGGTTAAAATTTCTTTAAGAATATATATCATGACTAACTTGCTATGTTTTTATGATTTTGTCATTGTAGTACTTTTTGAACTAGATCTAGCTACAGAATGTAGAAATTCTGTAGCTAGTTGCCGATTCTGCAGCTGTCTTCATGTCTACGTAGGTTCCATGTGTCATCTCAAAGGAAAACACATATGGTCATATTCCACATCATTCCCTCATCATTTTTTGCTCTCCATGAAGTTTGAACAGAATTCTGTAGGCGGTTATGTACGTGGGAACTCAAACTAGGAGAGAGACTCCTAATAGGACAAGAACAGTCCAGATGTCCTTAATTATATTACGTGACCACCATCAGAGTCCTAGTTTGGTTTTTATTTGGAAAGACAATTATCCCTAGGTTATCTCAAGACAGTTATGTAATTTTGTTACAAATATGGCTCGGGAAAACGAGGGACAAGGTTAGATTTTGTGATTGATTGCTAGATTTCAGAAGTCTGAAAACACTCTGTTTTTGAAGTAATTTCTCTTTAATGAAAGAAGCATCACTTCCTTGAAAGCGTTGATTCAATCTTGAAGTAGATTTCGTGCTACTTCGGTGGTAGAGGGCCCCTGCTACCTGAGCAGCCTTGTTTATACGGTTTAGATAAGTATTTTAGTCTCATTTTCATTTCTAGCTTAGGAAAGTTTCTGAAGTTTATGTTCATACTTGTTTACATTAATTATCACAGCTAGACTTACTCTTATAAAATATTCCAAAATATCATCATGATGAATAAGGCATAGCTGTGGTATTGTAGGTTTTAGTTACATTTCCTTTCAAATTTTAGGATTTATGCTTGTTTACACTAAGTGTCACAGCCGGTCTTACTCTTACAAACTCTTCCAAAACATCATTAACAATGAATAAGAAACAACTGTGGTGTCTTAGATTCTAGTTGTATTTGCTTTCAATCTTATGTTTATGTTCAATTGCATTGAATAATATAGCCAGACTTGTTTTACAAACTCTTCCAAAATATCATTCCTATTGAACGAGATGGGCTATAGAATTCCATAGACTAGTTGCATGTTAATTTAGTTATAGCACTCCGAAGGTTGATTGCATTTAGTTCAGCTCTGTCACTACATTTCCAGTTTGATAATGGAATTTTAGTTTAACTCTGTTCAATGTACTTCAAGTAGATTAGAAGCACTCTAGTTCAGTCTCAGTTCATTTTGTCTCAAGAAAATATTAATGGCATTCTAGTTTAAGTGTAGTCACTACATTTTAAAATTGATAGACCGCTTTCTAGCCTAGTGTTTTCCATTGTGTTTCAAGTAGTGCTAGTTGTCAAAATTAGTCTCTCGGCCTTCATTATTTACAATTTACTTTTGTTCTGAATTTATATTGATACATAATCACATGAACAGGGGTCAGTAATATCAGTTTAATGCTTTGATCATTCTGCAAATCTTTTACAAATTCACCTATAGCCTTTTTTCCCAAGCATTATTTTAGAAAATCTCAAAACTTATGAATAAGGCCTAGAAGTGATAAGTCAAGTTGCAGAATAGGGTAACTTCAACATCATAGGTTAATCTAGAATAGAAACCTTACTGTGTTACAAATAATCATTTTGTAATATTGTGAGTTGATTGTTTATTTAGGAGAACTTCATTTACACTTAACTTGTCCATTTCTCAAGCTCTTCCAACACACCTTCAATGAATGAATTGGATAAGTTCAAGCTCATGTTGTGATTTATTTTCTTGCAATGAAGTCATTATCAAGCTTTGCATTTGTTGTTTGTCATCCATAGTTTAGGCTTTGTTCTGTTTTAGTATAACCATCCACTTCTCTTTTCCAACATTTAGCTCTTTTTCTTTTGAACATAAAACCATAAAACCAAAAACATCATAAAACACTAAACACAACGTAGTGAGAAACAAATACCTAGGCACATATAGTGCACCACACTTCAGCAATTTACCAACCCTGGTTGACAATTAATGAACTCAATTTAGGAACACTAGGTTGAGCACAAACATTTTGGCACCGTTGCCGGGGAAGTGTAACTAGGTAGCCTTGTTTCTTAACTCCCAAAAACAATGATATGCGTAGAGAGAGAGACTCAAGGGGTAGATTCATAAGAAGCAGAAGAAGAAGTTTGATTCCTAGAACACCACTTGTTTCATCAAGACCTAGAGCCAGCACACCTCCAACTCAGACCCACATTCAATCCTTTACTGATCCTAGACTTCCAGAAGACTTAAGATCAGATATTCCATTAGAAAGACCTTCCACTTCATCCATTGAACCTGTCTTAGAAGAAGATTCAAGGACCCCTGCTAGAGACACAAACTTTTCCACTTTCACAGAAGAATCAACTATGGCAGAAGAAGGGGGAGGAGGAGTCTTTAATGGAGAACACACATTATTTGGAGGGGGTAGAGGTAGAGGTAGAGGAGACCGAGGTAGAGGTGCAGAAGGAGAAGGAGGTAGAGGAGAAGGAGGTAGAGGTGCAGAAGGAGAAGGAGGTAGAGGAAGAGGTAGAAGAGAAATGAGAAGCTCTTTTGGGTTTCCTATAGTAGATGAAGAAACCAATACAACTATGAAAAACATTTCACCCTCTGTCCTTCCAAACTTCTATGGACTTAAAACTGAAGATCCTGAAACCTTCCTATTTGAATTTGAAGTCCTATGTAGAACTTATGACTACTTACAAGATGCTCAAAAACTTAAACTATTTCTTTCAACATTGAAAGGAGCAGCATTGAAGTGGTTTATGAGTTTGATCAATAGTTCTATTAGGACATGGGAAGACATGAAACAAGAATTTCTAGAGAGGTATTTGGATTATTGTATGCCAATCAATCATAAGGAGGAAGTGTTTAAGATGTTACAAAAAGAAGATGAAAACCTGGAAGATTTGTTGGAGAGATTTCATTACAACATCAAAAGAGAAAAAATGGAGAACTTAGACCAAGACACCTTAAAAGCTCTCTTGTTGAAGATAATTAGGGATGAATGGTTGGATATCCTTAACATGATGGGAAAAGGGGATATATCTCAACTCACATTACCTGAAATATATGAGTTATGTATCAACCTTTCAAGAGGGAAATCCAAAACTGTAAAAGGTCCAAGAGACCCTGCTCTTGCAAGGGAAAGTAAGTCTGCTTCTGGGAAAATAAGTAGGGCAGAGATAGGGCATATGCTTGATGAATTAAAATATGACATCTTAGGGAGTCTTAGTGAACAAATAGACACCCTTAAGTTACAAAACAAGCAAAAAGCTGAATCTGATGCCTTAGCAATCTTTTGTCCCAAATGTAGAAGGAAGCATGCCTTGAGAGAATGTCCTTTGGATGAAAAATTTGTAGAGACTTGTGTAATTTGTTCAGAAAAACATGAGACCAAGAGTTGTCCATCACTTCCTGGTCTTGAAGCTGTCTTTCAAGAGGAAACTCCTACAAATTCCATAGAATCTCTCAATTTTGTCTTTAGAAGGCCTTGGCAAGGACCTCAAACACAAGGATTCCATGATCAATTGTATAATCAACCTCCACTAAATTGGAATTCTTGGCAGCAAACTTGGCCCCAATTTCAAAATCAATCTCAAGCTTGGGCACAAGGAGCACAAAATCCCTATGGAAGATACTCTCAGTACTATCAGTATCCACCATACCCACATTTTTATCCTCAAAGTCCTCAACAAAATCCTCAGAACCCACAACATCAAAATCAACCACTTCCATTACCATTTCCTCAGAAATCAAATCAGTTGCCTGCTCAACCCATACCAAACTCTAACAATAAAAATCCTCAGAATACATACATGATAGAAGGACAACAGTTTCCAATTTATTTAATCACTCCTCTAGACCTTAGTGATGTTCAACTTAGGTCTGGAAGAATACTTGAAAAGAGGAAACCTTTTGTGATCATACAAGAACAAGACAACTCTGAGGAAGATTCTCTACGGGAAAATAAAAGTCTTGAAGAAGACACATCTTTTCAGGACCCAAACATTGAAAAATCAAAACAAAAAGAACCAATCATTTCAACTCATGTATTAGAGCAGCCATCAACATCCACTTCTACACCTCCCTTTCCAGAAAGATTACAAATTGATAGGGGTGTAGAAAAACAAATTATGGTGCCTAATTATGATTTCCTAGATGAGCTGAGAAATGTTTTCATTAAGATTCCATTATTACAAGCTATCAAGGAAATTCCAATTTTAGCAAAGACAATAAAGGAGTTGAGCATGAAGAAAACAAGAAAAAGAATAAGAGAGACAAAGAAAATTCAACTGGTAGGAAAAATAGCATACATTATGATGGGTAAGATTTCTATTCCAAAGTATCTAGACCCAGGGAATCCAGTTGTTAAAATTCACATCAATGGAATTGAGATCCAAAACACACTCATTGATTTAGGAGCAACAATCAATATCATGAGTAGACAAATCATGGATAAAATGAAACTTCCTAATCTTCTCTTTACACCCACATTATTACAATTAGCAGACAGATCTGTGATCAAACCTGATGGGGTAATAGAAGACATTCCAGTGTCCCTAGATTCTTGGGAGTACCCTGTGGATTTCATGATCCTAACTCCTAAGAATAATCTAGGAGGGCATCCTATTATATTAGGAAGACCTTGATTAGCTACAGCTGATGCTTTCATTAGTTGTAGATCCGGTGATATGTACATCTCTGATGGTATTTCAAATAAGAAATTCACTTTGTATCCTCCAGCAAGGACAATTACAGATTTAGATGATACTCAATGGATAGAGGATGAAGAAGACTTACAACCTCTCTTCACAATTTCAGAAATTAGTGAAGATAGTCAAATTCTGAATACTTTAGAAAACTTTGAATCCTTTTCGGAATGCAAACATGAACAATTTCAAAGAGAATCCAACATTGAGTTTTTATCATCAAGACAGATGTCTCTTTATTCTATGGATAAATTTGGCAGCTCTACAATTGAGATATTTCCAGGCAAAACTTTAAACATAAACAAGAACCTAGAAAAATCTCAACAAGAAGAGCTAGTCAAGATCTTACAGAGACATTCTTCTACATATGCATGGGAGTACACTGATATGAAAGGGATAAGCCCCAAGAATTGCACTCATCACATCTACATAGAGGAAAATTGTAAACCAATAAGACAACCTCAAAGACGGATGAATCCAAATCTTAGGGAGATTGTTAAAGAAGAATTGCAGAAATTGTTGAATGTCAACTTTATCTATCCTATTTTAGATAGTCAGTGGGTTTCTCCCTTGGTAATTGTGCCAAAGAAAAATGGTAAATGGAGGGTATGTATTGACTACCGAGAATTAAACAAAGCTACTCTTAAAGATCATTTTCCCCTAACTTTCATAGATCAGGTGTTAGATACCTTAGCTGGCAAAAGGTACTTCTCATCTTTAGCTGGGTTTAGTGGTTATAATCAAATTCAAGTAGCACTTGAGGATCAAGACAAAACCACATTTACCTGTCCTTGGGGTACCTATGCTTACCGAGTATTGCCATTTGGATTATGAAATGCACCTGCAACATTTCAAAGGGCAGTATTAGGAATCTTTTCAGATCTAATACATGATTGTGTAGAGGTATATATGGATGATTTCACAGTTTATGGAAACACATTTGAAGAAGCCTTAGCAAACTTTGAAATTTTTTTAAAAAGATGTAAAGAAGCAAATCTTTCACTTAGTCATGAGAAGTGTTTTATGATGTATACTGAAGGAATTGTTTTAGGACATCACATTTCAGGGGATGGGATTAGAGTTGATGAGTCAAAAGTTGAAGTCATCTCTAACTTATCTATTCCAAGTTGTCAAAAAGATGTTAGGAGTTTTCTAGGATTTACAGGCTATTATCGAAGATTTATAGAAAACTTCACCAAGATAGCATCTCCACTCTTCAAATTACTTACCAAAGATTGTGAATTCAAATGGAATTCTGATTTCCAGTTAGCCTTTGAGACCCTGAAAACAAAAATTTCTGAAGCACCTATTTTAAGGGGACCTAACTGGAAGTTACATTTTCATATTTCAACAGATGCCTCTGATACAACTCTAGGAGCAGTATTGGGACAAAAAAATTTGATTCCTTATGCCATCTATTATACCAGTAAAAATTTGACTCCTTCAGAGTTAAACTATACTGTAACTGAAAAGAGTTTTTAGCTATTGTTCATGCCATAAACAAATTCAGACACTATATAACAGGCCATGAAACTTTTGTTCACACAAATCACTCTGCAATTAGATACTTAATGAACAAATCAATTACTAATGGTAGAGTCATAAGATGGTTATTGCTTTTACAAGAATTCAACATTACTATTCTAGATAGGACAGGAAAACAAAACACAGTAGATGATTTCCTATCTAGACTCCAAAACATCAAAGATGACACTCCAGTTGAAGATCAATTTCCTGATGAATATCTTTTTAAAATTTCTACCCAAACTCTTTGGTTTGCTGACATTGCTAATTATTTAGTTTCAGGAAAATTTCCTTCAATAATGAATGCAAGAGATAAAAGAAAAATCATTTATGACAGTGCAAAATATTCATGGGTTGCTAATGAGTTGTACAAGAAAGGTCCATATTTTATCATTAGGAGATGTGTTCGGGAAGATGAGATGCCTAAGATTCTCAAAGCATGTCATGATGAACGTTGTGGCGGACACTTTGCTGATAAGAGGACAACTTATAAGGTCCTTCATTTAGGATATTATTGGCCATCCCTTTTTAAAGATGCTAAAGAGTATGTCAAAAGGTGTGATAGTTGTCAAAGGGTAGAGAAACCTTCTCCTTCAGGTGAGATGCCATTGCAGCCTCAGGTACATATTGAACCTTTTGAAAAATGGGCTTTGGATTTTGTAGGACCTATTAGTCCTCCATCAAGACAAAAGAAATATATATTGTTTTGCACTGATTATGCTACCAAATGGGTAGAGGCCAAGCCATTACGTTTTGCTACTGAAGCATCTGTAGTTAATTTTCTTTTTGAGGATATTTTTACTCGTTTTGGTGTCCCAAGGGAAATTTTTACAGATCAAGGAGCTCAATTCACATCAAGGCTAGTGGAAAAAATGATGGAGAGGTACAAAATCAGACACAGAAAATATACTCCCTATCATCCACAAGAAAATGGTCAAGTGGAATCTACTAATAAGGTTATTGAAGGGATCCTAACAAAGACTGTCCATTTACATAGAAAATATTGGGTAGATAGGCTTCCTGAAGCCTTGTGGGCCTATAGAACTACATGGAGAAGCACAACAGGTCATACTCCTTATGAAATTGTTTATGGAAAGCAAGTTTTGTTTCCCATAGAGTTCCAGATTCAAACTTTCAAAATGGCAGTTCAGCTAGGACTTGATCTAACAGAGGCACAAAAGCACAGATTGGAGCAGATTAATGAATTGGATGAAATCAGACAAGATGCAGTTCATAAAACAAGTATAGTCCAACAGCAAAGGACTAGATGGCATGATAAGTACATCAAAGAAAAGAAGTTCAAATAAGGTGACTGGGCTCTCTTGTTTGATTCAAAGTTCAAAGATTTTCAAGGTAAATTCCAAACACATTGGCTTGGGCCATATGAAATTGTGAAATTTTTTGACAATGGAGCAATAAAAATCAGGACAATAGATGAAGAAGAGGTCACCTTTCTTGTGAATGGTCATATATTGAATCTGTATCATAAGCCACTTTCAAGAGAAGAATTTGTCAAGAAGTTCCAGGAAAACAGTGATGTGAAGTTAATGAAGAAGAATCTTTCTTCTTCATCAACTTAATTGAATTTTCTGAAGTCATTTTATTGAAAAAAAATAAAAATAAATAAAAAAATAAATAAAGTATAAACATGAAAACTAATCACTGATTAGCATGTTTATACAGAAAAGGTAGAGTGAAAATCAGAATCTTTCTGACACTTTAGCTTTTCAAATTTGTTTTTCTGTACGCAGTTGTTACAAAATCATAAGTGTAGATCCATTTCACTTATGGTCCATTTCATTTCATTCATCCATACTTCATTTCATTCATTCATCCATACTCCATTTCATTCATTCATACACACTTCATTCATTTCACTCCATGGTCCACCTCATTTCCATTCCAGATTTTTAAATTTTGATGTCTTTCTGCAATTGAATAATACATATCATGAATTGCAGGCCACTTCTCATACTTCACTCCATTTCATAAGTTGTGATCCATTCCAATCCATTATTTACTTCATTCATATTCCATTACACCATATTTCATTATCCATCTTCACTCATTCCATACAACATTCCACTCATGCTCCAAACCATTCCATTTCATGTTTCAAGTTCTCTACAGGTACATTCTGCAATCAATCAGACATTCTGCAGCCAGTCAGACATTCCGCAGCCAGACAGACATTCTGCAGCCAGAGATCCTGAAGGCACTTTCTAGTAATCACCTAATCTGCAATAAAATGATCCTGCATATCCATGACAACAAGAAAAATCAAGAAGGTTATGAAGACTCAAAAATTAATGATTTTCAGGAGAGAACAAAGCATATGAAGAATAAAAAAAAAAAAATCAGAGGAAAGGCAAAGGTAAAAGTTCTGATTATAATGACATATCATGAAATATTTTAGTATAGTTAAGTTATGAATAATTCAAAAAGTTTTTTTAATTAATTTTGTTGATCATGCCTAACAAACCTCCCGCAAAAACTTTGGATAAAACTCCTTCTATTCTGCCATTTCAAAACCCATATCCGATCATCATCTAAAAATCTAAATAGTTAAAGTGCTGAAGTGATTGGATTAGTCATGTCACTAGGCCAAAGCATTTAATGATGATTTTGAATTCGTTACAAAATATCTCCGCGGTCTTTTCTTCTGTGATATCTTTCAATTCATATACATCATCCTCACCTCATTATATTCATTCTGTAATCACTCCATATCATTCTTTCCCGTAGCCAACTTTTAACCATTTCAGTCTGTAAAATAGAGGAAACGTCTGTGGGGTAAAAACATACCTGTAATAGACATTGTAACCATGAACAGAGGAGAAAAAATTTGAAGGTTGGAGAGAGGACTTATGGGTCTTATAGTAAGGACTGAACCGGTTGGCACTAAGTACTTGGAAGGTTATCCCCAAATCAGAGAAATGTTGCAGCAAGCAGGGTGGTTGCAATTCTTTGAAAAATTCAATGGGTTTCACAAAGAGGTGACCAAAACGTTTGCAAGATCCTTCAATAGAGCTGAGGTCGAGATAGGAGATATCAAATTCACCATTACTGAAGCCTTCATTGCAGAAGCAATGGAATTTCCCAGACAAGGAGAAAGGTGGTTCAAGAATAGAGAATTTCATAACGAAGCATGGAAGCAGATACTCAAGTCACCAAGTATGGATGTTACCATTTTTAAAAAGGATATCCCTAGCTCTGCACTAAAGAAAAAATGGAGGAACATGTTGCTTATCTTGCAAAAATTCATCACTTGTGAAGGAAGATATGGTACTTTCTATGTTTATCATATTCGGTTGATAATGCATTTCCTAGAAGAAGAACTCAATTTTCCCTTTTTCTTGCTTCATAGTTTAAAGAAAATGGCCTCAAGTGTTCAAAAGAGAATTCAATTTATGGAAACAACCTTATACCACCATGGTTTAGTCAAAATTTTGATTGAACATCATTTGAGAAAAATGGGAGATAATTGGGAAGAATTCTTAGTGAGAAATCACTTTGAAGAACCCAAGGAACCTCCACCTGAAGACAAACCTACAAAAATAAGCAGAAAATGGAAAACCTCCAAAACTGAAACTGGTAAAACAATACAAGAAAGCAGTGAAGAAATGATTCCTGAGAAATTGGATTAGATTAAGAAGCATCTTAAGAAAGAGAGGATAATAAGAAAATTTGCCAGAGAGAAAGGAAAAGGGCCATCTCAACCGAGAAGGAGCCACAGACTTAGAGGGATACTAAAGAAAACAAAGGTTAAACAAACTGGAGTCATAAAAATAGAGGATGAAGAAACACCTACTGAGGAGGATTTTGATGAAGGAGCTCCTGAAATAGACCCAGCACAGCAAGAAATTTACAACTATGTTGAGACATTAGAGAAAAGAGCTTCAGAAGGAAGAGACAAAACTCCTAGTCCACCAAAATCTGCAGTTGATATCCTAAGAAGGGATAAATATGAGTTAGAAATAATCAACAGACATATCAAGAATGAGAATGAAATTATGAGAGAGCAAGTTAAACTGAAAACTGATATGAATTCAACTTTGTCTTTACAAATGCAAAAGTTACACAAGGCCAGTGAAAAATTGAAGAAGAGAAATAAAAGTTAACCAGGGCACTCACAAATTTGAGATTCAAGTTAGTCATAAGGAAGCCTAGAAGGCCTTTGAATGCCAGGCAAAGCAGAAGAAGAGGGTTGGATGTCCTTGCAGAGGTCTCAGAGTTCATGGAATAGTTGCATGAGGACATGCAAGAATCTAGTAGTGGGGGTATGTTGAGCTCCAAAGATGTTCTTTCTTCCACCACATTCCACTCCATTTCCTTTGTCCATTATTAATCACAGGCTCAAATGATCAGTAGAATTGGTTAAAATTGCTTTAAGAATATATATCATGACTAAATTGCTATGTTTTTATGATTTTGTCATTGTAGTACTTTTTGAACTAGATCTAGCTACAGAATGCAGACATTCTGTAGCTAGTTGCCGATTCTGCAGCTGTCTTCATGTCTACGCAGGTTCCATGTGTCATCTCAAAGTAAAACACATATGGTCATATTCCACATCATTCCCTCATCATTTTTTTCTCTCCATGAAGTTTGAACGGAATTCTGTAGGCGGTTATGTACGTGGGAACTCAAACTAGGAGAGAGACTCCTAATAGGACAAGGATAGTCCAGATGTCCTTAATTATATTACGTGACCACCATCAGAGTCCTAGTTTGGTTTTTATTTAGAAAGAAAATTATCCCTAGGTTATCTCAAGACAATTATGTAATTTTGTTACAAATATGGCTCGGGAAACCGAGGGACAAGGTTAGATTTTGTGATTGATTGCTAGATTTCAGAAGTCCGAAAACACTCTATTTTTGAAGCAATTTATTTTTAATGAAAGAAGCATCACTTCCTTGAAAGCGTTGAGTCAATATTGAAGTAGATTTCATGCTACTCCGGTGGTAGAGGGCCCCTGCTACCTGAGCAGCCTTGTGTATATGGTTTAGATAAGTATTTAAGTCTCGTTTTCATTTCTAGCTTAGGCAAGTTTCTGAAGTTTATGTTTCATGCTTGTTTACATTAATTATCACAGCTAGACTTACTCTTATAAACTCTTCCAAAATATCATCACGATGAATAAGGCATAGCTGTGGTATTGTAGGTTTTAGTTGCATTTCCTTTCGAATTTTATGTTTTATGCTTGTTTACACTAAGTGTCACAGCCGGTCTTACTCTTACAAACTCTTCCAAAACATCATTAACAATGAATAAGAAACAACTGTGGTGTCTTAGATTATAGTTGTATTTTCTTTCAATCTTATGTTTATGTTCAATTGCATTGAATAATACAGCCAGACTTGTTTTACAAACTCTTCCAAAATATCATTCCTATTGAACGAGATGGGCTGTAGAATTCCATAGACTAGTTTCATGTTAATTTAGTTATAGCACTCCGGAGGTTGATTGCATTTAGTTCAGCTCTGTCACTACATTCCCAGTTTGATAATGGAATTTTAGTTTAACTCTGTTGTTGGCCAGATAAATCGTTCTTGCGGACAAGACCGATCTCCCTAGTGTCAGAAGACAATCTAGCAACAAACGAACAACTAAGTTTGTCTTTCTCTAAGTATATTCATTTTACAAATAAATGCTATGAAGGTGTCGATCCTACCTTAGATCCAAATGCTTATTTGCAGTCGTAAAGCTTATGTCGCATCAAGAATCCTTCCGTCGCAACAAGAGTTCTTTCGTCGACCTGCAATCACAAACAAGCAAATATTAAATAGCACCTGTATAACAAATAATTATAAAACATACCTATCATAGTGATCAAGGAATCTATGAAATAAACAATCAAACGACAACTTATTGAAATAAACAATCGAACAACAATTTATTGAGAAAAACAAAACTTGATTGTATTAATCTTAAAATATACAGAAGAACCTTACAACCTTAGCCTTGATGTTCGAAAGGCCTTCCCGGGGTCCGAAGCAGGAGTCTCCTCTACTCTAATCAGTCTTGCACTCTTCCTCCAGAAGCATAAAGAGGTATGTGATCTTTCCTCTCAAAAGCTCAGCAGAAGGAAGTCTAAATCTCAACAGCACTTCAACTCAAATATTCTACCCATCAAAATATTCTTCAATCCTCCATTAGTTTTCTTAACATCAAAATCTTAACCCTTTGAGGCTACCCAATGCCTCCTTTTATAGAGCAGATGAGGAGGTTAGGATTCCACCTTTAAAGGGATAGAATCCTCCTTCAAAGGGATAGGCTCCTCACATCAAGGGATTAGTTCCGTAAGGTGTGGGATACATGCACCTTACTAAAGCGTACTCATCCCCAAAAAATCTCATCTAGAACCTTCCAGAATTGACCAAAAATCAACTTTTTCACTTTGATTTCGCGCTTTTTTGACTTTACAGGAAGTCCGCAGGCATAAAACTGGAAAATTGTGTTCTAGAACACAGTTCCTCTTCACATTACCTGCGTACCCTAGCTAAGAACGCAGGTAAGTCTCATATTAACTGCGTACCCAAGGCTTTTTTGAGTTTTAAGGGTTTTTCCTCCATTTTTAGGGCTTGACATGAGGAGCAAAGGTTGTAAGACTTGCAGAGGAGGTGAGTATGAGTGTCAATGAGCTCATACAGTCAGCAGAATGTCAGGGTGACATTTTTTAGTGTAACAGGGTGACATTAACAATGAATAAGAAACAACTGTAGTATCTTAGATTCTAGTTTTCTTTGCTTTCAATCTTATGTTTATGTTCAATTGCATTGAATAATACAGCTAGACTTGTTTTACAAACTCTTCCAAAATATCATTCCTATTGAACGAGATGGGATGTAGAATTCCATAGACTAGTTGCATGTTAATTTAGTTATAACACTCCGGAGGTTGATTGCATTTAGTTCAACTCTGTCACTACATTCCCAGTTTGATAATGGCATTTTAGTTTAACTCTATTCACTGTACTTCAAGTAGATTAGAAGCACTCTAGTTTAGTCTCAGTTCATTTTGTTTCAAGAAAAGATTAATGACATTCTAGTTTAAGTTGTAGTCTCTGTCTTTTAAGATTGATAGACCGCTTTTTAGCCTAGGTTATCCATTGTATTTCAAGTAGTATTAGTTGTCAAAATTAGTCTCTCGGCCTTCATTATTTACAAACTTACTTTTTTTTCTGAATTTATATTGATACATCATCACATGAACAGGGGTCAGTAATATCATTTTAAGGCTTTGATCACTCAGCAAATCTTTTACAAACTCACTTATAGCCTTTTTCCCAAGAATCATTTTAGAAAATCTCAAAACTTATGAACAAGGCCTAGAAGTGATAAGTCAAGTTGCAGAATAGGGTAACTTCAGCATCATAGGTTAATCTAGAATAGGAACCTTACTGTGTTACAAATAATCATTTTGTAATATTGTGAGATGATTGTTTATTTAGGAGAACTTCATTTACACTTAACTTTTCCATTTCTCAAGCTCTTCCAACACACCTTTAATGAATGAATTGGATAAGTTAAAGCTCATCTTGCGATTTATTTTCTTGCAATGAAGTCATTATCAAGCTTTGCATTTGTTTTTTGTCATCCATAGTTTAGGCTTTGTTTTGTTTTAAATAACCAATAGCTTCTTTTCACCAACACTTAGTTATTTCCCTTTTCAAACATAAAACCATAAAACTAAAAACATCATAAAACACTAAACACAACGTAGTGAGAAACAAATACCTAGGCACATATAGTGCACCACACTTCAGCAGTTTACCAACCCTGGTTGACAATTAATGAACTCAATTTAGGAACACTAGGTTGAGCACAAACAGGTGGATAGCAGCTATGCTAGAATATGATCTCGAGATCAAGCCTACCAAACTGATCAAGGGGAAAGGGTTAGCCAAGCTGATGGCTGAATCCAACTTGCATGCTCTAGACATAAACCTTATTGCAGCAATATTAGAGGATGATGAAGATGGTGCTCTAATACAGGTATCAGAAATATTTCTTACTTCACCATGGTATTCTGATATAGTGTATGTTCTTCAGCACTTATGTCCTTTTCCTGGAATGTCAAAAAGTCAGGGTAGGTCTTTGAAATTGAAATCTACTAAATACTGCATTCTAGGTAGTGCGTGTTAGAAAGGTAAATCCTCTCTGTGGATAGAGATGATCCCTCTAGCCCTAGAGTGGGTCTAGCAACAAAGGGACAAGCTAAAGTGTAGGTTCCTAATTAATGAATGAAAAGGATAGGGTAGATTGACCTACCTATAGTCCAACGCTATCGTCGCTGTAGTGGTGGTGGCCTCTTGATCTTTGTCTCGACGGGTCACAGTCCTTCTGCAATAGTGCTTGGATAGCTACACGAAGATCAGCAAACAAGAGAAACATACAAGACAATTATTTCATTCATAATCAACTAACCAGTCAAGGAAGGTTAAGCATATTGCATCAAATAAACTATATTAACACAAGATGGGAACCAGAAAATAGTCATGTATATATATAAATAGAATAAAGGGTTATAATCGGAGCCTTGACGTCGCAGCCTCCTCTAGCGGGTTCAGTTGAAGCGTGTCTCGGAGGATCATCGGGGAATTCAGACGAGGTGAGGACACAAGCCTAAGCTCTCTCGACAAAGGTCTCTTTCTCTATTCTATCTCTCTAGCGAAATGTTCAAGAATTCTCTTCAGCCTTTCAACTATAATTGTTCAGCTAGTGTATCAATGGGAGATAGCTTTATTTATAGAGCGAGAGGAGGAGGTTGGGATCCCTACAATGGTGGAAGGGAGGCCTTATCCCTTGGGAGGTTTCCCTAAAATGTGGAAAAAGAGGCAAAAGGAGGGGGTCTGTGGTTATTCAGTTGAACCACTCCAGCTGACTCACCCATGAAGTTGTTAGGATAGAAACTTCGCCTCTATATTTAAAAAAACATTCCATAAACAGGTTGGCATGGGTATCTCAATGGGACAGAGTGCTAATGGGCATGGGGCCCAGTGTTAATCTTCCTCATTGGTGCGAGGGCATAACAATCTACTAGCACCAAGGAAAAAACATGTGTTTCTGATGATCTGCTAAGGGAATTGTTAACAGAAGGAATGATGTCCTCATGCAAAGGGATGCAATGATGGTCTTTGCAAGGTATGAAACTTCTTATTAATGACAAAAATGATCCTCCACTGTGCGGGATGGGGATTGTAGGGACAGTGACAACATGCTATGTAACAGATGCCCCCTAAAGCATGAGGTCTGAGAGAGAGGGAGGGGTGAAATGCTTACAAGAACGTATTCGAACCAAACACCATTGTCAGAAGACCTGAAAATAAAAATACAACTGATATCTCTGATACACGAATATGTGGTATGGGTGCAACCATCCATAATAGAGTACATATATAAACTGAGATCCAAGGTATGGACACAGGCATCCAACAATAGAGATCATCAAATAGACTCAGGTGTGGTCGTAGCCATCCAGTCAAAAGAGTCATGCAGAAAGTCATGATAAACCATAATATCCCATAGCCTGGATCTTATCAGACAAAACCCAGGGTCTTGTTCTCCATCTTGACCTGAACAAGTACAAATTCAAGCATGCGAATATGTGAGCTGAAGTCGAACTCGGCAAGAAAATCACCTGATTACCAGCCAATGATGAAAGCTATTAACAGGCACGAGAGAAACCACTAATAATGAAAATGGATCTCAAGGTACAACAGGTACAATCCACGGAATGTGAACATTGATCTGGCATCGAACACTCATAGAATCACTCGATCAAAGGCCAATGATGTGGACCTGTCATCAAATGTGAAGAACTTGCCGTTAAGGCATGCAAGCTCCAAGGTACCGGAAGGGAGTCTCTAGATCAGATTACTGGATAATGAGCTGAAGTCAGCAAGAAGTGACTCGGTTGAAGGAGGGCCATAATGTTTCCCACATCATCGACACGAGACAGAGGGACATGATGATAATGAATCAGGACCAACAGAGAATCAGAGGGAGGTTGAAAACTGCAAAGGAAAACTTCTCTTGAACATATTAGTGACATGACTCTGGATTTGGCAACATTTGACATCAAGGGATCTGAGGTCATGATGACGTGGAAAAGAGCAGATGAGAGGTCAAAATAGATTACCCAAACCCATGGAGGAAAAAATGACGAAATGAGATGTCCCCAACCTAGCAGGAATGTAGATGAGTGTCATGTTCAAGAGCGACATACTGCCAACACAACTAAGAACTGGCTCCATTTTCCCCCACCATTTATGGCGAGTACCCCAATTATTTTTGAAAAACAAGCTTGAAGGGGATAACATATGCTTGCAATTTAAGTTTTCCTACGGACAAATCCATCCTTGTACATTTTACGAGCCCTAGGAAAGAGAAAATCGGGTACGTCATGGTGACGATTTCCGATGTCATCAGGGTTTAACGAGTCTGACAAAGGAAGAAATTAACATCTTTTCATGTTTAGAGAGTTTGAAAAGAACCAGAAAAGAAAACTCCAACATGTCCCTTTTCGTATATAGTCCCTCAGATCCGAAAAGGTAGAAAAAAATATCTGAAAGAACCTCTTAGTTGCAATAGGCTAAGGTATTCCTTTTTTGTAAATAATCTATCCCAGCCCGAAAAAGGGGTAAACGTATACTGGGTAGATATCATTTTGCAGCCATTTAACGAGTTCAAAATGACAAGAGTCTTGACGATATTTTTAGTTTTAAAGAGTCAGAAAATAGCTGAAAGATGACTCCAGTAGTGACTTTTTCATTTTTTTATCGAGTCCAAAAAAGTATAAAATACAACTCGTTAGTTCATCGCTATCTCATTAAAGACCTGTCGCTACACAAGAGACAAACGTAAAACCCATTTCTCGAAATAACATAGTGAAATAATCGAAAAATATGTCTTAAAACCTAATTAGGGTTTCGAAAATTTATAAAATGCCAAAAATGGTAAAAAATAATTACTTTCACTTTTACCTCTTATGGAGCAATAGTTACCATTTTTAAACTGTGATTTTGCAGTGGCGATATCGAGCAATCCGACAGACCAATCTTGAATCCGTTAGTTCCAGGTAAGAGCCAACATCCTTCCCTACATTTTGATTCCTCTTTCATTTCCTACAACCCCAAATTTGGAATTATGTGGGGGAATTTGTAAAAAATAGGGCACGATGATTGGCGCGAGTATCAAGCACGGACTCGCGCCAATCGCCCAAATTTCTGAACTGGGGCGCGCCCATTGGCACGAGTGTTTATAAAACAATCACACCAACGACGCAAACCATTTAAGCTTATGAATGCAAGCAAGTAAGCCCAAATTCACAAATCAAAAGATCTTAATTTGGCTAATGAGGTTCACACGAACATGTTTGCAGGTGTGAAGCGGAAAAATGGTGATCGAATGGAAGGAACGGGAACATAGTTAAGAAGAAGAGCTTTCCATGGACAATGAAAGATGCATGGAAGCCTTCAAAGACTATGGAATGAAAAAATTATTCATCACACCTTGCCTCGGAGCTCAACCAGAGCTACTGCAATACTTAATCAGTATCTGGGATGAGGATCAAGAAAAATTCATTCTTCGTGATCAGGAAATCGAGATTGATGTTTCAGACGTTTATTTCATAATAGTACTGTCGCGAGGGGGGGCAACACCAGTCCTACCGACACCTGGCCCACCATGGAGAACATGAGCATGGTGATCGACAGGGTATGTCGAGGGGCATAGAAAGGATAAGGAAGCAGGAAAGTGGATATCCAGACTATCTCGGACTTGGCACTAAAGGTAGTGCTATACACCATCACACAAGCTGTGGGATTGCAGGAACCACACGAAGCAAAAAAGACACAACTACTTCTTGCTGTAGATTTTTTGACACTGACCCTCTACAATTGGGTAGAGGCAGTGACAATCAACATGAAGCGTCAACTGGAAAAGTGCAAGAAAACCAAATTGAAGCAGTTTGGCCATGGGTCCATTCTGGTATCGTTATTCCTGGAATGAATCCAAATCTTTCAGCGACAAGAGGTGATAGTTCTGACACCACCATCACAGGAGCCACAGATGGCCCATTGGGAAGATCTAATGCTAAGGTCATGGGGCAGTCAACAGATTTCCTGGAGACCATATTTTTTCGATTGGCTTCACCGACAGCTGATTGTTGTGGAGGATTGGCCCTACTCTGGCATAGATTTCACTGGTGATCCAGACCTCCCACTTCCAGAATGAGAGGATTGGGATGAAGCACCTGGTAAGCCTCATTTTTTATTTTCACGAGTATTATGATTTTTTTTTTTTTAATGTATGTTATGACATTAAATCCACGTGTTTGCAGATGTTGGCCCAAAGAGACCTGTAGGTATGTCTCCGATAGCAAGGCAAGTCCCTCGCAACTTTGATATTTCCCCTCATGGTGAGGGAGGCGAGGAGGAGGAAATCATGCGCAACCTAGAGGGAATCTCCCGTGGGATCTCGGACTATGCGCGATTCGACGATGATCCTTGTGCATACCAGAGACATACAGTAGGGGTGTCAAACTGAGTTCACCGCTTGTTGAGGCAGCTTGTATGAGCAGTGACATGCTACCATGAGTGTCACGTCAAGTAGACACCTAGGTTTTTTTTCTGCATATTTTTGAGAGACATGATATCTCAGGATGTAACAGAAACACACATATTTTTTGAACTTATGATGCACACTGATGCAAACATTTGATATATATACATCTATTTTCCTGTATGGATATTTTTCATGTGATGATGATTTTACAAATTACGCAAATGTCTATCTAATACAATGTTAGCCACTGTATCAGTCAATGCATTCATTCGCCTAGGAATATGTTGATGTGTAATGTAATCAAAATGTCTTTCCAACAAACGGACACGTAAATACAACCTTAAAATATGAGGGTTTCTAACTGAATAATGTCCATTAAGTTGAAGAACGACAAGTTGTGAGTCTATATTTACAACCAATGCACGAATGCCAAGGGAAATTGCCTTGGTTTATAGTTCAATGACAACACTATACTTAGCAACATTGTTTGTAGTTTGTCCTAGAAAAATACCTTGAAGATCTATCAACTCACCAGTAGGATCATAAATCACCCAGGCTGCTAAAGATAGGTTCCAGGTACTATGGGAAGCACCATCCATGAAGCCGACAAAATGGGTAATTGACATCTGCATAATAAGCAACGACCCAATAAGTAGGAAAAAAATCGCAAAGCACACCAAGCCAAAAATGCAAAAAAAATGAAAAGAACACCTATGTACACAAAACATGCACGAATGAATCATGCATAATATTTTTTTAGATACAACGCATTTCTGGGCTGATCCAGAGGATGACCTTCGTAATCAATGAGCTAATAGGCCCCATTCTGCAATACACGTTTAACAATGTAGGGCCCATGCCACATGGGTTGAAATTTTCCTGCCCCTAGCTTATCATGAGCTTGGTCGTATAGGAGGACGAGGTCTCCTTCTACGAAGGAGCGAGGGGAAACCGACTGGTCAAAATGAGCTTTGACCCGCTTCTTCTGTGCCTCGATGACCAAAGCAGCAAAGCGGCGAGTTTCATCCAACCTTTCTAAATAGAGAAGACGCTCTTCTTCTGGAAAAGTGTTCGACAGAAATTCAACAACCAACTTGAGCAAAGGTATGTCACACTCAATCAGAAGGGTAGCTTCCAGACTGTAAACAAGCTGAAATGGAGTGAATCCAGTCGCATCCTTAACTAAGGTTCGGTATGCCCAAAGAAATTTATTCACGGCTTCAACCTAGTCATTGGCCTAAGGATAGTATGGCATTGAGTTTTCGTGACGCAGACCCAACTTGGAAGTCAACTCCGCCACCATATAATGCCAAAAATGGGAACCATGATCAGTAACGATGGCCTGAGGGACACCAAACCTAGAAATGATGTGATTGAATATGAACTGAGCTGCTGTCTTACCATCAACCGTAAGTGTAGGCATTTCTTTGACCCATTTGGTGAAGTAGTCAACGAATA
>CM076576.1:579727154-580005527 GCA_034641835.2 Pinus albicaulis | reverse complement strand
GATCCCTGACAGAGGATTGTGATCCCTTGCTATAGTGTATCTCTCCATGATCTTTTGTTGAACATCTTTGTTGCAGGACGCAGACAGAGGACAATTACTACAACTACTTGTTAAGTTGTTTGAAAGAATGAAGGCATGGTTAAGTCCTTATTTCTAGGCCTCATATTCCCAGGCTTAAACGCAGGCTGTAATGGAGAAAGATGGAAAATTCAGGAAGCCCTAACCCATGTTTAGAAAGGGCTAATTCAGGTAGCCCTAACCAATATTTAGAATTGCAGTCTAGGGTCAGATATTCTATTTGGCAAGTCAGTGTTGACTTTAAAATCATTGTACTCTCTCTCTCTCTTTGCTGAACATTTGTTTAAGAATAATAAGAAGAATTGATCAAAGGTTTTCCATAACCTGGGTTTTTTCCCTGGCTCGCTCCATATCGTTGTGTTATCTTGTCTTGGCTTGTCTTTTTCTTTGGTCATCTTTGTTATTTCTTCAGTTACTTTTTAGATGATAATGAGCTATGTGATTTATAATGGAATATAAATAGCTTATGGGCTATGAACATGCTCCAAAATTAACATGGTTTCAGAGCCAGATAAGGTCAATCCCAAGCAAGAGAAGGAATTCAACCACAAGGAATGTAATCAAGTTTCCATCAAGCAAGGGACTGTTAGAATTCTAGTTTGGGAATATGTCAGAGTTGGGCTCAATAGCTCATAGGGGCTTAAAATAAAATTTGCAAACCATTATTGCAGAGTCCTCCTTCAACATTTAATGGAAGCAGCCAATAAGCAAGAGAGTAGAGTCAAGACTGTTTAGGGTAGCGTCTCTCTTGCTAGATCAGAACACAGTTTAAGAGGTAAGTATTGATGGTTTTTATGTACTATTTGTGAAGGGTTTGTCTCTTTTTACAAGGATGCTGGAAGGTGCTACTACAGCAATATGAGGAGAAGGATTTGAGATGGACGAGAGGCCTAGAAGGGACCTCTTGCGCTAGCCACAGTGATCTCAAGAGACAGTACGGGTAAACGGGGTTGGTTCCTTGCCCTAGAAGGAGATTATCATTCTTCTCTAGGCCACAAAGAAGCGATTTCTTCTACAGCAACTCGAAAAATTCTATTTTGAGGCCTAGCTTAGGCTGCAGTCATCCTAAGGTATAGTGCAGTTAAGATTACATATATTTTGGTATATATGAAGACCTTGATGTAGCAAACACATGAATTGTAGGAGGCTTGAGGAGGAGCCTTAAAGCCCTTCAAACCATGCTTTGAATGTCTAGTAGAACAGCATAATGGGAAGCATAGTTGGTCTTGAAATCACAGTGATTTGAAGCAGGGTTCGGCAAGCTTACTTTTCAAGGAAGTATCTCAGATCTTCACTCTTGATACTACACCTTTGAAATAACTGGACGTTCGTTATATAGCTATGGTCTTGGTATGATTTGCATATAATGTCATATGGCATATGCTTCAGTATGATTCTTTGCATTATGACATTTTTCCTTGCTTCAGTCATATATATGTTTCTCATATTACTCTACATTGGTATGGCTTCTCATATTGGTAAGAATGGGTATCAACCCATTCTTGTATACTCTCAACTTTGTGTATGGATGTCACTGTGCAACAACTCCAATATGGTATTGCTATTACAGCAGTGTAAGCTTGACCTCGATTTCATCAGCTGTATATGAATGATGATACAATACATGAATATATGGAAGTGCATCCATCAGTTCAGATATGGCTTCTCTACTCTATTCGTATGGTATATTTCCACTGTCTATATTCGTTGAGTTTTGCATTGTATATAGAACAGTAAGATTCCCCTATATATGGTGTCCGGAATCCTATTCGAGAATGATGTTGTAGTGGAGTAGTTGCAATATCCTCCATCTAAAATATCAATGCTCTCAATCACTTTGGGCCATATTGATTGTGTTCACAATCATGTTCCTTCAATAGTGTCAACATTCATATATGCAGTCACAGTCTGATCTTCTTAGCATCAAGCTTATCGATCCTTGTTCAGTTTCGAGAAGAATCATTTTTTCACTTTGAAGACCTATAGTAGCATCATTAAGTGAAGCAATTTTGTAGGTATTTGAAGATCAGACCTCCCTTGTGACAAAAATCACTACAAGAAGTTAGGTTGATCATTGGACCTTCCATTAGCATAAGTCAAGGATGCAGCAAGTATTCAGTCTTTAATGACAAGCATCAGAACCTGGAGGGCAGAAGACAGTTCTTCTTCACCAGATTAAAATGCATTAACTATTTGCCACATTATTATGCAATAATACTGAACCTTGGAAGAAATTCAGTACATCAGATGTAGTATTTGTTGCTGAGAAGAAACTTTGGCATAATTTGAAATTTCCTTGGTCTATCTAGATGTTGAGATCAGGCTAGAAGCCAGTATCCATGGCATAATCAGACTTGGAAATCATTCCAAGGCTAAATTCAGAGTAATCCCTTGGTATCTTTAATTTCAGTCATTCTTACAATTTCAGTAATAAGGTTATATTGATATATTGCTATTGAGATCTGTCATTTGAATAGGGAGAGCATGTGAGAGAGTTCACCTATGTATTGCTGAGGTTTGGTATGCTAACATGTCATCTTAAAAATAAGGAGAAAATTAATAAAAGGCTGAAGCAAGACTTAAGAGGGAGCTATATTGATGAGTTTGGCACATGTACCAAATGAATAGTGACAGGAAAAGTAACAGGTTGCAGATAGCTCTATGACTATAATTTTGGCAAGGTCAATTTCATTATATTTAGAGGGAGTTATGGACAAGCCATGATGATTGGATTGTAAGGATGCAGCTACTTATGATTGATGAAACTCTTGTTTATCAACTTATCAATGTAAGAGGGAATTGACTTTCGAAGTAAATATGTAAGACCTAGCCTTGATGCACTATTCCCTACACCTAAGGATTGATGGTAAAATGGTCTGCATATGTATATCTTGTGGGATATTTGATCATCACCTTATCAGACATATTTCTCGCTATGAAAATTCTGAAGTTGATTTATGGGTGAGCCTCATATATTGGAAAATTGCTTATTGAGATATGTTAGTGATTCTATATCCTGATGTACACTACTGAAATCTAAGGTTTCATGAATAGTTTGATGATAACTCAGTTGAAAATATGATGGATGGAAAGAGCACATCTAATTGTTGTATACTCCAACACTACTGCAGTCGGATGTATAAATTTAAGAAACCTCTTCAATTGTCATTGTTGTATATTGCAAAATAGGATTCAGAGAATCCATTGTTTCACATAATACCACTTTATATGGTACAACAAAGGACATTCCTATTTTAGGTCATGTTTGAGTGATCTCACGATGAGCAGGATGCCTAATGGACACTTTGCTTTCTAGAAGGACAAGCTTAGGCTTGTGATCTCCCTGGGTAAGAGGAAGTAAAATCACTTAAATATTTTCTTCATCAAGATATGAAAGAAGAAGAGGATTGCTAATGATGCCAAGATCTCTGTTCAATGTTTGCTACCACTCCTTATTTATTTTTAAGGAGCCAGACAAGGAGAAAGAACCCTTGAATTTCAAAGTACTAGTGAAAAAACAAACAAAGACTAATAATGACAGTTATTTCGTGAACAATTGATTGACACTTAAAATAACTAGTAACACAGCTTCATAACTTGATTCTTTCCCAATGACAAGTATTTGTGTGATGTATGCATTCAAATTTAGATCAATCACAGAAACGCTGGGAATTAGAAATAAAACCTACCAAAACCACACAAAAACTAAAATGTGAAGATAAACCAAAAATCTATATGCTTGAAATTTAATACTAAGGTTTGTTTGGTAGCCTCCTGTCTAGATGAAATTATCAAATAAGATGTACATTGTGGAATTAGGGAACATCATGTTGATTATGGTAGCCAAAGAAAACTTTATCAAACAAGTAACTCGTCAAAGAAATTTTGTGGGGGCAGTATGCAAAAACCCTTTTGATGTATGTACACAATACACATGGAATTTTTAACAATAAGTCATAATGTTGGAGTCTCTGGTGTCATTATAACAGACAATACATGGAACGTTCAAAATACCAAAATCTAAATAAAAGTTGAAGAATGAAACAGGGGACTCAATTTTAGAGAAGGAATGATTTCACATAGTTCCTTCATGAGAATAAATGGAAAAAAAATTGCAGGTTGATGGTATCAATAACAACATAACACAAAAATAAGTAATATTGGAGATGAAACAAACCAATGCAAAATAGTGATAAGTTAACAAGGGAAAAATGAGTTTTCTTTGGTTGCAAGACAAGTTCATTTCGCACATTCTCACAGACTTAACAATATAGGTCAAAATAGTGAAGGATATAGGTGTTTGCACAAACATGCCCTGTTATCACTTGGAATCTTCAATGCCAATTTACCATCCATCCATCTATCTACATATGATTGAGTGTGTATGCATGAAGATAGGAAAAGGCCCTTTAGAAAAGTATTTGTACCTAACATCATCGGATTCTCCTGTGATAGTAGTGACACCCTATCTGTCCAATAGAGTTGAAGGGTAAGTCACATGGAAAATTCAAACCCAAGTATAGGCACTTTTAGCATAATGCATTGCTTGTTTAAAGTTATATAGATGAAATAGCTGAAAATTAAACCTGCCGATTTTTTCAGAACTAAAAGGGAGTTGTGGTGAATTTGAAGGAGATGAATAAATTCAAGTTCGGCTTGATCAACCTCTTATGGGTTTCTGCAAGTCTATTTTTTTTTTATGGTGATATTTTTTTGGGGATTTTTGAGTGCCAATGGTTAGCCCTATGAAGAAATTATCATGCCATTATGATTGAAAGATGTGGAACAAAATTCAAATGATAATAATCCTTATAGAAGTAAAACCATGAAAACAATGAAGTTAAATTTAAGAGTGTATAGTTTTTAACTTGAAATTAGCGAGAAGACGACCTTTGAAATAGTTTTTTTTAACTAGTAGGTTGAGGGTAAATTGAATAGAAGGGTTTTTTTTTTTTTAATGAGGGGGGAAAATTTTATGGTTTCTAGGTTTTCGCACTCTGTGCATTGGTATGATCAATGGCAATGGTCACTGTAGCTCCGATGGCTTATAGGAACCACCTCACCACTTGTACACACATGCAGGGTCTTCATTAAACGCTCCTCGAAATCATAACTGGTCTCCCTTCGAACTCCTGTTTAACACTCTCGATTTTTGGTTTACAAATTTTTTAGTTATCTATTGCATCTTTGTTCCATTTTTTCATCCTCCTGGTGTGGAAGCCATTCCAACATTCGAGACTCTCCCTCACAGTGCAGAGTTTGTAATAGTTTTGTGATTCATCTTTCTATGGTCTCAGTATGGTTAGACCCAAAGACCAAGTCGACTTAGAAGTAGGACCAGAGGACATTCATTCGGTCTGGGGGTTGGAACCAACCCAACAGAACTCTGAGAAGGTCAAAATGCTAGCAAGGTCTCCACTTGGAAAGTGAGGTGCTGCTAAGCTAGACTAGGAATTTAGTGGTGATTTAGGTTTTGTAGAATAGTCAAGAAGCCTCTCATCAAAGGTGATATCCTGGATGCAACCAGCGAAGTCTTCAGTTAGTCAGGAGAATGCAGTTTTACAAAGAGCTAAAGGTTGTGTTTCCCCGATGAATTTTCGGGTTAGATCTTTATGTATCTCTTATTCCTTAACCGATCGTCTTGAAGACGTGGTAAAGGGCAGTATTTTTCTAAGGAATGAAGGGTTAAAATCTTCTTTAATTGAGGAGGTAAAGGAAGTGTCTCCAGGAGTGGGTCAGCATTTGGATAAGACTCAGGGATGCAAAATCCCGCTAGTTGTTTGCCCCGATCTGGTGTCTAAGCAGGATTTGTTTTTGGAGCGTTCTGGTGATAATGAAGGGTTGTTTAGGGAGAAATTGTTTAAAGCATTATCGATTCTGGAGGAGTCATATACAAATATTCTACCTACAAAAGAAAGTAGGTTGGAAGGTAATATCTTCTTGTAGAAAATCCAAGGAATAGTTAATGACATCTCTCTGGGGATGAAAGAGAACTACCCGCTTCTTGACCTCGAGACTCGGTCTCTAGGAGTTGAGGCACCTCCTCAGAGCATCGGGTCGTTGATTTCTTTGCCATAACAACCCCCTGCAGAAGAACCACAAAATGATGAAGCTCTCAACACTTCTTTTGGTATTGGGCAGACCTTTGGCACCAAGAGAAAGAAGGGGAAAGTAATCAGGAAGAAAGAGGTTAGGCCAAACTGGGTATTGGGAGTGGACACTCTAATGGATGAGGCCTTCACAACCTCAAAACTTATCCTAGTGCGAAAGGTTGTCAATATTCCTCAAATTATATCACAGAGTGGATACATAAGTCTTGGAGTGGAGGTTTGACCACTCAAACAGAGTTGATCATCTTGACCAGAGGTTGGTTTATGGTCAGGTTCAAAAATGAAGAAGTAGTGGAATGGGTTCTGGAAAGAAACTGGGGCTTTGGAAATTCCCAAATATTCTTCAAAAAATGGATGCCATTATTCGATGCACAAAGAAAAAGGCTCGAAGAAATTCTAGTTTAGGTATGTTTTGTTGGCCCTTGCACCCCAGCTCTGGTCGATGGGAGTGTTCAGAGCCATTGGAAATATGTTGGGCACATTTCTTGAAGCGGATATGTCATTCCTGGTGACAAAATAGAGGAAGGTGGTTCAAATATTGGTTCGGTTGGACCTAAGAGAAGGGTTAGCAGATCTAATGCAAATTCAAGTGCATGGCCACTCTTTCTCTCAGATTCTGGATTATGAGTAGTTAGCATTATGTTGCCATCATTGTCATAAGTGTGGTCATCTAGCAAGGGATTGTCCTTTAGGCTTCTATAGACATAGGAGACATTGGGAAGAGCCCGAACTTGAGGACAGTATTGGGGAAGAGGTGGAGGTCGAGGTACAATAGGGGAAGTTGGATACTCAGCAGGATGGCTTCATTGAGCCCATGGAAATTTAGTTGTCACCACAGGGGGGACAGGCGAAAGCAGTAGACACAGCTCGGGAAAGTTGGGGTGAAGTGGAACTCATGCGACAGGTGCCTCTTCTCGCGGGTACTAATACTCCCTCTACTACTCCTATGTCTGTTAATTTATTTCCTTGATATGTTTGTCCTGAGCTTAGTCCCTCCAACCATAAACCTGTTGAGTCTTGTTCCCCTGTTTCTGATCTTATAGCTCTTGAAAGTATCATCTCTGCCATTCCTGATTTATCTTTATTTGACATTCCCCTACTACCTAAAGAGCATCCCTTGGGCCTTGTGTGCCCTACTAAAATTCCTCACTATAAACTTAGGCCGAGAGAGAAAAAAGATGGTATTGGTATCCCTGTTGGAGGTCTTGGGGTCCACTTGGAACCCTCTGTTCCTAATCAAACGAGAGGCAGAAAATTGAACATGTCGTAAGCAAATCTGAAAGAAAAACTTGATATTGATGATGGAAAGAAATTATCCCTTAAAGGGGTGCTTAGAGTAGTGATGTCCTGTTAATTTTCAAAGATTTTCTATGCTTGATGCAAATTTACTTTAAACTTCTAGAGCCCAACACCAAATTGCAATCACATAAGCATGAAAGTAAAATTTTGATAGAAAATACCAATAGATTGATGGAATACAAGCCAATAATATACTTATCCTTTTATCAAACAGAGATGAAGAATGGTGGCGTTACGGAAATCAACAAGATGCTTCAACTAGTAAAGTCTCCTTTAGTTTTGCCAACCAAATGTGTCACACAACCCCAAGACAGCTCATCAAAACGTTGCATCAATAACACTACCTCAAAACACTATATCAACTCGTTGCATCAAGAATGCTGCATCAAAACCCTACTGCATCAAGACACTGCACCAAGGACGCTGCTCCATGAGAAGCCCTAACGGTACACAATCCGTGAGAGAAGAGAATGCCTCCAAAATAATCCATCTGTGGGGGTGTGTGACACATCTATTGGGGCTCCAAGCTGACATTAAAAATCTGGCTGACCTTGCACATAAGTGAAATAAGTTCAAAATACATGTTCTTCTCATCCGATCAAGATGATATTTAGATCAATCTTGCACCTCTCCAAAAGAGGAATCCAATAAAAATGTTGGCATCATCATCTGAGTAGTACAATATGGAGTTTGGACCTAGTTTCCCAAATTAACACTCCCTCTCAACTAGGGAGAACTCCATCCACCAGTGCCATCCAAACATCGTGCGTCATCCCGTCGTAACTTGCTTCGTTGGCTTCTTTATTTCAAAATGGTGAGTTACAAAGACATCACTCCTGGCTGACTCAAAGTCAACTCAGAGGTCCAAAACCTCTATAGGACTCAAAGGAGTCTCATACTAACCCAAAGTTAGTTTAACTAATCCAAAGTCAACTGGAGGTCTGAAAACTCACTTGGACTCAAGAGATTCATATAATAACTCGAGGTTATTTTAACTGACCTGAAGCCAGTTGGATATCTGAAGCCTCACTAGACTTTATCCCAGATCAAGTGGTTGGACATGTGCCATCCTAGACATAGAGAGTATGGCAATCTTCGATGTGTCCAACGGTCTTGCTATCGGTCTCTATCCACATTTCCCACCTCATTGGCCAAATGAGAGGTACTTCCCATGAGCTTGGGACTCCATGGGTAGGATGCATATAGGGCACAAATCAAAGAGAGGTAAACCAACTCAATATCATCACGGTGGGGTGGAAGCACACCAACAAGGTTCAGAAATCCTAGCCCCGTGGTTGCTTATAGCTCCAAGAAGCTATCCCCAAAGCCCCCTGGAGCTCCCAGAGCTCATCGTCCAACAGGACCCTCAGCATAGGGTCGTTCCACGATTCCCAGATTCTCACAGAAGGTTAGGAACATGAATTTTCCCAAGGGCTTTGTGAGAATATCTGCGACCTGCTCATCAGTTCCTATAGAATCGAGCTGTACGGTGCCTCGTTGTACCGTATCCTGGATAAAATGGTACCTTATATCAACATTCTTGGATCAATCGTGGAACACGGGATTCTCTGACAAACGAATCCCACTGTGGTTATCACAAAGGATAATGGTGGTATCTAGCACATGCCTAAACAGCTCACTGAAGAGCTTTCACAACCAAGTAGTTTCCAACAGGCCATACACGTTGTAATGTATTTGGCCTCAGTGGTGCTCAAAGCCACCGACTTCTGCTTCCAGCGCGAAGCAGACCCAAGTGTGAAGAAGCATCCAGATGTGCTCTTGTGATCCACCACACCACTTGCCCAATCGGCATCAATATATCCATGGAGTGTCAAACTCCTAGCAGTGTATCTCAGGCCATGGTCTATCGTGCCCCAGAGATATCTCAAGAGTTTCTTGGCACCAACCCAGTGAATGTTATGAGGATCAACCATGTGTTGACTCAAAGTGTTCACTGCAAAACATACGTCCAAACGGATGTTCACTAAGAACATCAAGGCCCATACGAGTTGTCAATACTCAGTAGGATTTGCTAGCATGGGCCCAACAGCTTTTCCACTCAACTTCTCAAATTTGAGCTCCATCAGTGTCGACACGGACTTACAGTCCACCATAACAAAACTTTTCAGCAGCTTCACAATATATTTTCCTTGAGAAAGGAAAATCTCCCCAGATCTTTGCCAGACTTCCAAGCCTAGGAAGTGATGCATCAGTCCTAGGTCTTTCATCTCGAACTCAGAAGTGAAATCTCTCTTACAATAATGAATGAGAGGGTCAACACCTGTCAGGAAGAGATCATCCACATAGAGAATCAAAATTAGAGGCTTTTCTCTATCAACCTTGAAGTAAAGGTTCAAATCAACATTACTTCGAGTGAAGCTTAGCTTCATCAAATAGCTATTTATCCTCTTGTACCAAGCCTTGGGTGCTTGCTTCAACCCATAGAGGGCTTTCTTCAATCTGCATACATGAGAGTCTCTATCTTGGAATTCAGATCCCAGAGGTTGCATCACATACCCCTCTTCATTTATCAAACCATGAAGAAAAGTTGACTTCACATCCATCTGATTGAGACTCCATCCTTGCGTTGTAGCAAGGGCAATAATAGATCGGATGGTAGTATAGCGGGCCACAGGTGAAAATATATCATAATCTATGCCTTCCTTGAGATCGTAGAAGTACTTTAGCAGTCCTCATCTTCTTGTATATCTTGACAAAGAAGATGTTGATCTTACTCCCTCTAAGACTGAAAAGATGAGGCATATATGATAGAGGAAATTTGTTCATAGAATCACAAACATATCTCAAGGCCATGATCTTCAATTCTTCTCCAAGTTTGAGTTTAACCTTTTCTTCAAGTATGATTCCATTCCTATTGATCTGAGCCATACCATTGCTGTGAGAAGTACAGGATTCTCAGAATCTCTTCTATAATATAACAAGACTCACTAAAGAGCTACCTCACATGGCTGATTGTTTTCGATGTACAGCCTAAACAATTCTTCCATACTTCAATCTTAATGATGAATTATAGCTTTACTGTTCATCATACTTGTGCTTCAATAATTTTGATAGCATACCTCAAAGTACCTAGAAAATGTTTGGATCAACAACTTTAGCTTAAAGCTAAAGAGAACATCAGCTCCCCCTGAATATTTGAGAAGAGATCTTTCCCAATGAGACATCTGCAATTGGTTATCAGTCCTAGTTACATGGATAGTTTTCTTAAAATAATCAATGGGCAAGAGGAGATACTTCTACTTCCTTTGATATTTTAGAAGACTGTCATCTATAGGCCAAGCTTAATAGCTACAGCCATCTCCTTTCCTTGGTGGATTCTATCTGGTTCTAAACTTAAAGGATACCGACCTAAAGCAAGATTTCAGGACTCCCGAGGTATTTCATCCTCAGTCCAAGTTGAAGGAGCCTTCAAACATTAGGAGTCAAGTTGGTTTACTTTCAATACCTATCTTCCAAGTCATATAAACAATCTGAAGACTTAATTTCAACTGAGATCATTACTCAGCTATAATATAGATTTGTCCAGCAGTCATTGATGCACAACTATCTGCTTGATCTAAAGCTATGACTTCATATTGTATACCATTGTCATATCATCGTTGACACCTTTGACATGGTGGAGTTTACAATTATGTTATAGGAGCATTGTCATCGTAATGAGAATTGTCACTGATATCAAGTATCAAAAGTCCTTATAGAATGCATTTATTTCCTTCATTAAAAATGCAACGAGATCATCCTCAACATTTCACTATCATAACAGAGATCATATTCTTATGTAATTGTTCATTGATCTTAATACAAATCGTAGAGAACGAGATGTTATAGGTTGTCGAGTCTTCTGGAAAGGTGATGCCCAAGGGTATATGAAACCATAGTAAGAACTAAACAAGTCACCAAACTACTTGGAGTGAGCAAGCTACTAATCATCGAGTCACAAATCCACGTGAAAACACATTTTGTTATATAATTTGACTAAACCATGGAGACAGTGCAAGTCTTAAGAGAATGGATGTGAATATCAAGATGAGGAACTATCAAACAGATTAGAGTACAACCTTTAGAAAACCATACCGTAAATCTAAGATGGACCAAAATATTGATGTGAGATCCACTTGTTATGAGGCAAGACATAGGGATGCCATTTATAAAGAAAGATTTCATAACAGCATGTGAGATGTCGCAGTGAAACAGATCAAAGTCTATGTATTTTATTGTGTGGAAGTCATCATTATAGTAATGCAGACTCAAAAACAGAGATATGTATGACTCACCTTATTCCTCCGCTAAGATGCCTCCTCCTTCGCTCCAACTACAGACCCTTAACTCGCACTTCTATTACATAACTGATCGAAAGTGATGGTGTTATAATGAGGCCACATCATCCTTTATAGATGGACCCCTACTATGGTGTTATGGCTTGTGGCCTAGCACACGGTAATCCTGTAGCTTACTACCAGCAGACTTGTTTCCAAGCTTTTAAGAAGCCAGCATACTCTGCCTTTAGACCTTAGTCCTTCCATGCCTCGTTGCCCTACCCTCCTTACTATTACCTTAGATTATGCCTCTCCTTCTCAACAAGCTGCTCCAAGAGGAGATCCATTGCCCTAGATTAGTCTCAGAAACTAATGCACTGCCACAAATAGGCACTTGGAAAATAGGTGAGTCGTTGTTCGAAAAAGCCTTGAACCAACCAATGCTGCCCAAGACAGACCTTCGCTACCACAATTATTACCCAGACAAACCTGCTGCCCTCAAATCCTAGGTGTGAGTCACTTCCATCAAAACCCTCTAGAGGTAGACGTTGCCACAACAGAGTTTATGAAAGCCTATTTCACTGCCTAGACTTCACTACTTGTCCCTCGACACAGATTTTCTACCTCAAATCTAGCCCAGAATTTACGACCTCAACACCGAAGCTACCAATCCTAGCTTTACCATTGATGGATTCTCTCAACACAAATTAGGCTTCGTCTTCTCCTTACCTATGATACCATGTTAATTTTCAAATATGTTCTATACTTGATGCAAATTTACTTTAAACTTCTAGAGCCCAACACCAAATTGCAATCACATAAGCATGAAAGTAAAATGTCGATAGAACATACCAATAGATCGATGGAAGACAAGCCAATAATATACTTATCCTTTTATCAAACAGAGGTGAAGAATGGTGGCATTATGGCAGTCAATAGGATGCTTCAACCAACAAAGTCTCATTTAGGTTAGCCAACCAAATGTGTCACACAACCTGAAGATAGGTCATAAAAACACTGCATCAAGAACGTTGCCTCTAAACACTGTATCAACTCGCTTCATCAAAATCTCTTCATCAAGAATGTTGCATCAAAACCCTACTGCATCAAGACGCTACACCAAGGATGTTTCTCCATGGACGTTGCTCCATGAGAAGCCCTAACGATGCACCATGAGAAGGCCTAACACTACACCATCTGTGAGAGAAGAGAATGCCTCCAAAATATGAGTGATGAAATGACCTCCAAGTCTCCAATATATATCCATCTATGGGGGTGTGTGACACATATTTTCAGGCTCCAAGCTGACATTACAAATATGGCCGACCTTACACATAAGTTGAATAAATTCAAAATACATATTCTACTCATGCGATCAAGATGATCTTTAGACCAACCTTGCACCTCTATGAAAGAGGAAACCAATAAAAATATTGGCATCATCATCTGAGTAGTACAACATGGAGTTTGTACCTAGTTTCCCAAATTAACATGTCCCTTTTCGTGGTTTCTCAATGATTGTGATGTCCTACAACTGTAGAGGGCTAGCCAGTGCCCATAAAAAAATGGCTCTAAAAAGTCTCTTCAGTTCAGTGCATTGTGATATTATCTTGCTTCAAGAAACCGTGGGTGAAGGGGACACAGTGATGAAATTTTTAACCCAAATTCATCTTGGGTGGTATTTTTTGGCCCTTGATGTATCTAGGAAATCAGAAGGATTGGATTTGGAATTCAGAGATCGGAGCATCAAACTTCTGAATTCCTGGGGGTCTGATCTGGCTCTCAGGGACGAGGTCTTTTCTTCTAATCTCAGGTTACAATTCTCCATTATAAATATCTATGACCCCTGCCAAGATAGAGTAAGCTTCTGGAACTCTTTCTTCTCAAAGTCTCTCATAAAAAACTTTATGATAGTCCTGGGAGGGAATTTTAATGTCTCTTTGGGTTTATCTGAGCCTTGGGAGCATCACACCCAAGCAGATCCCCTGGCGGAATATTTTCTAAATAAATTTAGCAGGGTTAACTTCATTGATATAGATCCAATCAAAGCATAGTTGGGTTTACCACTATTTGTATCAATACATAAGGTATTATATTTGAGTTCAGAGTGATTGATTTATTTTTCTGTGGACCTATATCAGTTATCCAGGTCTCTTTTCTTTCTCCACTCTCTTCCTCACCTACAAATGGAATACTTAGATTTAAATTAATATGTGTACAGTTTAGCCTATTGTGAAGGACTACAAGGTTGTTTGTGGGAAGCAGGATAGATCACTATTCAGAGGGAGCCTCTAACATCGTCTGTTGGAAAGGGAGGATCATGATAGTATTGGAGGATAATGGGGTGGGATATTTTATCAAAAGCACAATTCCACCACCGCAAGATCCCCAACAGTTGGCCCAACATAACAAGAATGAAATCAAGGAAAATTTGATACAAATTTGATAAAATTAAATTTTGATAAATATTTCTTTTTAATTTTATCAGGGGAAAAGTTTTGGATTCACCTAAAAATCTGCACTTGTTATGTGTATTGCATATGTGGATTTCAAAATTAGAATATGATGAGTCTAGCCCCTCAATTATTCACAGGAAATGCTTCTAGAATTTTAGACATTTGGTACTTCTATCTAGGAGAACTAGATGCATATGCCTTGGGAGTTTTAGATTTGATGGAGGAATATCATTGTAAAGAGATTATTTTTGTATTTATCTACGCACTAACTTTCTTGAGTCAGTTTTGGGGTTTGGGTTTTTCATTATGTTGGATTCATGAAATAATTTGAGCCTATGTGAAAGGATTGCATTGGAATCCTTACATTGGCCAAATTCAAGTTGTGCTAGTATTTTCCACCCTATTGTGCTTGATTCATTATATTTTCTTACATATATTCATACGGATTGGGAAATCTTTAGCATGTGTGAAATGTCTCTACACAATTATGATCATTGTAAGAGGATGAGCTGTTACCATGTTGTTGAAAACTTGTTGCATGTTTTGTTTTGAATTTCTTTGCACGATTGTAGCTTTGAACATAGTATTTACTTCTCATATCCTATTATTCCTAAAAATGACTTCTCAAACTTTTTTTAATCGAATAAATACATCCCAACTAAATGTGTGCATAGTCATTATCACAAATTCGTTTATTATCACTTTGAAAGATTGGCACAAAAAACTTAATGAACAAATGGGTAATTTTAGATACATCTTGAGAGAAGAAGAAATGGATTCAATAGCCATAAGATAAAATCAAAATAAACAAGATTTTGTGAATAATTGAAAGGATAGACACACCTATACTAAATCTAACAAACTGCCTTGTGATAGAGATCAACGATAAGTACCTTGTTCCAGTATATTTTCTATTTCATTTGGTAGCCCATGGCCCTTAATGTGAACAACATCAGGATTACCAATAGATCTGACCAAAGATAGAATATAGTCAGATATTGATAAGTTGCAAGAAAGCATTATGGTGGAAAGGCTGAAGTTGAACATAACTAGTCTCTTTAATTTCAAGATAATTACATGTTTCAGGGATGGATTAATAACTTAGTGAAATGTTGGTTTTGTACCAGTCATCTATAAGCAGAGTTATATCACCATCAGGCAAAGGGAATAGAACAAGGATCAGGGCCTTGCTAGCTACATTTAGTCGTTCAAAGCCCCCTGCAACTTTCTGTAGGTACAATGATGGAAATTAATAGTAGCTACCTATCGGATCCTTCACTTGGAACTTGTACATAAAGTTATTTCCTAGTGGTATGGGGCATTTTGTACTAGGTACTCCATATTTCCATGAATTTATCCATTATCTGGTGGTATGTGATCTTCTATAATAGCTGGTGCCTCACTAGGAATGTGCATGTACTATTTGATGTGTTCTAGGTTTTGTATACTTTTAACAAATGATCTGTTCAATGATATACCATGAGAGAAGGCCATCCCAATGAAACCTGCACCATTTGAAATTTTTAGGAATGATAACCTTATACATAAAAGCAACCAGTAACAGCAGAAATCACCCACATTTGACATTTAGTTTCATTGTTCATACTAGGATTGGAGCTGCCCTATGGGAGTAGAAGCATAGCAAGAGCATAGGAGAAAAGACCAGTTGCATTTAACACCTCTAGACTATGAATCAACCATTCAATGGCTCAAAAAGTGTGGAAAAATAGGGTCGATTTTTTGTCAATAAGGTCTAAGTTCTTCTTCAAGAACTGATCCTCAACCCTGAAAGCCCTAATGGTCATTGTTCTCACTATGGACTCGCCTAAATTATTTACAATGGGTGATTTCATTGTACCATTTAGTCTCATCAGTTCTAGCAGAAGAAAAATATCCTTCTCAAATACCACTACCTTTTCTTCTGAATTGTGCATCGTAGGCATTTCATTTCCCTTATTCTTCCTGTCACATTGTGCATCATTGACATGCCATTGCCCTCATACTTCCCACCATGCTATGCATCGTCGGCATGCCATTACCCTCATTCTTCCTGCCACACTCCATAGAGGCCTTCCTTAATTTTTTTAATGTGATTGCTGCTTCCTGCTACACTGTGCATCGTTCGCATGCAATTTCCATCATTCTTACGGCCACGCTCGCCTTCCTCCTCAAATTATATTTTAATGTGATTTCTTCTTCCCGCCAAGCTCCATAGAGGCCGCGTTCAAAATTTTTAATGTCATTGTTGCTTCATAAGGCACGCATTAGGCATGATTTTTGAAAGCTATTAAACTCTCCATGTGGTGGGACTCTCTAGTGACTTTGACAAATAATGTTCACGGTTTTTATTTGTGCGATTGTCAAATATAGTTTTCATTTAGTGATTATTTTGAACAAAATTTGAATATGTATTTTATTTTTGAGTGAAGGCAATAAGGGTTGGAAAAATAAAACGTTTATGTGTAAAGAGAGAAAATCATGTTAGATACAAGGAAAGGTAATATTTATTTGTGGAGAAATTTTGACAAGAGCGATAATAAATTAAGGTAAAAAATATTATTAAGGGAAAAAGAGTAACTAGTTGGTTGGTTGGTTTAGTTATTTATTTTCAATGTTGTATTAAGGGAAAAATATCATTGATTATTATCAATGTTGTAGTATTTGTTTAGTTCTTTATTTTCCCTAGTTAGGTTCAAATTCCTCATGAGACATTTGTCTTATCTTTACAACACTGGAAAAGTAGAAGCCTCCAAGAAGTAGGACCACCTCGCAAGTGTGTCTCCAAATGTCTTGACCCTTCTTACTAAATCACGTGTTATTAGTATATACTATCAGCATATTGGATATACTTTTGGGTTATAGTGGCAATCATTCCATTTCATCTCACGTATAGCTCAAATCATATTGAATAATTACCAGTGTTGGATTTCTCTATAAAATTTTCCTAGAAGTAAAAAAGAACATGAATTTCAATCTAGAAGGGTAGTTTCTCCAAGGAATGCAACCACCCCACAAGTGTATTTAGAGATTCCTTGACCCTTGCTAAATTGTATGTTATTATTATAGACTTGCAACATATTGAATATACTCTTGGGTTAGAGTGGAAGTCATTTCAGTTCATCTCAAATGTAGCTCAAGTTACTCTAATGATATATATATATATATATATTATTTTTTCTATTTATGACAAGGAGATTGACTATATTGTTAATATGTGTTGTGGTTAATCATTTTAATAGAAACTTTTATGTTGGTTTAGTAGTGATTGTATAAAAGTGTTCTAATTTTAGCATTATAGATGGATTCATGGACCCCTTTAAGGGGGTCATTGAATCCATCTACCTAAATTTTAACATTGCGGGTGAGGATCTCTAAATTTTAACACTTCAAATGGACTTAGAGACCCCTTTGTCTCTAAATTTAACAATGCAGATGGCTTCAAAGAAGGGGGTCTTTGAATCCATTTGTAGTGTTAAACTTTAGAGACAAAAGAATATTCAAAATTTTAACACTATACATGGATTAAAATACCCATTTGTCTCTAAATTTTAACACTACAGCTGGATTCAGTGACCGCTGTAGTGAAATGTAACACTTCAGCATCAAAATTTCAATTTTCCATTTATGGAGTGACACAATTAACAATTACTAACATAAATGACTAATTCATATACTTGTTGTACTTATTATTTGGTCATGTTTTTATTCTTAGACTGTAATAGTCATTTATGTTAATCATTATTAATTTTGTCACTTATTATCTAGTCATATATTTTATTAGTCATTTATGTTAGTCGCTTTTAGTTTAGTCACTTATTATTTAGTCGTATATTTTATCTCTAGACTAAATTTTTCGTTTAAGTTAGTAATTTTTAGTTTGGTCACTTAAAATTGCTCAAATTTAGTAGTAATTCACTTGAAATAATTGCGGTGACTAACTTTTTTAGTCACCTAGTCACTAATTTCATCATTTTCTACTAGTGTCCAAAAGCCTTCCAGGAGTGGCCACTAATATTTGGCAAGGATTTGTTTGTAGATATTTATGTTCTCTTGGTAATTTAGTGTCCCCACTAACTACTTGTACGACAATATTTACATGGAATTTAAACAAAACATTGGCCTCGGCAAAAAATTTACTTGCAAGTTCCCTAGTGGGACAAATGAAAAGAACAAGAATAGGCAACCTTTTATGATCTTGGAGGAATGGTGACTTCACTGTCACCTCAATAGCAGGAAACATAAACGCTACTATCTTGCCAGTGCAAGTTTTAGCCTTGGCGAACACATACTTTCCTTTGAGAATAGATGGAAGAGTTGCTTCTTGCATAATGGTCATACGCTCATATCCCACTGTGTTGGTTTCCTTGAGTGTCAATGGTGAGATATTGTGTTGGTCAAATATTTATTGGCTCAAATAATTAGCACCCCCAGTAACCTTCACAATACTGGTTTTTGGATATGCTTTTTCAACAGGACTCAACATTGGTTGCTTGTGCCCCACAGGCTTCACTGAATCAAATTCAAAATCTGCATATTCATCTTTAGACTCATCAATATCATGACTAATCTTCAGTGCTTGGATACTAGAGGATTTAGAGCCTCTTTTTTTCAACAAGTCACCTTCTCCTTGGTTGCCTCTTGTAGAGACCCCATTACCTCTAGAAGTTATAGAGAATCCATCATTATCATTATTTTTACCACGCTTTAGCCAACCAAACATAGATATAACACACCTATTAAACTAGTTATCCATATCCAGTTCCTCTTCAACCAGACGTTTGAGTTGGGTTTGCCTTAGATTACTTGGGTTTACTTAATGAAATCCAAGGACGAAGTATTTACCAAATTTCAAGAATTCAAAGCTGAAGTAGAGAAACTTACGCAAAGGAGAATTAAGATATTAAGGTATGATATTGGAGGAAAATAGACATCCAGGAAATTATAGGCTTCTATAAGGAATCTGGGATTAAGAGCGAGTTGATAGTCCCATATAATCCTGAACAAAATGGAGCTGCAGAACAAAAGAATCAGTCCATTGAAGAAAGTGTAAAAGTTATGCTACGTGATTGAAATTCTACTATAGAAAGGGAAACTAAGAAACATGGCTCTCTCACCCTTTCAACTTGAACTTTTAGTCGAATCAATTATCAAAATTATTTAGTTGTCTTCAGGAGTGGATAATAGAAATCAGTTCAATATTAAAAATTTGAATTCCAGATTAATGTAGTTTTGGCCTCATACTATTGAGAGACTATTAGCCTTGCAATTTTCTACCATGTATAAGAGTCTGGGTGAATCTGGAAGGTATGGAAATTTAAACTCTCAACAGATTCCTTCGGGGAGAAATGTTGTGAAATTTTTCCCTGGCTTAGGATTTGCACTAATAATTACTAGCCACACTAGTCAGTCATGCATGAAAGACGTTGAATCCACAGTAACTGTGCGAACCCCAACAGTTGTGTCATCGCTTGATGGAGGGCCACATTGCATATCAACACAAATACTATTTATCTAAAGTAAATATTGGAGCTCCAGTTGAAATTCTTCCTAGTAAACGTAAGAAACAAGTGTCACAACTCATTCCTTGGAATGTAGATATTACTCAAGCTTGAGAGCATCTTACCACTACGATGTTTTGAGGTACTACCTAGAAAATTCACTTCTTTTTTTGTTGTCAGTATTCTGTGAATATATATCAATGGTGTTCTTTTTATTTATTCCTTGTAGTTTTAAATGGTTTATGTTTCTTTATGAAGACTAATTCAATGTTCATGATAGGGGAAAAAGTTTTAATTATTTTTGACCATTTATTTTTAATGATGTTGTGCTAGCTTGTGCATCTGCAACAAACAGCTTCACAGAAAATGTATGGTTATATTTAAGGCCTTTCTTCACTATTTTACTAGTAGTTAAATAATAAAAAAACATACTTTCAAATTTGAAGACATTATATGAATACATTTATTCTTCTATACTCCCAAATATTCCTATGTTGGCTACAGGGGAAAGATGAGATTGATAACCAAGAATAAGGGGAAGAATCAATACCTCGAGTAAAGAGAAGGTTAAAGCTAACAACTCAACTGATGTAGAAACTAATTCCTTCAATACCTGCTGCGATTTTTCATGGAAAAGAAAGTGTGGAATATGAGAATGCAACATATACTCTTGCTAAACCAGTCTTGCGAGATGCATGCAAGTTAGCTTCTACCTCCAATAAAGATATGGGAAAGAAAGTTGAAAAATGAAAACTTGTATGTATCTAGTTGGCTTCACTTAGAATAATCAATCAACTGTATTACAATTAGGATTTTGTTAGTTCTACTTGTAGTTTTATATCCAATATATTGTTTTTAATATAGATCATCTCTATTAAGCTGTTTTTTCTATCCGAAATTTGAAAGTTTTCCTTTTAACATGAAGTATTCTAAGAATTATTGTACACAATTTTTTACTTGCTTGGAATGTCTATCACATGGTCAGACTATATTTTTTCAGTACGAGAAGAAATTTATGAAAATCAATGAAATTCACTGCTTCATTTGACAAGGCCTTTGGGCAAGTTTAGAAACCTAAAAGATTAAATGCGAATTATGTTTGAGGATAGAAAAAATATTCATGGATAGAGAAAATAATTTGGAAGATGAGTTTTCCAGGTAGTATTTATCTTTCAACAACACCACTAGTTGCAGTGGATTGTCAATATTTATAGTTGTTTATAAAGCTTCAACAAAAAGCTTATCCTTTTTTTATTGATTATTAATTGTTGGATTTGTTATTTCTACTTGTTGCTCTTTGTTGGAATTTTTGTGCTAGCTATTTTTAACTAATTGAAGATCAAACATTTGTGGAATTGTTGTAATATGTTAAATTCTTGTTTGTATTGAATCAAGTGTTCGCTGTAAAATATCACTCAATGTGTTATATCTTGGAAATTACAAGTATGGTAAATATGGGAGAACTATTGGTGCTTTGCGTGTAAATCTGCAAAAAATATCAAATCTACTCTAATTTTATCTTTTCATTATAATGATCATTGATGTTTTGAGTTTGAGTGATTGAGGATGGCCACAGGTGTTCCCTCAAATTGGAAGTTTGGTATTGGAATTCCGTGTGGATTTTCCATTCAAGAATCATATAGCAACTAGAATTTGAAAGTGACATTCCAAAATAATAATTTTTGGGGATTACTAGTGGTGATTGCTACATATTTTCGATGTTGGAAATTTGCTCCAAATCACAGCTAATATGTTGTACCATAGGCTAGGAACACAATGGGAAGGGAATTGTATTTGCAATTTATCCACTTATATTGTAGTGATCCATAAATATAAGAAAAACATTAAAAATTTTATATAGACTATTTGGATTTTTCATATGTGATAATGGACCCAAATAGTAGTTTTTATTTGAAGAAATGTTCATCATACTTGGGAATTCTTGACATCATCAACCTCTAGCCCTGGACTTATTCACTTAACCTTCTACATTATCCGGTTATATACATGTATATGAGGCTATCCTATTATTGTATCATTTTTACTTCCTTTTATTTTATTCTAGACTTAGCTTTAACATTTTATAGGAGTTTTGTTTGCACTCCCACATTGTATAAGTAATCTATAACTTGATATTTTTATCATGTAACTTAGTTGGCATGATTGTGCCTAATCTTTCCTTGAAGGTTGAATCCTAATTTTACTAAGGTGTTATTTTATATAGTGACGTTTTATTTTCTTTGTTTATACAGGTCATCTAGCCACATAGAAGCCACTATTGCCCAACTGAAAAAAAACTTGTTCGAGTTTCTTTCTTTTATGGGGAAAATGGCATTGACAATATTGATGGTCTTGAGGTATATATCATATAAAACTTTTATAATATACTTTATTTTATATTTCAGTGTTCATCTTCTTTCATGTCTTATACTCTGCATTGTATCTTCTTTCTTTTTCAGAAAATGAAATCAATATTGATTGTAAGAAGCAAGACTTGAAGAAAGAGGAGAACAATAACACTAGAGTGACAAAAATTCAAATTAAAGAGAGAGAGAAGAGAATTGGTCTATTGGTACCCGTAGAGCCAATATCCTGCATAAGACACATACATAGAGACTGATGGTCAAGTCTTTAGAGTTGGTGAAATCCCCCGCAATGCCTTGGAAACACAATGATAATGTTTTGAAGTGATGAAACAATATTTCATGTGTAAATTGTATTCCAACCAATATTAACTTGGAAACTCACATAGTAATACTTGATATTTTATATAATATAATTTATGTGGTTGAAATTATTTATAGTTGCACTTGATATTATTTAGTAATGTAATTAACATATGTAACTTTATGTTTCCATATTAGATGAACATGTACATTGTATGCCATTTAAAAACAAATTTAGTTGCAAAATCATACTAATTAATTTATGTTGATTAATAATGAACACATAAAATCAATCTAAAACTATTAAATTAGTAGTTTATGTTTATTAATGATGAACACAAATAAAATGAGTATACAACTAAATTAGTTATAATGATTGTTAATGAAAGTAAAATGAAATGAATATAAACTACTAAAGTAGTAATTTATATAATGAATATGACACTACCAAAAAAATATAAATGACTACTACAATTGATAAATTTGTGATTACAAATGACTACTAAATTTTGCATATATACGACTATTAGTAGCTAATTTACAGTATCTTATAACACGACCAAAATTTAGTCATATTTCTTTGGTTATTAACTGGTTTCAAACGATGAATAAAATTTGCATATATATGACTATTAGTAGTTAATTTACAATATCTTATAACACGACCAAAATTTAGTCATATTTCTTTGGTCATTAATTGGTTTCAAACGATGACTAAAATTTGCATATATATGACTATTAGTAGCTAATTTACATTATCTTATAACACGACCAACATTTTGGTCATATTTATTTGGTCGTTAATTGGTTTTCTTGGGTGCTCATTTAGTAATATATTTGGTTGTATATTGTCACAATTAATGACTAAATATACTACTAGGCAATAAATTTTAGACAACCAATTAATGACTAAACTAAAAACGACTAAAAGTTGGTCGCGTTATAAGATACTATAAATTAGCTACTATTGGTCATTGACTGAAAAATAGTCATTCATATGCAATTTTTAGTTGTTTTTTTAGTAACTTATTAGCCATTTTGTACTAGTGCATTGAACAAAAAGAGCACAAACAAAGCCACCAAAATTTGCAAATGGAACGAAGAATAGAGCCGAAGGGATTCCAAATTGAAAAATGGAACAAAGAAACCATAGAGAAACTTGATCAAGCAGGGTTATTAGAGTTTCTTATGCAATTTGATGGTTACAATGCTGAAGTGTCAGAGATGTTTGTATCCAATTATAACAATGAAAAAACCATTGTAGGAGATACTACCATCCCTATCACACAGGAGCATTTTTCTGAAGCTACAAACTTACAAATGATAGGAGAAAAATACCATAAGGGACGACACTTTAAAGAAAAGGGATGGAATTGTTTTCTGGAAAATCCAAGGAAGGGTACATTTGACAAATCTAAGCAGATTCCAAGGGAATGGTTTAAAGAGCCATGTGCTGAGTTGGTCCTCATTTTTACTTATGATGGGAGGTATATAATCTATATCACATCAAACTTCTCCAGTACATAAAATGTGATAATAAAATAAATCTCCCTTATTTCCTTTCAAAAATTTTATTAAAAATGATTGAAGGGGTGAGAAGCAAAACATAAAACAAAGAGGTCAACTACTATCACCAAGGATTAATCAAGATCTTGATTACATATCAATTGAAAAATAGAGGAGAGACATGTGAAAACTTCTTGGACAAGAATAATTTTGTAGAATTTCAGAGGGAAGAAGAATCGATTGGAAATGAGGAATCCCTTGAACAATTTCATCTTTCTAGAGATATTATGCAGTCACCTTTATACCCAAGAACCAAATCGAAGAAGAAGCAAGAAGGCATAAGCACATTGAAAGGGAGATATCCTTCATATATTTCCCAAAGAAGTCAAGCAAAAAGGTGGTAGAGGAGTCTTATAAGGAATACCAAGATATTGGTGTAGAAATTATGGAAGAATTAACTCTTAGCACACCTCAACAATCACATCATTAAATTATTGAAAAACTAGAGAGAGAAGCACAAGAAAAACTTAGAGAACTGGAAAAAGATTCTTGGTGTGAATATTATTGGATTGAAGTATCATCATCCTACTCATATGAAAAGAGTATCAAAGGATTTTTTGAAGAGGTTCATGGTGAACCATCATAAAGTCACAACGAAGAATAAAGGGGTTTTTGAAGAGATTCATGATGAAGAAAATTCCAAGAAGATGAAGGAATTAAACACAAGGCTCCAAGTAACTGAAATCATGGAGAGACATATCAAGAAGGAAAATGAAATGTACAAGGAGAAAAAAAACAAGGTTGTTAACGAGAACAAGAGGTTGAAGAAGAAAATGAAGAAATTGGAAACACGTAACATCCTCATTTCAAAACAAGCATACACGTGGCTAAAATAGAAGAAACATTGGAAATATAAATATGAGAAACAAATGGTAAAAAGTGAAATCTACAAGGGAGAAGAAAAATGACAAGAAGGTAATGATATACTTTTTCAAGCAGCTTAGATAGAAACTTCTACATCAGGGGGTAGATCCACAGGAAGAATAGCAGGGAGATCAACATGTAGAGGCACAAGATCCAAAATAAAAAGACAAGCGTGAGAACATGCTTGTGGATCAACAAGAAGGAGATGTTGGCCCTTAATTTTAACCATTTTTCACCATGCATATTCCACCTTTCTATCATCCCTTACCACGATATCATGATCATATTTTTCATTTTTTTGCCTCTTTTTGCACATTAAGGTAAAATAATTATGTCTTTTAATTTTTGGAATATTTAGTAAAAATTGGGTATTAAAAAATATTTTTGGAAAAAACAAAATTTCATGTAATGGCTCCATTGAAGTCGTATGTGCAGGACACCTGGGCACAAACTGAAGATAGATTTGAGAAGTACAGGAACCAAGCATGGAAAAAATTCTATTGGCACACTCCAAATGAGTCAGAATAGGCCCGGTAAAAGCTGGTCAAACTTGACGAGTCACTCAGGAAATCCCCTGATTTAAGGGAAATTCTGTGAATTTGTGGAATCTTCCCATATTTTTTGCAACAAAGGGATGATTTCAACCCTATTAGGTGGAATAAGAATGTTGTTGGTTTTTACAACCATTATAATTGATTTTGTTACAATTTTAGCCTGTTTAAGCATAACTACTTAGCGACTATGAACATATTATTATTATCATTGTGATTACACTCTTTTTCAATACATTTTAAGACTTGATTTATATTTCTTATCCATCATTGTTGTGAGATTGAATGGCGAATTACTGTAGTTGATTGTCTTAGAGGTGTACCAAGCAAAAGTGGAGGGCCCCTATTCTAAGATAAGTAAACTATTTTGTTAATTGATGTGCATAATTGTGAATAAGTTAGAATTTTAGTTTTCTATATATTTCTATCATAATTTCTTGTGAATATTTTCCATATAAACTTATTAGTATGTCATGACCATTCGGATTTTGGAATTGATCTCCTTTTAGTGACTAGTGATGAGCTCCATCATTAGACATATTTGGAGGGGTTAATAGTCACCTTTTTGCCTTCTTAGATCTCCTTTTCTTGCATTTTTATTATCATTTGGGTTTATGATGCTAGTATACTCTAAGTGCCTAATATAAGGTTGAGTGCAAGAAATCATGATTTATTAAGAATTTTTATAAATATTCTATCACAAAGACTTGGAGAAGACAACAAGGAGAAATTATAGGAGGATTTTTCACCCTCAAAGGCAGTTGAAGGATCCTAAAGATTCTCTCCAGCAATTCAAATTCCAGAGGCAGCTGAGCAACTCAAAGAGGAGAGCACTCAATATTGGTTTACTTGGAGTCCAGTGGACTCAATCCCCATTTTCTAGGGAGATGTTGGTAGCTACCTTGTAGAATAAATAGAGCAGAGCTAGAGCTAGGAAGAGTTATACTATCCTAGTCTCGCTTCCATTCAGAATTATTGTTGTGAACTATTGAGGCTTTTTGTTTTATTCAGGGATCGAAACTTTCAGAGATGTATGCAATTATTCTTTTATGAAATGAGGAGATTGATTTCATTTGATTGATTTAAGTTTAGAGGGCTAGGCTCGTGGGTTAGGGCCCAATCCATGTGCCTCAACTTCTATGCTGTTATTATCTTTTCCTTTCTGTCATTTAGCTAGTTTTTCCTTTGTCATTTAAGTTAGATCTGCTTCTGATAAGTTTCATTGCTATTTAGTTTTTGTGTTGTTATAGTTTTAATTGATTATGCATAGTGAAATAGAGGGAAAACTCCAAAACTGTGGTAAAGTCTCCCCCCTCTCATCTCTGTCAATAGAGTTCGAGTAGGGCAGACCTTCCCACAAGCCAAAATTTCTTTATGTTCGAGTTCGGGGAAGAATTTGTATTTACCAAGTCCAAGCCTTTCCTTCACTGTCTCACCCTGCATTTCTGTTTGTTTCCCATGCATGAATCCACAGGTGTGCTTCACTTATGAGCATTTCTCTTACACCTCCATTCCCCTCCTTTCCTCCTCACCTTAACGCTGCACTTATAATTTTTTTGAACGCACTCAAGCCCTTCAGCCTTATTTCTTTGTTTCCTTTGTTCACAAATGCCTACCCTTTTTATGAAAAACACGTGAAAAACCTTTCCAAAACACCGAAAACCTGACCTCCACCTTCCTCCTCGAAATTCCTGCTACCGTACGTCGCACTTCGCAAATCGACACATTTATATTTTACCTTCAACACTTACCGCTCGTTCCTTGTGATTGTGATATTGCAAAATCGCAAATCGCACTTCACACCATTTATCCTTTCTCCCTTAACACTTACCAATGTTCTGGACGATTGTGATAGTGCGATCTCGACCCATTTTCGGTCCCACTGCCATGTCACCATCGCAAATCACACTTCGCATCCTTTAGATTTTACCCTTAACGCTTACTGCTCGTTCTTGTGATTGTAATATTGGGACATCGCATATCGCAAATCACAAATTTCCCCTTTTTCATTTCACTACCACGTCATCCCCATTGCACATCACATCCCGCGGAACTTACCACAACGCAAATCGCATCCCGTAGTTCTTATCCTATCGCACATCGCAACCTGCAACTTTTCCCTTTTTCCTTTCACCGCCACGCCATCCCCATTGTACATCGCATCCTGAGGAACTTACCACATTGAAAATTGCATCCCATAGTTCTTATCCTATCGCACATCACAACCCACAAATTTTTCCTTTTTATTTTCCACCGCCACGTCATCCCCATCGCAAATCGCCTCCCGCGACCTTTACCGCAATGAACATCGCATTTCACACATTTTAGTTTATTCCCATTAAATCCTTACTGCTATCCATTTAAACTTGTGAAGTTGCGATTGTGACATCGCATATCACAACTTTTACCTCCATCGTGTCTTCGCCATCACATTTTTCAATTCTTTCTGCTCCAAAGCCATTTCTTGTGCTATAATAAGGTTTTATAAGGGGTTAAACCCCCTCTTTTCGCTTCTAAGCCTTTTTCAATTCTTTTCGCTCCAAAGTCATTTCTCACATTATAATCAAGTTTTATAAGGGTTTAACCCCCTCTTTCCCCTTCCAAACCTCGTTTCATGTGTTAAACCTCCCATTAGCCTCTTTTAGCCCTTTTTCTTCCTCCAAGCTGCAAATTAACTCTTTTTGGTTAGAATTAAGTCATGGATAAGAGCATGGTAGATAGATCATAGGATACGTAGAGTGCATTTAGCCATTTGGCCGAGTTAAGTGTGGTTTAGAATTGGTTTCATTTTTGCTATTTGTTTTCTGCAAATTCAAATAACTTCATTCTTGTCATTTATTCCCAACAATTTAGTTCAGTTTCCTTTCTGTCATTTCCTTCCAGCAATTTACTTTCCAGTTGTTCTCATAATTTAAGAAATAACACCCTTTCGTAAAGCAGAAGAGGATGACATGAACATAATGCATCTGCTATGTATATAGCACTTTCACCTCAAAGTTTGGACGAACCCCAGGTTGATAAAGTAAAGTAGGGAATTCCTTGGGAGTTGCAACATTCTTGGTGCAATACCAGGGCTCACCAATTTTTGGTGCCGTTGCCGGGGAGGTGTGTAGTAGATATTTTGATTTTGTTTTAGCATTATTTTCTGCTTTCCTTTCTTTTCATGTCACTTCAGAAATATTGAAAAAATACATAAAAGATTTGATTTTCATGCCTTGTAGGACTAGGAATACTCAAAGACAAAACTTACCTAAAATCCCCACATCACCTCCTAGCCGCCATTCACTATTCTTCAGTGGTAGTGGGATTGAACCCCCTATAGGAGAGCCTTCTAAATATTTTTAGGATCCTATTGGGGAAGAAGAAGAAGACCTTGTTTCAACTGAGGGACTTGCTTCACCTATCTTAACCATGGATGGGACCCAGAGATCCTTTCCCATAAGAGAGGCAGATGGGGACACTAAGATGAAAAACATTAGCCCCTTAGCTCTTCCACACTTCCATGGACTTACCTCTGAGGACACTGACACATTCATGTTTGAATTTACTGTTGTCTATAGGACATATGACTACACCTCTGATGATTAGAAGTTGAAGCTATTCCCATCCACCCTTAAGGATGCAGCCTTGCGATGGTTCATGGGTCTACCTGGGGATAGCATCAGTACCTGGGCACAAATGGAAGAGACCTTCAACAGCAAGTACAAATACTACTGTAGGTCCAAGGAAAATAAGGATGAGATATTTAGGATGACTTTAGGGCCTGATGAATCCCTAGAGGATTATGAAGAGAGGTTTCAATTGAAATATAAGAGAGCCAACTGTACTCTTGATCTTGACTCACCTAAACTTTTACTTCTTCGAGGGATCAATGAAGAGATGACAGAAACCTTGAATATGTTATCAGGAGGAGATATATACCAACAACCCTATGAAACAATCAAAATTGTCTTTTGGAACCATTCTAGGGCATTTAGGAAGAAGGGCAGAGCTAGCCAAAGTACATCCAATACCCCTCCCTCTTCCACCTTCATAAAACATGAGATTGGAAACATGCTAGAGGACTTCAAGAGTGGCATGCTACACACCTTTTCTTTTCAAATGGACACAATGCAGGTCAAAAGGAAGCAAGAGGAAGCATAGAGAGCCCTAGCCATATTTTGTCCTAGATGTACCAGGAAACACCCAAGAAATGAATTTCCACTGGATGTCATAGTAGTTTTCTTATTTTGTGAAGAGAATCATGCCACAGAAAAGTGTCCCTCATTACCTACACTTAGAGCTGTATATCAAGGTGGGGAAACAATGCCAGAGCAACTCTGTTTCAACAACCAGGGAAGGCCTCAGGGCCCTCGGACATATCAACAAGGTATGCAAGGTGCACCTCACTCTTACTATTACAACAATCAGAGTGCACCCATGCAACCTTGGTATACCCCCACTCCTCCATCCTGGTCTACACCTCCTACTTGGCCTTCCAACTCTTCATATCATCCTCAACCAGTAAACCAACCATTTCAGTAGTATGTTCCATAACAACCTCAGTGGAACAATCCATCCCAAGGGTGGAGGCCTCAAAAAAATCAACTACCTGTTCTAATGCCTCCACCCCAACCTCAACCTCAGCTTACTCATGCTGCTCCAACTAGGCTACCTATACCCGCATAGCCCAATCTGAACAATAGATAGGCACAACAGGCTCTTAGTGGAGAAACATCCCTTTCAGCTTATGCTGTGGAGATACAAAAGGTTAATCTCAGGTCGGGAAGAGTACTCCCAGACAACCATCCCCCATATCCACCTATATAGTTTGAGGAGGAAAAGGAAGAAGATAACACTCAGATCCAACAACCTCCTTTTCCAGAGCGCTTGATCCACCCTAGTCAGCACACCTGAGAGGAGATTGAAATCCTGGGAGAATCGAAAAATTTGTGTGTAAAGATACCACTTCTCCAGGCCATTAAGGATGTCCCTATCTACAATAGGCTCATCAAAGATAAGTGCTTCAAGAAATTTGGAAGGAGGAAGAGAGAAAACCCCACCATCAATGTGGTAGGACAATTGTTTGACATGATGCCGGGGAAGGTGATATTTCCAAAATACCTAGACCTTGGTAGTCCAGTTGTTGATGTACATATAGATGGTGTCATAGTCCCCAACACTCTGATTTATTTAGGGGTTGCCATCAATATCATGACCAATGAAACTATGCCGAAACTTAATCTCCAAGGGACTTTGAGGAAAACCACAATGGTTATGCAACTTGCAGATCAGTCCACAGTAACTCTGGAAGGAATTGTTGAGGATGTTATGGTTACCATTGATTCTTGGGAGTATCCTACAGATTTCCTGGTCTTGCAGCCAAAAACCAAGTTTAATGGTTATCCTCTCATCTCAGGGAGACCTTGGTTAGCCACTACAGATGCTTATATTAGTTGTCGGGCTAGAAACATGACTATTAAAAATGGGCCTTTGTCTAAACAACTGGTGTTATATCCTCCAGCCCAACCTCCCATTGATCATGATCTCCCTATATGGTTGGAGGATGAAGAAGATGAGTTATATAACACTGCCCTTATGTGTACCATAGGTGCCATCCTTAGAGGGGGCCAACTTGATGAAGATGAACTCATCGACCATGCCATTAAAAACCAGTCCTCCACTAACACTCCTCTCGAAACCCTAGTCAAAGAGTCTGAAAGCCAACCTTAGATGGAAGTGTGATCAATTGAGACAACCTCTGAAACCACCAAGATTTTCGAGTTTGGCCCATCTAGATCTCTGAAAATAAATCCAAACCTCTCAAATGAAGAAGAGAAGGAGCTATGCCATCTTTTGAAAGAAAATATTGAAGCATTTTCTTGGGATTAAAAGGACATGAAAGGGGTGCATCCTTCAATATGCATACATCACATTTACATCAAAGAAGGATGCAAGCCTGTGAGACAACCCTAAAGAAGGATGAACCCAACTCTAAAGGACATAGTCAAAGAAGAGCTGCAGAACCTATTGGATGCGGGGTTTATATATCCTATATCTGATAGTGAGTGGGTATCTCCTCTTGTCCTAGTCCCAAAGAAGAATGGGAAGTGCAAAATTTGTGTTGATTATCGAGAACTTAACAAAGCCACCAAGAAATACCATTTCCATTTTCCCTTTATAGACCAAGTCCTGGATGGCCTTGTAGGGAAGAAGTTATTTTCCTTCTTAGATGGGTTTAGTGGGTAGAATCAAATTAAAATCAACCTTGAAGACCAGGATAAGACTAATTTCACCTGCCCTTGGAGTAACTTTTATTATAGAGTCCTACCCTTTGGGTTATGCAATGCCCCAACCACCTTCTAGAGAGCTGTCCCGAGCATCTTTTCTGAGTTAGTCCATGACTTTGTCGAAATTTACATGGATGATTTCACACCATATGGGGATGAATTCCAGGAAGCTCTCTCCAATTTGGGTAAAGTACTAAGAAGGTGCATTGAGATGCATCTCTCCTTAAGCCCAGAAAAGTGTGAATTCCTGAAGAAAGTAGGGGTTGTATTAGGACACTCCATATGCTAGCAGGAATATAGGTAGACCCAAACAAAATCACTATTATCAAAAGGGTACTTACTCCTCAAAAGCAGAAAGATGTCAAGAGTTTCTTAGGCTTAGATGGTTACTATATAAGGTTCATTAAATATTTCAGCAAGATGGCTTCGCCACTATTTGGGTTATTGGCCAAAGATTTTGAGCTGGTCTGGTCTTTGTCAAGAGGATTTTGAGCTAATTAAGAAGCAATTGACTACTACCCCCACCCTCCGAGGTCCAAATTGGACTCTGTCTTTCCACATCCACACTGATGCATCCAAAAAAGATGTAGGGGTAGCATTAGGACAATTAGAGGACAAAATCCCTTATGCCATTTATTTCATCAACAAGAATTTGTACAAAGCCGAGCTGAATTATACTGTTACTGAGAAGGGGATGTTGGCCATTGTCCATGCATTGAACAAATTCAGGAATTATGTCACTGGATATCAGAACTTTGTTCACACTGACCATGCAACCATCAATTATTTAATGAACAAACAGGATGTTAATGCTAGAATAATTAGATGGTTGTTAATTTTGTAGCAATTTGATTTGACTATTGTTGATAAACCTGGAAAGGAAAATGTTGTTGCATATTTTTTGTCCAGGTTAGTTCTCCGTGCAGGTGAAGAAGGAATGGTGGATGACCAGCTGCCAGATGAACACCTTTTTTCCATATCAGTACTCTCACCATGATTTGCTGATATATCCAACTACTTGGTTGTTGGAAGACTCCATCCTAATCTTTCATTCAGGGAGAGGAGAAGAATCATCAGAAAAAGCGCCCCATTCACATGGATTTGAGGGAATCTCTTCAAGCTAGGCCCTGATCAAATCATAAGAAGATGTGTGAGGGAGGAAGAAGTTTTTGATATCCTCTCTGAATTTCATGACAGCCCATGTGGAGGCCACTTTTCTGCAAAGAGAACTTCTTAAATGTTTTTGCAGGCGGGTTACTATTGGCCTACCCTTCACCAAGATTCTAGAAGATACACCAGCAGGTGTGACTAGTGCCAAAGGATGGGGAAACCCACACAAAGGGATGAAATGCCTTTACACCCTCAGGTGGCTTTGGAGCCATTTGACAAGTGGGGCATGGAATTTGTTGGACCCATTGATCCAATATCCAGACAAAAGAAGTATATCATAGTCTGCATTGATTACCTGAAAAAGTGGGCTGGAGAAAAAGAAGTGAAGGTAGAAACTGAGGATAAAGTAGCAGAATTTATGAGGGAGAATGTGTTTTAAAAATTTGGATATCCCAGAGAAAGAGTCACTGATCAGGGATCAAAATTCACCTCTCACCTCATTGAGAATATTTTGAGGAAGCACAAGATTAAGAATAGAACTTCTACTGCCTATCACCCTCAGGTGAATGGGCAAGTAGAAGTAACTAACAGAGCTTTAGAGAGAATCCTCACCAAGGTTGTGAGCAACAACATAAAATATTGGGCAAATAGATTGGTAGAAGCTACTTGGGCCTACAACACCACTTGGAAGACAACAACATGATTCACTCCTTATGAACTAGTCTATGGTAAGAAATCTCTACTTTTAGTTGAGTTTGAATTCAATACTTTAATAATGGCAGCTGAATTAAATCTATATCTAACAAATGCCCAAAAAGAGAGGTTGCTACAACTAAATGGATTGGATGAGTTCAGAATGCAAGCAATTATTCACACAGAGGTAGTTCAACTGCGAAGGAAGGTATGGCATGACGAGAACATCAAAGAAAACACCTTCCAAGAAGGAGATTGGGCACTGTTGTATGATTCAAGGTTTAAAGAATTCAAAGGCAAGCCGATGACAAGATGTTTGGGGCCTTACATCGTGGAGAAATTCTTTGATAATGGCATAGTTCAAATCAGGACCATAGATGAGGAAGGGATCCCCTTGCTTGTCAATGGTCAAAGAATTAAAATTTATATGAAGCCTTTGTCAAGGGAAGAATTCATCAATTCAATAATCAGAGAGGTGTATGTGATGGGAAAATCCATAGTTTCCCACACCTCCTGAAAGAAAAAAGAAAAAGAAAAAAGAATAATCTTGTGGGTCGAAAACCTTGATGGAGGAAGCTCACTTTCTAAAAAAAAGAAAAAAGAAAAAAGATCCATGGTTTAAAACCTCTCTGAGGTGCCCAAGGAAAGTTTGTGGGGTTGAAAACCTCCATGGAGGCAGCCCACTTTCTTTCTAAAAAAAGAGAAAAAAGAAAAAAACCAAAAAAAGGCATATGCATCACTGTGTTTTTCTGTGTTTTCTATTTTGCAGGTTCTTAATGGTTTATGGAAAACACAGGGAAGCATTCATCTTCTTTTCCCTTATTCTATCTTGCTGTCCATCCCATCATTCACTCCATTCATCTTCATAACTTCCTCCATCACCTCCATACACCACACTCCTCCATTCTAGAGCACAATGTAGCAAGAGAAGCAACACACTAATAGATTGCTGCAAACATCAGGAAGTTCCTTAAAAAAAAAGTTGTTCATGGACTGCAAAGAATAACAACAAGGGAAACTGCATAACATAATACAGGAGAACGAGAATGCCACCCATGGCATCTCAAGCACCCCACACAACATCCACAACAGAGAGAAACAACAGACAAAGATTAACAACTCATTCAGGAAGCTGCTCCTTTAGCAAGCTTCTCACTCAAAGAACAAGAATATGGTGAATAATGTAGCATCTAAAAAGGCTTGTCTCAAACCTTGATCTGAAATGGGTGGCTGACTTGTTATGCTATGCAAGCACCTCCCATTCAATTAAACAAATTAAGATCTTGCCTATACTTGATAATGCAGAATTGAATACTTGAAACATGTGTATGTTTTTTTAAACTATTTTAATGCTTTAAGTGTGAGGAATTAAACATTTGTTTTTTTTCTGATATTAAGCATGTACAACAACTATAAAGTGCAGCAAATAATCACCAACACATAACAACGAATTTAATAAAGGAGATCACCAGAATGTCGTGGGCTACGTCTCCTTGAGCCCTAGTCAATTGACTTGGCTCTTTGGGATTATGATGAAAAATTTCCTTTACAATTTTCTACTTACCTCCAATGGTTTTTTATGCTGTACCAATGGGTTTAGAATACCATCATACCCCTGGAATGACTACTATCTCTCTAGAGATGGACCTAGGCTCCCTTTGACTTGACCTCTACTGTCGCTGCCCTTAAGCTTCCTTGAGGCTTCTTCAGCTCTATAAGTCTTCAAATGGCTTTGAAAATTCCTCCATTGGATTCAGAATGTTCAAAATAGTCAGAATAGACTATATGCCTCACTCTCTTGCTAGCCCCTGGTGCCCCTCGTGGCCCTTCGAACTTGTCTGAAGCATCTCGACCTTCAGAAGTCCTCTGCTGGCTCTGGAAACCTCACCAATGGCTCCATAATGTTTGAAACATCAAAAAATGACTATTGGTTTCCTGAGAATGGCCTTTAGTTTCCCTGGCTAGGCCTCATTCTGCTGCTGGCTCCTAGTGGCCCTTGGAACTTCTCTGAAGAAAAATCACGCTCATAAGTTCTTTGATGGCTCTGAAACCATCACCAATGGCTCTATAATGTCCAATATAGTTGAAATTGAATATTCACACTCCAAGAATCATCGAAAAATTAGTCTCCAACTCATTTTTCCAGTTTCACCTAAAACAACTCCACGAAATGTGGAGAACTTCACTTTAATTGGAGATAAACTAGTAAATACCACCACTTTGGGTGCGCTTCCAAAATTACCACCAAATTAACCATAATGATAAATGGTAGTGGTTGGGGGGGTGGGGAGGGTGGACACATGCACACCCCCACCGCTACATAACTGCAGGAGGTTAAGCAGAACCCAAGTGATAAACCATGGGATAAGGTTGAAACCCAGGTTGAACGCTGTTGGTTAACATAAACTATGCATAAACAAGGAGATAGGCCGTTGAATGTGATAAGGCTTGAGCTAACAGTGGAATGAAATGATTCCATTTGGAGTTTAATGTTGTGGTTATATGTTTTAATGTGGCCACTAACCATGGGACCACTGGCGAGTTGGGACCTCCAGCAGTCCCAACCCCCAAACCTCAATGCATTAAAGTTTAAATAGAACCCATCGCCAAATAGGTTAAGAAAAAATTGTAGAGTGAGTGGTAAAATCATGGGCATGCGAGCAAGGAGGTCACAGGGTCGACTCCTGCAGACCCACAAAAAATTTAATGCATAGTTCAAGGGCCACGTGGCGGCCTCAGGGCTATCCACGTGGCGCCTTCTCATTGGCCCAAAAACCATTCAACCAGTAATACCCTACCAATTTTCACCATGCAACTGGCTTGGAAGGAATATTCTGAGGAGTATTTCAAGAATATTCTTTTTTTATGACTGTACTTTTTCCCAGTCAACCCTGGTCAAATGCTAAAATTTGTAGTTTACTGGAATTTTCAAAACGCGATAACTTCTTCATACGGTGTCGGTTTTTCGAACCGTTCATGGCACAAGAATGAGGAAGAAGAGATCTATCTGGTTGCTTAGGTTCAACACAATTTCAAATAGTTTTAAATTTGAGCTATCACTTAGGTCCTGATCCAAATCTGATCACTTCTCCCCATTGGGAATCTTTTGGACCCCAAAAGACTGATTACCTATTTAGTAGATGAGAGTAAACACCCTCACCTTTAAAGCCTCCTTACACTTTTCCCTACTTGGATTAGTGCTTTTGAGCCCAAACTCAAAGTTAGTCAACACTTTCCTTCTTTGATACTCTTATCCTCTTGTCAAGAATTGTATCCTCTTTGAGCTCATCCAGAAATTCTGGCGAGAAATATTCAATTGAAGGTAGTTGAACATCATTTCCTTGATCATCAATCAAGGGTGGCTCACACAAATGTAAGTTTTCAACATAAAAAACTGAATACATTTGCATATGTACAAAGGAATGTAAGTCTTATTGGGTCAAGAAGTCAAACCGCTTCTTACCAAGCCACTTCCATGGCGATTTTTCCTACTAAAAATATTCTTCTTGTGAAACATATGGTCTCACAATGATGATGGAATCTTTGGTTCCATTTTCGCCAGTATTTTTATCCTCTAGCTTCAAATGCTTGGGATGATTGGTTGGATGCAATGTCCAACATTGGGCAATGAAATTTCACTTCTTCTTGAAATGTGTGCAAGTCCTTTGCAACTTCTGTGCAAGTTGCCTTCGCTTTGACTGTTTCCTGTATGCCTTCATTCTCTTCCAGCATCTTAAAACTTCATGGTTACACAAACCACAATAGGAACAACAACTCTTTCTTCCCTTCACTCATGCTGATTTTTCATGCTTAACATAATCATAAACAAATTGATTATGGGAAGAATTATACCTTGAATGTTGCTTTGCATGTCCATAATTTTTACCTTCTTGAGGAGATGAACTTGAAGAGGTTCCAACTTCATTTTGAAGACCAACATCAGTGTTCATGTCTTGATATCTGTCAGAACTCTCTTGCTCGCCATAAGCTGCATGTCTACACACATCCCGCTGCAACATAGGCTTCAAACAATGGCATGCAACTTGAAAAAAAACTTGACATGTTTGTGCTTTTGAACTTGCAACAAAATTTCTTCCTTGAATTGTCTCAAGTGCCTTCATGGCTTTAGAGTTTTCGCCATAAGATTGAACATAGACTAGACCAAACTTCTTAGGCATTTCCTCAACCATAATAGGTTCAATCATGCCTTGTGCATGTTTGCCTAGACCCTTGCCTTCATACCCCATTTTTTAACATCAAATTGGAGCCTATACCTCTAGTGTGTTTTTCAAATGAACCTACACATCTATCTGAAGAGGAAATTGAAGAGAAATTTGAGTGATTTACCTCTGCTTCAAGCATGTGTTTGGTTAAGGCCTCTTGGGCATGATGGAGCTACATATACATCTCATGCATTCTTTGAAGAAGTATGTCCTTTATATTGCTTCATAGAAACAAATTTCTCATGAAGTCTAGTGCTTTCCATTCCATCTTCATAAAGACTTTGCACCATATCCTTCAGGATGTAGAAGTCCCACTTCATCTCTTGATCGAAGAGTCTTGTAAAAGAGAATTTTGAAACCTCACTTGAAGAAGTTGTCATCATTATGTAAATGAATTAAAGAACTTAAACAATAATTCACACGACTTCAAAACAAATGACAAAGCTTCAATAATATGGATGTAGATTCAAGCTCATTTCTGCAGCTTGTATCTCTTCTTCAAGCAACCTCTTTTTGCAAACAATCCCTCTTGTGCTTCAAGTGTTCCCTTGAGGTCCTTTGGGTAAGGAGGATGGTTTCAAACTTCTTCCTTCTTGTCCTCTTCTAGACTTAGCTAATAGTAGCTTTCCTTCACCTCTAGCAAACTCAAACTTGTAAGCAGCAATCAATTTGCAAACAATTAAATTCTTTGCACTGTTAAACACCTTTCAAGTCAAACAAGCAAGCAAGTGCTATGTCAAGCAAGAAACCTAGTGCTTTGTCAAGTAAGAAACCTAGTGCTCTGATACCACCTAATCTGAAATGGGTGGCTGACTTGTTATTCTATTCAAGCACCTCCCATTCAGTTAAACAAATTAAGATCTTGCTTATACTTGATAATGTGGAATTGAATACTTGAAACAGGTGTATGTGTTTTCAAAACGTTTTAATGCTTTAAGTGTGAGGAATTAAAATTTTTTTTTCCTGATATTAAGCATGTACAACAACCATAAAGTGTAGAAAATAATCATCAACACATAACAACAAATTTAATAAAGGAGTTCACTCGAATGTCATGGGCTACGTCTCCTTGAGCCCTAGTCAATTGACTTGGCTCTTTGGGATTATGATGGAAAATTTATTTTACAAGTTTATAATTAACTCCAATGGTTTTTTATGTTGTACCAATGGGTTTATAATACCATTATACCCCTGGAATGGCTGTTGTCTCTCTGGAGATGGACCTAGGATCCCTTTAAATTGACCTCTACTTTCGGTGCCCTTAAGATTACCTGAGGCTTCTTAGGCTCTATAAGTCTCCAAATGGCTCTGAAAAACCCTCCATTGGATTAATAATGTCCAAAATAGTCAGAATAGACTATTCACTTGTTGAAAAAGGCCTTTGGCTGCTCTGGTTATGCCTCCAACACCTGGTGGCACCCAGTGGCTCTAGGCTCACTGAAAATTTATCTGTAGCTTCTCGGCCTTCATAAGTCTCCAAAAGCTTCTAAAAATCCTTCCATTGGATGCATAATGTTCAAAATAGTTAGAATAGACTATTGGTTTGCTGAGAATGGTTACTGGCTGCTCTAGATATGCCTCATTCTTCTGTTGGCCCTTGGTGCCCCTTGGAAATTCTACGAAGCATCTCGGCCTTCAGAATTATTCTGCTGGATTTGAAAACCTCACCAATAAATCCATAATATTTGAAACATCCAAAAATTACTATTGGTTTCTTGAGAATGGCCTCTAGCTGCCCTGGCTAGGCCTCATTCTGCTGCTAGCTCCTGGTGGCCCTGGTAGTCCTTGGAAATTATTCGAAGAAAAATCACGCTCAGAAGTTCTATGATGGCTCTACAACCCTCACCAATGGCTCTAGAATGTCCAAAATAGTCGAAATTGACTATTCACACTCCAATAATCGTCAAAAATGAGTCTCCAACTCGTTTGTCCAGTTTCACCTAAAACAACTCCACTAAATGTGGAGAACTTCACTTTAATTGGAGATAAACTAGTGGATAATGCCACTTTGGGCACACTTCCAAAATTACTGCAAAATTAACCGCAATGATAAATTCTAGTGGTTTTGGGGGTGGCCATATGCACACCCCCACCGCTACATAACCGCCGGAGGTTAGGCGGAACCCTAGTGATAAACCACGGGATAAGGTTGAAACCTGGGTTGAATGCTATCGATTAACGGAAACAAGGTGATAGAACATTGCATGTGACAAGGCTTGAGCTAATGACAAAATTAAATAGTTGCGGTTGGAGTTTAATGTTGTGGTTATATGTTTTAATGTGACCACTAACCATGGGACCGCTGGCGGGTTGGGACCGCCAGCGGTCTCGACCCCCAAACCTCAATGCATTAAAGTTTAAATAGAACCCATCACCCAATAGGTTAAGAAACAACTATAGAGCGAGCGGTAAAAGTGTAGGCATGTGGGCGAGGAGGTCACCGGGTCAACTCCTGCAGACCCACAAAAATTTTAATGCATAGTTCAAGGGCCATGTGGTGGCCTCAGGACTGGTCATGTGGTGCCTTCTCATTGGCCCAAAAACCATTCGACTAGTAATACCCTGCCACTTGTCACCATGCAATTGGACCAGAAGGAATATTTCAAGGAATATTTTGAGTAATATTCCAAGAATATTCCATAGAATATTCTTTTTTCTGACTATACCTTTACCCAGTCAACCTTGGTCAAGTGCCAAAATTTGCAGTTTACTAGACTTTTCAAAATGCGATAACTTCTTCATATGGTGTCGGTTTTTCAAACTGTTCACAGCGCTAGAATAAGGAAGATGATAACTATCCGTTCGCTTAGGTTCAACACACTTTCGAACACTTTGAAATTTTAGCTATCACTTATGTCCTGATCCAAATCTGATCAGGTAAACTCAGGGATAAGCTCTCACCCCTTGCTATGCATTCATAATAGCCAGAAATAATTAATTTTCAGACTTAGAATTTGAGGGGCAGAAAGGTGGTGAGTTAACTTGGCCACCATCGTGAGGTACGGCTAGAATAAAACTGGGAGTACACGCCACCTGGGCATGCAAAAGATTTTTTTTTTTTTAAAATCAATGGAGTAGAGGAGAATGAGGGGAGGAAAATGTGTAGTCCATCCTGAATTAACAGGGAGGAGGAGCCAATTGTCTACGACATAACTGGATTTGAGAAGAGTTATATCCAAATTTAGCTGCGTCATCTAATAAAAGGAGATGTCGTCTTATCCAAACCAGTGAATTGACATTTTTAGAGGGAGAGGACCGACAGAAGCACGCAACGCTTGAAGAAGAAGAAGAAGAACCAATAGAAACAAGAAGAACTAGAATAAGAAGAGAGAGAGACAAAGGGAAAATCAAAACAGAAGAGATGGCCATATAAGTGACAGAGATAGCAGAAAGTGGGCGAGACACAGACTCACAACCCAACGTCACATCCCCTTACTACAAAAATATAACTGCCACCATGGATCCTCTAAGCGAAAAAAGAAAAAGGCATACCTCTAGGTATTCCGGAGCTGACGAGAATCAGAGAAAGCCATAAAATTCTCCAATAAGCCCGATCATCATTGAAGAATCACCAAGGGGGGAGGAAAGAATCAAAGAAATATTTCTGAAGGAGCAGCTGCAGAAGACACAGGCAGAGAATGTAGCGCTAAAGGAGCAATTGTACGAAAAGAGGAGCAAGTAGCCACCATGGCAGACTTATGCATAGAATCCCTTTAGGAAAGATTCTCCTCTAACTCATATGATGTGTACCTCAAAGAACAATGGATTCTATTTCAAATCAACACTCTAGCCTCCCATGGATCACTCCCTTTCCAATATTGTAGGCTATTCATGAAGTTCTATAAGCAAGCCAACATAGCTGATCAGGAAAAGATGGCAGGGTTTTATATGCATAAATTTGTGCTGACAAATATGGATATTTGGGACCCCAATCCTACAATGGGGGATATGCAGTTATTGGCTCTAGCATCTTTGATGGTGAATGAGGAAAATAGAGACAAATAGATATGGAAGGTCATGGGAAGAAGAAATAGAGCACCCTTATATCTCAGACCAGAAGTGTTCAACCCAAGAGGAGTCATCCTTAACCATCGAGAGATTGAAAAGGACCCTGCACTATTTGAAAGCTACCTTCAGACTCAAAACTAGGTGATAGGCCACTTTGATGATGTTTCTAGGCAGATAGAAGAGTGCATTATGGCTAGCCAGAGGAGATGGAACAACCTCCCACATAGACTCAAGAACAGGGAGTATCATAATCTAGAAAGACTGAGGGGTGCATTGGAAAGGGCACCATTATACAAGAGGGCCATGTAGGCAAAAAAGATTCGATGGTTGGGACTAAAGCTCAACCAATATTTGATGTTGGGGCTAAATGATGAAGAGGAAATAGATGCACAAGATAGAGAATGGGAGAATGCAGAAAATAGTGATGGATTTTACCCCTTGGAGAAACTCCCACACTTCTTCCTTAGGAAATCAGGGGGGCTGTCAAAGCTTTGAAGGAAATGGAGGAGGAGTATCAATTGCTCAAAGGATGAGCAACCATTTAGTAGGGGGGTGATGATGAGCTCCATCATTAGACATATTTGGAGGGGTTAATAGTCACCTTTTTGCCTTCTTAGATCTCTTTTTCTTGCATTTTTATTATTATTTGGGTTTATGATGCTAGTATAGGTGGTGATTAAGGCTAACATAATCTAAGTGCCTAATATAAGGTTGAGTGTAGAAAATCATGATTTATTAAGAATTTTTATAAAGATTTTATCACAAAGACTTGGAGGAGACAATAAGGAGAAATTATAGGAGGATTGTCCACCCTCAAAGGCAGTCGAAGGATCCCAAAGATTCTCTCTAGAAATTCAAATTCCAGAGGCAGCCGAGCCACTCATAGAGGAGAGCACTCAATCTTAGTTTACTTGGAGTCCAATGGACTCAATCACCATTTTCTAGGGAGATGTTGGTTGCTGCCCTGTAGAATAAATAGAGCAGAGCCAGAGCTAGGAAGAGTTAGTCTATCCTAGTCTCGCTTCCATTCAGAATTATTGTTGTGAACTATTGAAGCTTTTTGTTTTATTCAGGGATCAAAAATTTCAGAGATGTATGCAATTATTCTTTTATGAAATGAGGAGAATGATTTCATTTGATTGATTTAAGTTCAGAGGGCTAGGCTCATGGGTTAGGGCCCAATCCATGTGCCTCAACTTCTCTGCTGTTATTTCCTTTTCCTTTCTGTCATTTAGCTAGTTTTTCCTCTATCATTTAAGTTAGATCTGCTTCTGATAAGTTTCATTGCTATTTAGTTTTTGTGCTGCTGTAGTTTTAATTGCTTATGCATAGTGAAATAGAGGGAAAATTCCAAAACTATAGTAAAGTCTCCCCCCTCTCATCTCTGTCAATAGAGTTCGAGTAGGGCAGACCTTCCCACAGGCCTAAATTGATTTCTGTTCGAGTTTGGGGAAGAGTTTGTATTTACCAAGTCCAAGAATTTCCTTCACTGTCTCACCCCGCATTTCTATTTGTTTCCCATGCATGAATTCACAGGTGTGATTCACTTTTGAGCACTGCTCTTACACCTCCATTCCCCTCCTTTCCTCCTCACATTAACGCTGCACTTACCCTTTTTTTGAACGCACTCAAGCCCTTCAGCCTTATTTCTTTGTTTCCTCTGTTCGTGGCTGCCTACCCTTTTAATGAAAAACACGTGAAAAACCATTCCAAACCACTGAAAACTCGACCTCCACCTTCCTCCTCGAAATTCCCATTACCATACATCGCACTTCGCAAATTGCAACATTTAGCTTTTACCTTCAACACATACTGCTCATTCCTTTCGATTGCGATACTACGAAATCACAAATCACACTTTTCACCTTTTATCCTTTCTCCCTTAACACTTACCGCTATTTTGGCCGATTGCGATAATGCGATCTCGCCCCACTATCGGTCCCACCGCCACATCGCCATCGCAAATCGCACTTCGCATCCTTAAGATTTTACCCTTAACACTTACCACTCGTTCTTGCGATTGCGATATTGCGACATCGCATATCACAAATCGCAACGTTTCCCTTTTTCATTTCACCTCCACGACATCCCCATCGCACATCGCATCCCACAGAACTTACCACATCGCAAATCACATCCCGCAGTTCTTATCCTATCGCATATCGTAGCCCACAACTTTTCTCTTTTTCCTTTCACCGCCACGTCATCTCCATTGCACATCGCATCCCATGGAACTTACCACATTGCAAATCGCATCTCGCAGTTCTTATCCTATCACACATCGCATCCCACAACTTTTTCCTTTTTCTTTTTCACCGCCATGTCATCCCCATCGCAAATCGTCTCCCACAACCTTTACCGTAGCGCACATCACACTTCGCACATTTTATTTTATTCCTGTTAAATCCTTACCGCTATCCATTTAAACTTGTGAAGTTGCGATTGCGACATCGCATATCGCAAATTTTACCTCCATCGCATCTTTGCCATTGCTTTTTTCGATTCTTTCTGCTCCAAAGCCATTTCTTGCACTATAATAAGGTTTTATAAGGTTTTAAACCCCCTCTTTCCACTCCAAAGTCATTTCTCACGTTATAATCGAGTTTTATAAGGGTTTAACCCCCTCTTTCCGCTTCCAAACCTTGTTTCATGTGTTAAACCTCCCATTAGCCTCTTTTAGCCCTTTTTCTTCCTCCAAGCTACAAATTAACTCTTTTTAGTTATAATTAATTCATGGATAGCGTAGTTGCATGGATAAGAGCATGGCAGATAGATCATATGATAAGTAGAGTGAATTTAGCCGTTTGGCCGAGTTAAGTGTGGTTTAGAATTGGTTTCCTTTCTGCAAATTCAATTAGCTTCATTCTTGTCATTTATTCCCAGCAATTTAGTTCAGTTTCCTTTTTGTCATTTCCTTCCAGCAATTTACTTTCTAGTTGTTCTCATAATTTAAGAAATAACACCCTTTCATAAAGTAGAAGAGGATGACATGAACATAATGCATTTGCTGTGTATATAGCACTATCACCTCAAAGTTTGTACGAACCTCGGGTTGATAAAGTAAAGTAGGGCAGCCCCTGGGAGTTGCAGCATTCTTGGTGCAATATCAGGGCTCACCAACTAGTTTGAATAAGGAAGGACAACCCAAGTCTCCAAGTTGGAGCCTCTTCCTTGTGAACTAAGAATTGGACTGGAATTTATATCTTTGCATTCATCCTTTCTTGCTTTCTTAAATAAGGTGTTATGCTTTTTGGTGAACTTTGTTTTGTTGATAAAGAAATCAAAATAAAGGATAACCAAGATCTCTAAGTCAAGGGCCTCTTCCTTGTTGACTATGATTCAATTATTCACTTATTCATGCTTATAGATAATAATTTCTATGATTTATTTACAATCAATATTTTATATTTGTAATATGCATTTCCATTATTTTCATCTAAACAAATACTTCCTACACTAGTTAAATCTAAGATCCATATACCTTGGTGTGCTTCTAAGTTTACCAACCTAGATTTATATTAAAACAAATGCTCTAACTCAACTCCATAAATTAGACTGACAAGGATACATATCCGTACTCTCTCACATAAGTAGAAAGCAACATATGAACCAGACAACATTTAGAGAAACATGTCCAACCAAACACCTCTAACAAAAACAATATGCACATGAGGCAATCACACAATCATATATGAACATCGTCATAATAGCAACTATGAGTAGCATTAAGTATATGAAACAATATGCACATGAAGCACCAACCCATAATTCTCCATAGCAACAACATTAGTAGGAAGCATCAACCTCTCTACTCATAACATGAGGCTAATAATATCAACAACCATAACATAGAATGAGGCACAACATGAACACCTCCAAGTGGATCATAATGCCAACAATGTATGGATGAAGTAAATAAGAGAAAATAATGCTCCCCCTGAGCACGCGCCATCTCTAACATCATATCAAGGTTGTAGTGAACTTCTTTTGTTGCAAACAATGCTTCTTTTCGACAAATAGAATTACCATATGTACCAAGTATCCACATGACCATGAATAAAATACATATAACATTATACATACATGGTTGTAGCAGTGACATAAGACCTCATGCATGACCAATATATTACCATAGCATGACCTCATGAATCATGACTAAATTACCCAATGATACATACAATACAAGTACATGGTTTCATGGGAATTTTAATTTAATATATCACTAAATACATGGCTTCTATGATCATATCCTATGGACCAATGATCCAATGACATATCATGATTGTTACATTGATATTAGCCAATACATGTGGCTGCAATAAGACTACATGAAACTCTTCCATAATCATCCCTATTGACATAATGACTCAAACAACTAATGATTGGACCCAATACCGAAATGAAATGATGAAATAATGGTAAATACATGGTTGTAATAAACTACATATAACAACCTATACATGGCTGGTCCATGTCTCCTGTCATCTATATACATGGTTAAATCAATGATAAAATTATATGCATGGTTGTACTATGTTTTCAACCAATTTTTCAGTGAAAATAAAAGCATATATATTGATGAAAAATGTACTACTTTCACTCATAAAACATATGTAAGGAAGCTACAGATAACTGACTGAAAATAATAAAGAATATGCTAAATAATCTAGGCATATGCCATACCATGCATAGCTCTCCCTGAGCTCAATATACCTCTAATAGATCCTGTGGACATAAATGTGCATGAGGCTAAAGTGAATTCATCATATGCTGCTACACCAACTTGTAATCATCAAAATATCATACTTCTGTCATACGCTCCCCCTGAGGTTATGAACCTCTCATAAAGATCCACAGTCCTCTAAAAGTATGCATGATGTAACCATGGGCTACAGGAGGGGGTGTTCTTCACTACTTGAAGAAAATTTGCTCCGTATTTCTCCACACGGTCTTTGGCTACTTATTTTCTTCCTTCACTGGTTTTCTTCTAGGTCCTCTTTGTTTTTGCTATTTTTTCTGATTTTTCCTTGAATAATTAGGCAACAAACAATCTCTTGCCATATGGTTAAAGTTATGACATGTGTAGCACTCCACATGTCCAAGATATGAAGCAAGAGGATCACATCTCTTGCTACTCATGCCAAATCTATACCTTGCATGCAATGTGATTCTCCTCCATAGGTTAGATCTAAAATCAGATGCCATGGCCAAACAGGTTACATGAATAGCAATAACCATAAAAATCATGATTATACCTGGTGGCCAATCTCCTTGGATACTGATACTTTTACAATATTTGCTTATCGAATCTATACATTCCGCTCTTGCAGTTGGTGGAAACATGTCCAAACTTTTGGAAACTGTAACATTCTACCTTATGAATGAAAGGAAAAAAATAAATTTGGTTCCTTTGGAATTTTACAGATCTTCCACGATGTCCTCTTGGAGAAAAATATCTTCTAAATGTAGGTGCTCCTTGAGATTTTATTTTCTGCTGTTGTTTGATCTACTAGTTGATCTGCTGTTGGTTCTACTTTTGATTTCCTTAGTTGGTACTCTTGTTGCTGGTATTGTTCGCTACAGGTTTCCTAGGTTCTTCTTTGTTGTTTTTACTTGCATGTAAACTAGACTCACCCTTTTGAAATCCAAGACAAGATTTATCCAACGGAGATATCTAGATCTCAAGTAAACTATACAATGACACATTGATCTTCTCCATATTCTGCTTCTTTCTCAAGGATACCACTTCAACTTCTAATTTTTCACACTCGTTTTCTTTTTCTTGGTGCTACTTTCTCATACTTCCTCAACTTTTTCTGATTCTGCCAATTTAATCTTTAAGCTAGAAATATCTTCCTTGAACTTGGCCTCCTTATCACCACAAATATGCAATAGTTTTTCTTGATCCTTTCATGCAACGGTTAGTCTAGAAATATCAACTCTAATAAGATTAATATAATTCTGATCTCATCTTCACTAGGCACTTAAATAACATAAAATCACCAATAAAACATACTCCAACATTCAAAACTATAAAAACAATATCTGCAACAACAACCTCAAATCTGATCTGAATAATGATGCATTAATTCATCAACCTACTCCACTCACTGCCATTAACACTCATATACCGAAGCAATCCTTTTCACAACTTGGTCTAGAACATTTCTCTTCTATATAAGCTTCTCTAACTCACTCTCATACTTAACCAACCAACACTCAACCCCAAAGTTAAGTATATCAAACATAAAGGGAGAAATTAACCTTTGGTCTAGGATCAAGAGTGCACAAATTTGATGAAATCAATCCATTATCACCACTACTTTTGAACTTAAGGTGTTCATATAATTGGAAGAATTTTTCAAACCATTCCCGACCTTTTTCAATTAATCTAGAAGTCTTTGGGAATTTCCATGCTCAAATACATCTGATCTGCGTGAGGAATCCAAATATTTTTTCGTGGAAGTTCAATCACACACATAAATATAGTTGATATGGGTTGCATCGACATGCACAGTCTTGTGTCCATGTGGTTGGAGCCTTTCAAGCACATGAAATATCTTGTATGGGTGTAGTTGGGGTAGAGGATGATGAAAAACATTAAAAATTTAGTTCTGAACCACTGCCACCTGTTTGGTCACCTTCATCACCTCATGTACATGCCTCCAAACCACTGATAATATCAATAACACCTATGCAAGTGGATCAAACATGTCTCCCAAGTGATACTACCAATTTTACCTAAGGGCACACAAACAAGGGTTGTAAATCCTTCCAACAAGTCCTCTACTCTCCACAAACACCTACATAAGATGAAACACATATGTACATACCTAAAACACACTGTAGCAAAAATCCATAATCATCATAAGGTCATCACACTATTGCAACAAGTCAACCATCAATTCTTGCACTAGGTCATGAACATGAACCTAAACATGACTAGCACATGAGGAACCATTAACCATACCAAATCCATCATCTAACCATCATGAGTGAAATCATAAGGTTGACATCAATGCCAATACAAGTAGCTTAATGCCAGCTCAACCAACTACATCCATACTACAATGAAGGAACCAACACATCAAACAGTCTACATAGGATTTAAATCAATGCCAACATGAGCTAGCTGCCATCATGAACCAATGCCAACATTAGCTAGATGGAACCATGCACACCATAATTCCAATAAAAAGCGCTCAATTTATTCGCATAAAAGATACTTATGAAGTTGTTGAAATAGATTGGGTATTTATAAATGAAATTATTAGATTCCATGGAGTTATTAAGAAGATCATATCAGATACAGATTCACAATTCACTTCAAGTCTCTGGAATTTCATGCCATTTTATTTAGGAAACCAACTAAATTTAATTACGACTTACCACCCTGAGATTGATGGACAGACATAAAGGGTGAACCAAGTAATGGAAGTTATGCCGAGGATGTATGTTATGGACCAAAAAACACACTGGAAAACGTACTTTCCCTTGGTTGAATTTTCATACAATAAAAATTACCACAGTTCAATTAGAATGCCTCCATTTGAAGTGTTATATGGAAGACCTTGCAGAACACCACTATGTTGGGACGGGTTGGAGTACTAGGTGACTGTGGGACCATAATTAATTCAGGAGATGGAAGAATAGGTAAATTTTTTTAGGAATTGGTTAAACGAAGCTTAATATAGACATAAAAAATATGCTAATGTTCAAAGGATGGATAGGAATTATGAAATACTGAGATCAGGTTTTTATATGTATTACACCAAATAAAAGCACTTTCCAATTTGGAAAGGGAACAAAGTTTTTACCCCTGTTTATTGGCACATTTAAAATTATGGAAATAGTTTAACCTGTCTCCTAGTGTCTTTCACTTCCACCCCACTTGCATATAATTCATAGTGTTTTTCATGTATCTGCACTAAGGCACTACATAACTGACGAATCTCATAACCTTTAATGGAAGGAACTGTAGGTATCAAACAAGGGAACCATTTTGGTTGAACCATTACGTATAGTGGAACATAGGTTTTGACAACTCAGGAACCGCTTGGTGGACTAAGTTAAGGTCCAATGGGACAAATATAGTCCTAGGTATGCTACCTGGGAAGACATAGAGACCTTATGCCAAAATTATCCCAACCTATTTTGATATTTGACACACTTAAAAACTTTATTTTGTATGTCCTTACTTTATTTATCCAGATAGATGAGACTATCATTTTGAATTTATATATAAACATAAAGAGTTACACGTGAGAATGTTATTTGAAAGGATTATGTTTTGTCATGTATGCTTATTTTAATATGTACACGTTGCTAGTACATGGATACCAATGTGAATTGTCTTATGGATGAGATTTCTACATATTATGTTTTACTTATCAACATGTGTGATTACATTAAAGACCACATATTTCTTATTATTGATGAGATGGATATAACTATAGTGACCACACTTGACTACTTAACGTGAAAAATAACTACAGCTATATTGGTTAGACATAACCGAGTACATTATATGAACTCAAAGATGAAAATCATATATGTCAACAAATATGGATGCTAGAAACCGATTATTTGAATTTATTTTGGTTTTGAATATACTGGTGCATATGTTATAATGTGTAGAAATGACTTTATATTGCAAAGATATGGTTATTTTGCTTTTGAATATATTGATGCATATTTTATAATGTGTAGACAAGTGTTTATATTGCAATTGATATGGTTATTTTGGTTTTGAATATATTGATGCATATGTTATAATGTGTAGAAAAGTGTTTATATTGCAGCTAATATCGCTATTTTGGTTTTGAATATATTGATGCATATGTTATAATATGTATACAAGTGTTGGTATTGTAGATGACATCATTATCAAATCGACCACATGATGACAAAACTCCAAGAAAAATTTAGGCTCAATGGGATTCCATGATAGGGTGTTGATGATGGTACTATTAGGAGGGTTGGAGGCAATTCCCACCATTTATCCTCCAAAACCTGGAGTCATGGGAGGACTGTGCTATTCACACTCACCTAGATGTGTGATTATGACTACCAGATGCCTGTAGGGGAAGTTAGGTCAATGTGGTCGACGCTCCCACCCTTGGATTTTATGGATGGTTAAGTCAGTATAGCTAACACCATGGCCTATTCCAATAGACGATGGACTGTATGGGGCTAAAGAGATGAGGAAATATAGGATGATTCTAGAATAACCGATGAACTCTATTGGGGTAGGGTAAGACTACTAATGTGTAACCAATGAATGTTCGAAATACAAATTTTAAGTGTCATCACATTATAAACAAGAATTCAAGCACGGAATGCAATCCTTGCATGAATATCTTAATCAATAAAGTAATTAATGATACACTATATAAACCCTAACTTCGGGTCAGAGTTCTATGAAGGAGGGGTGTATAATGACCCATCTCGAATTATGGGCATAATATGATTATTAGAATTGCATACGAGACATGCATATTATATCTACATATGCACGCATCACATGCACTGCACTAGTATACCTACTAATTGGCTATGAAGAATTTCCAAATATGGATAAAATAATTAATACTAAATTAAATACCTTACTATTGTGAATTTCATGAATGTATTAAGTCTATAATTCTATGATAAAATATAATGAGTATATTAAACTAAAATTATAATTAATAAATCCATTAATTAATAAACTTATTAATTAATAAACCCAATTAAATAAACACATTAATTAAACCCCTTTAAAAACACACAAATTAATAAATCCATTTCGAACGAAACTTGGGAATTGATTTGAATCAACCAAATTTTATTTTTTTGTTTGTAAATACATCTCCTAATGAGCATTCAATTAATGGTAACATATATATTAAAATCATGAAGCAATAAATTTAATGGTGGCTGGGATACTAAAGTTAAAAGCGTGGATGGAAACTTGAGAGCCATAAGAAACCATTCATCATGTTGTCGGGAGGGACCATCTGAAATAAAAGTGATTTTTTTGGGCCATGAGGATATCTCTTAGAGAGGAAGAAACCTCTCTAATAAAAGGAAGCGAGAGGGTGAAGACGGGGGGGGGGGGGGGGGGTGTTTCAAGGGAATGGGAGGCGAAATAAAATACAAAGAAGCCACAAAATATAAAGATGATCACTAGAAAAAAATCGAGGGATGAGCTTGGGGATCTGGACTCAACAAAAACTTGGAAACTTGAGAAATGTTCTTAGAGTTTAGGGAACAATGGCTAGAATAATTTTATCTCAAAGTATTATGGGTCTGATAACCAGAGAGGTTGATCCCATATATTTTTAGCAATTAATTAAGAGTAATTGAACACATAAAATATTGTGAAAAAAACAAACCCAGAAAAGCATAAAACAAGATAGACATAGATATACTGTGGTTCACCCAGTTTAGGTTACGTCCACAGAGAAAGAACCAATCCTTCCTTTATATTATCCAAGAAACTGAAGGGATACAACCTACAACAAATTCATAGTATCTTCCTCTTCACTCTCAAACAATATCTTCTTTTATTCACACACACAGAATAATACACATATGCAATACAAATCCCTCATATAAACCAATGGTTTCCTTCTAGGGAAAATAACCCTAAATTAACATAACTTATACCATCAAATATTCCAACTAATGAACGACCCACATTGAATATGAAATTACAATATTTACAAGGCCGCCCTCCACGAGACCCCCCTAGAAGCAATACAGGGTGGGGGGGGAAGCCCCCCACACCCCCCCATTAGGGACTAGGATCCAAACACAGTTGAAACAAGACCTTTGATTTAGAAAGATAATCAGGCTCTACAACCAACATATATATAAGGAGGAATTGGTTGGTTTGATAATGGAAGTAGAGGACTCAAATTTTTCATGGAGCAATGACGACCAGGGATCAACATCAGACAGGGAAAATAAAGTATATACAAGTACTTAATTTGATAATATTTTATGTAAAGTTTTTCTTCTTTTATGGAACTATAGGACTATTCTCTACATAGGCCCTACAAGAGGGAAGGTAAGAGGGACGGGAGTGTAATAAAAGGGGGTATATATATAAAATAAAGGATGCATAAGATACCAAAAAAAATTGGAGTTTGTCCTAGAGAATTGAAATCGATAGTCCAGAAAATCCAAAGAACGATCCAATGAAACACAAGATGAGTTGGAGAAAGCTGAATTGAATTGAAAATAGTCTTACCTACCACACTTAGGAACTTGCTACAACTAGATTGAATATAGATCTAGTTGATTGGACTAAATGAAATTCACCAAGTAGAAGAGAGGTAACTCGTAAGAAGCTCTACATGGTCTTAATATAGGAGCTGATGAGTCTTGGATAGCTCAAATTTTCCAATACTAAAGGCATCCACATTACTGGTGGTATGAGCACACTACTCATTATATGGGAATGTAGCAAATTGCTTGGAGATGGTGCTAAGTGCCATTAATCCCGCAATTAAGGACTCCCATAGTTGCTGGTTACCAAGAGGAAAGAGTAGAATTGTTCAAATTATAATTGAAATCCATCATTTTGGCATATATACAGGGTCCTTCCACCATCCACCATAAGTTTGATATGTACACCATGGTATGATATAGATACTTTTCATTTTTTCCGAGACTTGATTGTGTATTTGTCCACACCTGTAAGTGAAGTCTGTGACACACCATCCAACCACTTTCCAAATGGCTTGCATGCTAGAGCTTTTTTTTTGATGGGAATCCATGATATCAAAGAGGGAGGGGAGGGTCCATATTAGTGCACCCGCTGAGGGGGGATATATTAATATTCTATTTTATATTACATTAATTTTTCAATAATAATAATACTACGTTATTAATATTAAAATTAATATAATACTAATATAATATTAACATTATTATATATAATTGTAAATATAATACTCTAATTATTAAAACAAATAGTTTCTAATGTGGGATTTATTGTTTTAAGCACTCACACAATTTTTTTCAAATTTTTTTTTTTTAAATTTTTTATTATTATTATTTTAAAAGACATTTTTTTTTTGTTTCAAGGGAATAGGAGGTGAAAGAAAATACAAATAAGCCACAAAGTATAAAGATGATCACTAGCAAAAAATTGAGGGATGAGCCCAGGGCTCTGGACTCAACGAAAAACTTGGAAACTTGAGAAATGTTCTTAGAGTTTAGGGAACAATGGATAGAAGAATTTGATCTCAAAGTATTATGGGTCTGATAACTAGAGAGGTTGATCCCATATATTTTTAGAAATTAATTAAGAGTAATTGAACATGTTAGCCACCTATAAAATTTGTTATACCAAAAGGCGGCTCAATCATTTTTGAAGTCTTCAAGAAAAAAATTTTACTGCTAAAAAGTGTTGGCTCTTGAAGACTCTTGAAGGCCTCATGCCTCTGTCCCAAAATATTCACTGCTGTGCCCATTTTACACTCAGAAATCCTGCTGACTCCCAAGAGAGAATACTGCTGCAAACACCATTTTCCCCTTCCTTCCACTTCCAAAACTAACCTCATTTTTATCCCTTTATTCTCCATAAAATCCCTCATTTTTCATATTCTCCCCTTTCCCCCTATCGAAACCCCCTTTGATAAGGTTTAAGACTCCTTCTTTGCCTTATTGAAACCCTCAAAACCCTTGAAAAACATTGAAAACTTGATAAAAAATACATATTTTGGTGTAAAGGTTTAAGCCCCCTTGGGCTAATTCCTTAGCCATTTCCACTCCATATGCCCTGGCATTGGAACTAGGCGCTGAGCTATTTGGGCGCTTATCACATCGGAGGTAACATAGTGCGCAAGTCTTCCCCCTTATTGAAATTTCCGATGCCAATTAGCCCTATGCATAAAACCCCCGGTCATATTATCTTCCATACATCCATGGCCCCGTAGACGGGCGCCAAGCCAAATCGCGAATATAAAACCCTCCCCACAACAAACCTTTGTTTATATTAAATTTTGGGTTTTAAATGTTTTTGTCGTTATATTAAAAGAAAACCGGGTGGAATTCATCGCATCGCTTTTGAGAGGGAGGTGGTTTTTTCCATTTGGCAGCGATCAGTGCCACCGGCCGACACGTGGCCTCAAGAAATTTTGAAATACTGCCCTCATCGTGCATTAAAGGTTGGATATGGGCCCGGCGCGATATTGGCGTGCGCCGTCCGATCTGAGGCCAACTCATCAGACGATGATCGTGCTTTGAAGAAGCCCGTAAGATAAGCGTGGTATGAAGCGGTTATTTAAAACATATCCGCCGTCGATCTGATCTGCAGATCGACGACCCACACTCCATCGCCCTGGTCCCCTCGTCCATAGCGGCAGTCAACAGTCCCACAAGAGCCGGTGGTCCCCGGCGCCACATCAGCATCCACGCGACAGTTTTTAATTGGGGCGGATCTTTATTGTTTCCCCACATAGTCAGCAAATCCAGACCTGGGGGACTTTATACAGCATGATTTTATTAACCTTTTTTGGAGTCCGGGCATGTTTTATAAGGTTTGTCGGTACCCGATCTCCACCGTCGATTACGTGGGCCAATCTCATCCGATGACCCATGTGTGTCCTGATCCCCAAACTCATTTTTGCGCTACTTTTTTTCCGAAACAAAGGTTTTAGCCCATTTTATTTGTTTGTCCAAATAAAATGACTCTGTCGTTTTGACTATTCGCCCTCGCTCCCGACCGTCGACCTTTGTGCGATCGACGGTTCCGATTTAAGTTCCTCCTCTGCTCTCCTCTGACATCCTCTAATCAATCTCGACTATTGGATGATGCCATCCAACGTCCATGCCTTCTGAAGTAGCAAACCTATATATATGCAAGATTTTATAATGTTGTTCATATTTTGCAGGGTTTAAATGGTTTTTCCGCTATACTGAAGAAAATTTCAAAGGCTGAGGGTGACGATCCTCCTGCCTTAGATTCATCAAAGGGAATCATTCGCAGGATTCAACTCCACGTTTCATCCATGATTCATGAGGCATTGATGCCATTTGATCCCTGTGCAGCCCCGCACACCAACAAACACAGTGAATCAAGCACAAATCAAAGAGTATCAGTGTTGAAGACAGGAACACACGAGAACATGAGATTGAAGACGGATATATGGGGATTACAGCTAAGATGGATTATTAAAAGCATAATCCCCCTATTAAAACACATTTTAAAGGTAAATCATAAAGTTTCATCAGACATAAAGCCTCCACTGCCACATCTGAGGAAAATTGATTCCTCCCAGCTACCACAGTGCCACCCATGCCTCAAAGCATTCAAACAGAGGCCGAAATTATTGATCAAGATCAGGTATTTGCCTCAGCGCAGCCAGAGAAGTTAATTCTGCAAATAAACTTAATGACAAAATATCAGCAGAGTTACTTTGACATCACACAGAGCCTCAAAAGTCAATAACAACTCTCACCAAGCTTAAATATTAATGTAAATTATTTAATACAGAGGACACCTATGTAAGCTTCTTCATCGAGCCCCCCAAAGGCCGAAGAACCATTAAGTATGTATTAATTATCTTTGGAAATATTTTATCAGATCTCACCTCCTCATTCTTCTATAAATACTAATGGAGAAGATGAGAGAGGTGTTGGTTGATCACTTGCTGTAATATTGAAACTCTCTGAACTAATACATAGTCTGTTGAAGTTGAAGAAGAAACTGAAGTCTTAGAAGTCCTGATGATGTTGTTTCATGCTTGTTCTTGAGAAGGCTCTATCATTGGATCCATGAGCTTGGTTGTTGGTGAAGTATTCTAAACTATTTAATGTTTTTTCCCTATTTTCATTATGTTCCATAATTTCTTACTATAGTAGGATTAAATTTTTAGGCTAAGAAATGACTCTTGGAAGCACCTTAGACCTGTTTGTCCTTCACTGTTTTATGTTTTCTTCTGCTGAGGTATTTTAGAGGCTTAAATATTTCTCTTTAGTCCTCATGCTCGTTTATTTCTCTAATAAGTTCGATTAGTTGGTTTCAACATGATTTATGGTTCTCCCTGCTTGTCTGCTACCACTTAAGAACTGTTAGTGAAGTCTCCCTTTGAAGTAACTTTGTTTATAGTAATCCAAGGAGGTCTGTTCTGATCATGCCCTTTGTCCTTGCTTAAACAGTTGTCTTAAAGGTCTTTTATAGTTGAGATCATAGATGTGTTAGGTGTTCCCTCTTCTATGACCATAATTATAAGTGAATCTTTTATGTTTTCTAAGTCATTTGAAATAAAATCTTTGAGGAAATAAGGTGTTCCCCGAATCTTAGATTTCATTTTAAAAGTTGTTTTGAAGTCATTATTTTCTTAAAGTGTGATTTGCAGAATTCATGGTTAGCCCTGTCTATCAAATAGCTCTTTATTTTTCAAGTTATGTTTTCAATTTCCCTTCGTTGAAAATCAAATTTCTCTTTCCAAATCATTGATGTCCATCTCATTCCAAAACCAAAGGATACTGCGGCCAAGTTATAATTGCCCTCTGATATCCCATATCCATTGATGAGTATGTTATGACCTCTTCTTGAATCCATTGCCTAATGAACCAGATGTTTCTCCAGTCTATATATCTTTCCTAGACCTTTCATGTTCTGTTGTATCAATTCAACCAAAAAAATAAACAAACACTTGCACTTAATAACTAGTCTAAAACCAATACTCAAAGCACACAAGATAAACCTTTGCAAACAAACATTTGAGAGATCCCTCTCCGAGAACAGGAGGACTAGATCCTGTAACTCTGAAGATTGGTTCTGATGTTGCCTTGTCTTTTGATTTTCAAAACTATCAAAACACGGGACACCAAGATAATGGCGATCACGGTGGGACACTGAGTAAAATCTTTAAAATTAAAAACTCACTGTATAGTATAACATAAGTAGCCTTCTTCAAGCACTACCAAGCATAACGGTAATCATGATAGGAATTATTTGAATCAGTGACAAACTAAGTAACCCTTAGGATTCTCATAGAACCTTATCAAACCTTGAAGGAATCGGTTACCAAGCCATAAGAGTTAACTCTGTATGTTTAAACACCTTAGCTAAGTGTTAAATCACATTTATGACACTCTCATAACCTATAAGACCAAAATAACTCAGAAAAACCCAAAAACATTTCAGTTTGGCTTCAAAATAAACACCGTGGTGGAACCATCCAATATTTTTACCTTCATAGAAGCTAAATATTTTCCACTTGGCGACTCCACTAGCCCTAGTAGGCCTATTACTCATCTAGGTTCCTAGTTTTCTTTAAGACTGTGTTAACCAGCCTTGAAGAAGTTTAGAAGCTTAGTCCCATCTTAGATAAGACATCTGAGAGGTAAAACTCCCCAAAAACAGTTCTAAATTTTTTAAAACCTCCCTCATTTTTGAAAAATAGTCTGGCTTCACATAGGATCAACACTAGATCCCATCCAGATCCAAATCCTCCTTTAATCATTGAAAATCCAGAGAGAATTCTGTGGCGGACTTCTAAATCTGGAAAATCAACTGCTAATAGGAGCCTCTTAAGAACAAATTCTGTCCCTGAAAACCTTGTTCGCTTAGAGGGTTCACACTCTGATTTACATCATACAAAGAACATCTTTAGAACCCAATCTCAAGGTGATTTAAACCAAACTGATCTTGACATTGTAGATTTGCAACAAAGCTTTAGTAGAGAAGCCTCACCTTCCACTCCTCCCGATTCCCAGCTTCTCCATCACTTTAGTATTTTCCATAACAAAACTGCTCAAAATCAGTTTGCTGGCCCAAGTTTTTCCTCCACTCCAATTCATACTACCATTGTGCAAAACACTTCTGTTCAGCCCACTTTCACTACTGTAAACCCACCCCTTGTAAATCCACCTTTCTTTCCGGCCATGGCAACATGGTATGCCCCATTAGTGTTACCACAACCTCTACTTCCCTTACTGAATGATTACCAATCCAAAATCCCTCACTTCACTGGAAAAGAGTCTACAACAGCTCAACATCATGTAGATAGGATGGAAGATGCATTCGATTACATGGAGATAGAAGAAGAAACTGTGAATATGAGGATCTTCGCCCAAAGTTTAGGAGGAGATGTAAAGAAATGGTTCAAAAAATTACCTCCTAACAACATAAATGATCTCCCTGCCTTGTATCAAACATTCATCAACAAATGAGAACTGAAAGAGAACCCTCTCCAAATACTAGCAGAATATAGCAGCCTCAAGAGAAATCAAGGGGAGAGTGTTCATGAGTACTCCACTAGGTTCAATAGCATTTACAATGCTCTTCCACCTCACATGAAACCTCCTCAAGGCATGGCCTTGGTAAGGTATCCCGAAGGCCTTGATGTTGAAATGAATTATCAATTAAGGGAGAGAGATTACTTGACCTTAGAAGACATGCAGAAAGGAGCTGTGAGTGTAGAAGAAAACATAATTGAGAAAATAAATAGGTTGAGATTAGAGAAGAAGGTAACTTATAAAGATGACTTACTACCCTCAACCTCAAATTCTGACACAAAAATCGATAACCTAGTGAAGGTGATGGAGAGGATGCTTGAAAAGATCAATTTGAATGAGAGAGTGCCACCAAGAGAACCTCAAAATAACCAAAACATAAATAGAAATCAAAATTATAGAAGAGAAAACAATCAAGATAAGCAAAAGGAAAGTGACCAACATATTAGACCTCCCAACAGAACTATGTGGATCAATATGAGGAATATAGGGAGATGGAAAGGTTGGGAGAAGCTCATGTAAACTTGACTGGATCAGACAGTGGGGATGATGTTTTCCTCACTGAAGAAGAACAAGGTTTTTTCTCTTATGATCAAAATACAAACACCTATGAAGATTCTGATGACTATAGATTGGGGTTTGAAAATGCAATCATGGAGGTGCACAAACAATACGATCTTAGGAGCAAGGGCAACATACATAATTCAAAGGATAAGAACACTAATACTGCTATCAAGAAAAACACAGAAACTCAGCCCAAAAAGACAGTATAAAAAACCAACATTTTGATCAAGAAACCAAACATAAACAAAGAAAAAAATGTCCAGCCAAATGTTTAACATAGTACCCCTAGCACTTCTGCCAGTGGTCCTAATAAAACTGTCCCAATTACCAGTCCAAAAAAGGTTCAGCAAATCAAAATTGCTGAAAATAATTCAATTGAAAAGATAGATGTAAATATGAACAAGTCAATTGTTCCTTTCAACCTTGAGGGGGAGATCGCTAAGATAAAAATTACCATTCCCCTAGCTGAACTAGTAACCCAAGAAGTGTACAAAAACCAAATTTTGAAAGCTTTGAACTTAGGAGGTGATACTGACACCTTGAACTTGACAGATGACAAACCTGAGTTTTTGTTTGGCCCAGAAGTTGAAGGAAAATACCAATAAGGGGTTGTCCCTCCCTTCTATGTTAGCTTTAACATACACGAGACAATTTTACATAATGCCATGTTAGATTCTGGAGCTTCGCACAATCTAATTCCCCAGGTAGTAATGGAAAGCTTAGGCTTAGAAATTACTAAACCATACAAAGATTTGTATTCCTTTGACTCAAACAGAGTCAAATGTTTGGGTTTAATCAAAGATTTATGTGTTAACTTAGCTCAAATTCCTGCTAAGAGTCTAGTAATGGACATAGTTGTAGCTGACATTCCCCCTAAGTATGGCATGATTTTATCAAGATCTTGGGGAGCCAAAATTCAGGGAAGCCTTCAAATGGACATGTCTTATGCCACCATCCCTGTTTTTAACCAAAACAGAAGACTATACAGGGAATCTCACATGAAGTACATGGTGAGAAACATAGACAAACCAAACAACTCTCCAACCTATTCTATTCAATAAAGTTTGGATTCCTTTATCTTGTGCAACGAAGATGAAATAACTCAACAGGATAAGGAAAAAATAGACCCAATCAATTCACCAGAACAATCAAATTTTCCCTCGAATCAAATTCAAAACATTGACAATCAATAGCAACAAGAAAATGAAAATGAGTCAAATATACTTTGGACAATAAACTTTGATGGATCCTGTAATAAAACAAGTGTAGGGGTAGGTGTTTCGATTCAAAATACAAATCAAAGTTTTTCATATAAATTATATTTCCCATGCACTAACAATATCGTTGAGTATGAAGCCCTTCTCCTAGGCTTACAATTTCTTAAACAGTTAGAAGCCCAAAGGATATCGATCTTAGGAGATTCCGAACTTATCATAAAACAAATCAAAGGATAATACTCAGCTAGAAATCCAAGGCTTAGGGAAGATCGGAACGCTGCCCTTGATTTCTTGAAAACCTTTGAAAAATATGAACTTATTTTCATTCCTAAAGCACTGAATCATCTAGCAAATCAACTCGCCTTCAATGCCAACAACTGCCAAATAGCTGAGATAAATGAACAACTTTGCGTAAAGATAAAACACAGGCTTGCTGTGCCTGATAATGACGATCACTGGGAATTTTTTGACTCTGACAAACACATAGATGATTTCTTAAAATCAGAAAACGATTTCGACATACCAATAGCAGAATCCAACCAAAAATAAAATTGTTTGTATATTGAACAAATCCCATAAGTTGAAATGACATTTTTTGCTGATATAAATCATTATGAGGAACCTTTTGAAGCAGAGATAATTGAAAACGCAGACCAAGAAGACTTGGAAGTTTTACAATGCAAAAATGATAAAATTCCAAGAGGCCTCACACCTTTAGAACACCTTTTTGATTTTAACGATGTAGCCAAAGAACCGAGAATGGAGCCTGTGGAAACGAATGTAGAAGAGCATAACATAGGCAGTCTAGCAGAACCCAAGATGATCAAAGTGTCAAACACTCTTCCAGCTCACATAAAATTGCAATACATAGAGCTGTTTAAAGAGTTTAAGGATTTTTTCGCTTGGGCATACACAGATCTGAAGTCTTATGATACCAGCATCATCCAGCACAAGATTCCCCTGAAGGAAAATCAAAAGCCTTTCAAAAAAAAACTTAGGAGAATAAATCCACTTTTATTACCTTTAGTTAAAGCCGAGATTGAAAAGATGCATGATGCTGGAATCATTGTACTAATTATATATTCAGAATGGGTATCAAACTTAGTTTCTGTTAGAAAGAAAATAGGGGAAATCAGGCTTTATATTGACTTCAGAAATTTAAATAGAGCCTCTTTAAAAGACAACTACCCCTTACCCAAGATGGACCATATAATTCAAAGGGTAGTTGGGTCAAAAAGGATATCCCTCTTAGATGGGTTCTCGGGTTACAACCAGGTGTTAGTGCTCCCAAGTGATCAAATCAAAATTTCTTTTAGCACACCTTGGGGCACCTTTATGTATGCCAAAATTCCTTTCGTATTAATCAATGCAGGGGCCACCTTCCAAAGGGCCATGGACATAGACTTTTCTAAAGATATTGGCTATTTCATAATCATTTACCTTGATGACATAACCATTTTCTCAAAAAATGATGAGGAACATTTGATTCACCTGAGAAAAGTTTTTGAGAAGTGTAGGAAATTTGGCTTGTCATTAAATCCCAATAAGACACTCTTTGGTCTCTAAGAAGGTAAAATTATTGGTCATATAATTTCGGAAAGGGAATCAAAATAGACCCTACAAGGATAGATGACATATTACAAATCAGTCATCCAAGAAGCCTCAAAGAGTTGCAATCTTTCATTGGAAAGATTAATTTTCTGAGGAGGTTTATCCCTAATCTCGCTGAGCTATTAAAAAACATTACAAACATGCTTAAGAAAGATGTCGGTGTAAAATGGACTTTACCAGCTAAACAATCATTCGAACTGGTCAAACAAGCTCTTACTCAAACACCAGTCCTGATTAGTCCAGATTTTACCAAATAATTTTACATCTTTTCTTTTGCATCTGAGCATACAATAACTACAGTTTTACTTCAAAAGAATGACTTGGGACAAGAACAACCAATATCCTTATTTAGTAGGGCCTTAAGAGATGCTCCTCTCAAATATAACATCATGGAGAAGAAAGCCTTAGCATTAGTGAAAGCTTTAAAAGACTTTAGGGTCTATATTTTACACTCTCACATAATTTATTTTGTTCCACATACTGTTGTCAAGGACATTCTAAGTCAAGACCTTGATGGTAAAAGGGGAAAATGGATTGCAACTATTCTTGAGTATGACTTAGAAATTAGGCCCACCAAACTAGTTAAAGGGCAAGGATTAGCAAAAATTATGACTGAGTCTAACTTCCAAGCACTAGACATGAATATGGTAGATGTGCTGGAAGAAATAGAAGAGTCTACTGCTCCTTTAATTGATGAAACATTTATGACTTCTCCTTGGTATGCTGACATTATTTATGTGCTTTTATATTTGAATGCCCCTCTTTCTTTGTCTAAAACTAAAGCCAGATTTTTGAAACAAAAAGCTTTAAGTTTTTGCATCTTAGATGGGGTATTATATTGGAAAAATGCTGTTGGAATTTTGCTTAAATGTTTACTTAAAGATGATGCAGGGAAAATCATGCATGAGTTGCATGATGGAGAATGTGGAGGACACCTCTACTAGAAGGCCACAACAAAAAAAATTCTTAGATGTGGTTACTATTGGCCTACCCTTTTCCCAGACACTCAGAAGTTGGTCATGTCTTGCCATAAGTGTCAAATTTTTGATGGCAAAAGAAAACTTCTTCCCTTACCCTTACATCCTATCAGAGTTGAGGCACCTTTTCAACAATGGGGTTTATACTTCATTGGGAAAATTCACCCATCCTCCTCAGCTCAACATAAGTGGATCCTCATAGCCACCGACTTCTTTACCAAGTGGATAGAAGCTATACCCTCCAAGAATGCTAATGACTCTGTCATTATCAAGTTTCTTGAAACAAATATCCTATCCAGATTTGGTTGTCCCAGGAAAATCATAACAGACAATGCTGCTGCTTTTAAGTCTAAGAAGATGGTTGATTTCTGTTACAAATACCACATAACCTTGGGCCATTCCACTGCCTACTATCCCTAAGGAAATGGATTAGCTGAATCTTCCAACAAGAGTCTCATCAATATCATCAAAAAACTATTGGAACAGAATTAGAAATCATGGCACAGTAAGCTGGTTCATGCCTTATGGGCTGATATGTTAACTGCAAAGAAATCAATAAATATGTCCCCCTATCAGCTAGTCTATGGCATGGATGTAGTCTTTCCCACCTCATTAGGAGTCCTAGTCATGAAGCTCCTTCAAGAAGTACAGGCTGAAGAGAATTATATGCAGAGGAGAATCAATCAAACTATCCATTTACATCAGACCAGAGAAGAAGTCTATGAAAGAACACAGTTAGTCCAAGAAAATATGAAGAAGCTATTTGATAAGAGGACTAAGGCAGACAATTTCCAAGTTGGAAATGTTGTTCTTAAGTGGGATTCAAGAAAAGAAGAGAAGGGAAAACATGGCAAGTTTGAGAACTTGTGGAAAGGGCCATATATTATCCATGCTGAGAAGGGTCACAATGCATTTTTCTTGAAAGAATTGAATGGGGAAGATCTGTATGGAGGCCCTGTCAACGGTAGGATGTTAAAGCATTACTTCTGCCAGGAATCATGAGTTTCAAAGCATTTTATTTTCATTATAAATATCATAGTCTGAACGTTGCATTCAAAGTTATAAAAATTAAAATACAAAAACAGTAAAAGAGAGAAAAGAGGGCAGATTGTAAAAAAAATAAAGGTACAGCCCCATACCAAAAAGAGAAACAAAAATCTGAAAGCTTAAATGCCACTCCTGAAGAACACACTTCTAGTTAGTCAAACTGTTTAATCTTGACTAATTAGTTTTAAATTTTCTGCTGATAGGATAGTGAATTCGATTTGCCAAACTGTTTAATATTGGCTTATTAGTAGATAGTTTAGGATAGAAATTAAAGGTTCAAACATGCTCAAAATATGAACCTGAGTTTCCAAGCGAGAGAATGACTCAAATTTGTTTCAAATTCTGAGTCAAAAGATGTAAAAATCTGGTTCTGATCAGCTCAAAGTCTGAACCAGTTAGAAAAGGAAAGACAACTCAAAACAAAAGTCAAAACAGAGCTGTAAAAAAGAGGAAGGAAATGCTTTGAAATTTCAGATCTTAAACCTTCCATTTTGATTTAAATTTCTGCAAAATAAGATCTATGTGCAGCTTGTTTTGTATGCCTTAGATCAACAACAAGTTAGACTGTTCAATCCTGACTTGTATGCTTTTAAATTTCTGTTGTAGAATTTAGAGAATAAAGTCTATTGGATAGTTTAATCCCAACAGATGGTAGATTAGGTAGAGAATCATATGGGCTCAACTGCTTAATCTGAGTCCATGGAGAAATAAGGAGTAGAAATAGATTATATTTCCTGCTTTCAAAAGAATAAAAATGTTGTAAAAGAGTTTTCCAATCCAAGTGCACTCAAATGAAGAAAAATGTTAGATCAGTAGGATTGGGTAGGTAGAAAGCTTGTTGATGAAAGATCCATTGTTTTTATGGCTGCTAATATGTTTTCAGAGCAAAAGAAAATCATTCAAGGAAAGAAAGGTAGCCCAATGGATGAGGCACGGTTAGCCTCCCAGAGAATGCAAGTTTGAAGTTCTTGATGCCTTCAAGAAGGCACCATCCCCAAGTGGAGCCACTGTTAGCCACCTATAAAATTTTTTATACCAAAAGGTGGCTAAATCATTTTTTAAGTCTTCAAGAAAAAAATTTTACTGCTAAAAAGTGTTGGCTCTTGAAGACTCTTGAAGGACTCATGCCTCTGTCCCAAAATCTTCACTTCTGTGCCCATTTTACAGTCAGAAATCCTGCTGACTCCCAAGAGAGAATATTGCTGCAAACACCATTTTCCCCTTCCTTCCACTTCCAAAAATAACCTCATTTTAATCCCTTTATTCCCCATAAAATCCCTCATTTTTCATATTCTCCCCTTTCCCCCTATCGAAACCCCCTTTTATAAGGTTTAAGACTCCTTCTTTGCCTTATCAAAACCCTCAAAACCCTTGAAAAACATTGAAAAATTCATAAAAAATACATATTTTGGTGTAAGTTTAAGCCCCCTTAGGCTAAGTCCTTAGCCATTACCACTCCATACGCCCTGGCACTGGAACCAGGCACTGAGCTATTTGGGCGCTTATTGCATCGGAGGTAACACAGTGCGCAAGTCTTCCCCCTTATTGAAATCTCTGATGCCAATTAGCCCTATGCATAAAACCCCCGGTCATATTATCTTCCATACATCCATGGCCCCGCAGATGGGTGCCAAGCCAAATCGCGAATATAAAACCCTCCCCACAACAAACCTTTGTTTATATTATATTTTGGGTTTTAAATGTTTTTGTCATTATATTAAAAGAAAACCGGGCAGAATTCATCGCACCGCTTTTGAGAGGGAGGTGGTTTTTTCCGTTTGGCAGCGATCAGCGCCACCGACCGACACGTGGCCTCAAGCCATTTTGAAATACCACCCTCATCGCGCATTAAAGGTTGGATATGGGCTCGACGCGATATTGGCATGCGCCGTCCGATCTGAGGCCAGCTCATTGGACGGTGATCGCGCTCTGAAGAAGCCCGTAAGATAAGCGTGGTACAACGCGGTTATTTAAAACATCTCCGCTGTCGATCTGATCTGCAGATTGACGGCCCACACTCCATCGCCCCAGTCCCCTCGTCCACAGCGACAGTCAACGGTCCCATAAGAGCCGGTGGTCCCCGACGCCACATCAACATCCATGCGGCAGTTTTTAATTGGGGCAGATATTTATTGTTTCCCCGCACAGTCAGCAAATCCAGACCTGGGGGACTTTATACAACATGATTTTATTAACCTTTTTGGAGTCCGAGCATGTTTTATAAGGTTTTTCGGAACCCGATCTCCATCGTCGATCACGTGGGCCGATCTCATCCGATGGCCCACGTGTGTCCCGATCCCCAAACTCATTTTTCCGCCACTTTTTTTTCGAAACAAAGGTTTTAGCCCATTTTCTCTATTTTTCCAAATAAAATGACTCTGTCGTTTTAACTATTCGCCCTCGCTCCCGACCGTCGATATTTGCGCAATCGACGGTTCCGATTTAAGTTCCTTCTCCACTCTCCTATGACCTCTTCTAATCAATCTCGGCCGTTGGATGATGCCATCCAATGGCAATGCTCTCTCCACACGCCTTCTGAAGCAGTAAACCTATATATATGCATGATTTTATAATTTTGTTCGTATTTTGCAGGGTTTAAATGGTTTTTCCGCTATACTAAAGAAAATTTCAAAGGCTGAGGGTGACGATCCTCCCGCCTTCGATTCATCAAAGGGAATCATTCGTAGGATTCAATTCCACGTTTCATCCATGATTCATGAGGCATTGATGCCATTCGATCCCTGTGCAACCCTGCACACCAACAAACACATTGAATCAAGCACAAATCAAAGAGTATCAGTGTCGAAGACAGGAACACACCAGAACATGAGATTGAAGACGGATCTGTGGGGATTACGGCTAAGATGGATTATTAAAAGCCTAATCCCCCTATTAAAACATAGTTTAAAGGTAAATCATAAAGGTTCATCAGACAGAAAGCCTCCACCGCCACATCTGAGGCATATTGATTCCTCCCAGCTACCACAGTGCCACCTGTGCCTCAAAGCATTCAAACAGAGGCCAAAGTTATTGATCAAGATCAGGTATTTGCCTCAATGTAGCCAAAGAAGTTAATTCTGCAAATAAACTTAATGAAAAAATATCAGCAGAGTTACTTTGACATCACATAGAGCCTCAAAAGTCAATAACAGCTCTCACCGAGCTTAAATCTTAATGTAAATTATTTAATACAGAGGACACCTATGTAAGCTTCTTCATCGAGCCCCCCAAAGGCCGAAGAACCATTAAGTCTGTATTAATTATCTTTGGAGATATTTTATCAGATCTCGCCTCCTCATTCTTCTATAAATACTACTGGAGAAGATGACATAGGGGTTGGTTGATCACTTGCTGTAATATTGAAACTCTTTGAACTAATACATAGTATGTTGAAGTTGAAGAAGAAACTAAAGTATTGGAAGTCCTGATGATGTTGTTGCATGCTTGTTCTTGAGAAGGCTCTATCATTGGATCCATGAGCTTGGCTGTTGGTGAAGTATTCTAAACTATTTAATGTTTTTCCCCTGTTTTATGTTCCATAATTTCTTACTACAGTAGGATGAAATTTTTAGGCTAATAAATGACTCTTGGAAGCACCTTAGACCTGTTTGTCCTTCACTGTTTTATGTTTTCTTCCGCTGAGGTATTTTAGAGGCTTAAATATTTCTCTTTAGTCCTCATGCTCATTTTTTTCTCTAATAAGTTCGATTAGTTGGTTTCAACATGATTTATGGTTCTCCCTGCTTGTCTGCTACCACTTAAGAATTGTTAGTGAAGTCTCCCTTTGAAGTATCTTTGTTTATAGTAAGCCATAGAGGTCTATTCTGATCATGCCCTTTGTCCTTGCTTAAACAATTGTCTTAAAGGTCTTTTATGGTTGTGATCATAGATGTGTTAGGTGTTCCCTCTTCTATGACCATAATTATCAGTGAATCTTTTATGTTTTCTAAGTCTTTTGAAATAAAATATTTGAGGAAATAAGGTGTTCCCCAAATCTTAGATTTCATTTTAAAATTTGTTTTGAAGTCATTATTTGCTTAAAGTGTGATTTGTAGAATTCATGGTTAGCCCTGTCTATCAAATAGCTCTTTATTGTTTAAGTTATGTTTTCAATTTCCCTTCATTGAGAATCAAATTTCTCTTTCCAAATCATTGATGTCCATCTCATTCCAAAACCAAAGGATCCTGCGGCCAAGTTAGATTTTCCCTCTGATATCCCATATCCATTGATGAGTATGTTATGACCTCTTCTTGACTCCATTGCCCAATGAACCAGATGTTTCTCCATTCTATATATCTTTCCTAGACCTTTCATGTTCTGCTGTATCAATTCAACCAAACAATTAAACAAACACCTGCACTTAATAACTAGTCTAAAACCAATACTCAAAGCACACAAGATAAACCTTTGCAAACAAACATTTGAGAGATCCCTCTTTGAGAACAGAAGGACTAGATCCTGTAACTTTGAAGATTGGTTCTGATGTTGCCTTGTCTTTTGATTTGCCAAACTATCAAAACACGGGACACCGACAGAACACATAAAATACTGTGAAAAAAAACAAACCCAGAAAAGCATAAAACAAGAGAGACATAGATATACTGTGGTTCACCTAGTTTAGGCTACGTCCACAAAGAAAGAACCAATCCTTCCTTTATATTATCCAATAAACTGAAGGGATACAACCTACAAAAAATTCATAGTATCTTCCTCTTCCCTCTCACACATTATCCTCTTTTATTCACACACACACATAGAATAATACACATCTGCAATACAAATCCCCCATATAAACCAATGGTTTCCTTCTAGGGAAAATAACCCTAAATTAACTTAACTTATACCATCAAATATTCCAACTAATGAACGACACATATTGAATATGAAATTACAATATTTACAAGGCCTCCCTCCATGAGACCCACCTGGAAGAAATAGGTGGGGGGGAAGCTCCCCACACCCCCCCATCAGGGACTGGGATCCAAACACATTTGAAACAAGACCTTTGATTTGGGAAGATAATTAGGCTCCACAACCAACATATATATAGGGAGAAATTGGTTGGTTTGATAATGGAAGTAGAGGACTCAAATTTTTCATGGAGCAATGACAGCTAGGGATCGACATCAGATGGGGAAAATAAAGTATATACAAGTACTTAATTTGATAATATTTTATGTAAAATTTTTCTTCTTTTATGGAATTATAGGACTATGCTCTACCGAGGCCCTACAAAAGGGAAGGTAAGAGGAATGGGAGTGTAATAAAAGGGGGTATATATAGAAAATAAAGGATGGATAAGATGCCAAAAAAAATTGGAGTTTTTCCTTGAGAATTGAAATCGATAGTCCAGAAAATCCAAAGAATGATCCAACGAAACACAAGATGAGTTGGAGAAAGCTGAATTGAATTGAAAATAGTCTTACCTACCGCACTTAGGAGCTTGTTACAGCTAGATTGAATACAGATGTAGTTGATTTGACTAAATGAAATTCACCAACTAGAAGAGAGGTAACTCTTAAGAAGCTCTACATGGTCTTAATATAGGAGCCAATGAGTCTTGGATAACTCAAATTTTTCAATACCAAAGGCATCCACATTACTGGTGGTATGAGCACACTACTTTTTATATGGGAATGTAGCACATTTCTTGGAGATGGTGCTAAGTGCCATTAATCCCGCAATTAAGGACTCCCATAGTTGCTGGTTACCAAGAGGAAAGAGTAGTATTATTTAAATTATAATTGAAATCCATCATTCTGGCATATATACTGGGCCATCCACCATCCACCATCCACCATAAGTTTGATGTGTGCACCATGGTATGATATAGATAATTTTCATTTTTCCTGAGCCTTGATTGTGTATTTGTCCACACTTGTAACTGACACACCATCCAACCACTTTCCAAATGGCTTGCATGGTGTAGCTGTTTTGATGGGAATCCATGATATCAAAGAGGGAGCGGAGGGTCCATATTAGTGCACCCGCTAAAGGGGGATATATTAATATTCTATTTTATATTACATTATTTTTTCAATAATAATAATAATACTACGTTATTAAAATTAAAATTAATATAATACTAATATAATATGAATATTATTATATAGAATTGTAAATATAATACTCTAATTATTAATACAAATAGTTTTTAATGTGGGATTTATTGTTTTAAGCACTCACACAATTTTTTTCAAATTAAATATTTTTTTTTTAATATTATTATTATATTATTTTAAAAGACATTTTTTTTTTTCAAGGGAATAGGAGGCAAAATAAAATACAAAGAAGCCACAAAGTATAAAGATGACCACTAGCAAAAATTTGAGGGATGAGCCTCGGGATCTGGACTCAACGAAAAACTTGGAAACTTGAGAAATGTTCTTAGAGTTTAGGGAACAATGGCTAGAAAAATTTGATCTAAAATTATTATGGGTCTGATAACCAGAGAGGTTGATCCCATATATTTTTAGCAATTAATTAAGAGTAATTTAACACATAAAATATTGTGATAAAAACAAACCCAGAAAAGCATAAAATAAGAGAGACATAGATATACTGTGGTACACCCAGTTTAGGCTACATCCACAGAGAAAGAACCAAGCCTTCCTTTATATTATCCAAGAAACTAAAGGGATACAACCTACAACAAATTCATAGTATCTTCTTCTTCGCTCTCACACAATATCCTCTTTTATTCACACACATACATAGAATAATACACATCTTCAATACAAATCCCTCATATAAACCAATGGTTTCCTTCTAGGGAAAATAACCCTAAATTGACATAACTTATTCCATCAAATATTTCAACTAATGAACGACCCATATTGAATATGAAATTACAATATTTACAAGGCCGCCCTCCATGAGACCCCCCTTGGAAGCAATAGGTAGGGGGGGGGGAGCCCCCCACACCCCCCCATCAGGGACTGAGATCCAAACACAGTTGAAACAAGACCTTTGAATTAGGAAGATAATCAGGCTCCACAACCAACATATATATAGGGAGGAATTGGTTGGTTTGATAATGGAAGTAGAGGACTCAAGTTTTTCATGGAGCAATGATAGCCAAGGATCGACATCAGACGGGGAAAATAAAGTATATACATGTACTTAATTTGATAATATTTTATGTAAAATTTTGCTTCTTTTATGGAACTATAGGAATATGCTCTACCCATGCCCTACAAAAGGGAAGGTAAGAGAGATGGGAGTGTAATAAAAGGGGGTATATATAGAAAATAAAGGATGGATAAGTTGCTAAAAAAATTGGAGTTTGTCATAGAGAATTGAAATCAATAGTCCAAAAAATCCAAAGAACGATCCAACGAAACACAAGATGAGTTGGAGAACGTTGAATTGAATTGAAAATAGTCTTACCTACCACACTCAGGAGCTTGTTACAACTAGATTGAATACAGATGTAGTTGATTGGACTAAATGAAATTCACCAACTAGAAGAAAGGTAACTCTTAAGAAGCAAGCTCTACATGGTCTTAATATAGGAGTCGACGAGTCTCCGATAACTCAAATTTTCCAATACCAAAGGCATCCACATTACTAGTGGTATGAGCACACTACTCATTATATGGGAATGTATCACATTGCTTGGAGATGGTGTTGTGATGGTGCTAAGTGCCATTAATCCCGCAATTAAGGACTCCCATAGTTGCTGGTTACCAAGAGGAAAGAGTAGAATTGTTCAAATTATAATTGAAATCCATCATTCTGGCATATATACTGGGTCCTTCCACCATCCACCGTAAGTTTGATATGTGCACCATGGTATTATATAGATACTTTTCATTTTTCCTGAGCCTTGATTGTGTATTTGTCCACACCTGTAAGTGACACACCATCCAACCACTTTCCAAATGGCTTGCATGTTGTAGCTTTTGTTTTGATGGGAATCCATGATATCAAAGAGTGGGGGGAGGGTCCATATCAGTTCACCCGTGTTGTAGCCGCTACAACACCACCCAAAATTTTGGATATATTTAAAATTTCGGGTTCCCCCTTCTGCTCGCCTAGGCGTTAAAGTCTTTCACCTGACCTGCAGTCAACGACATCCCGCCGACCTATCTCTAATCCCTCACGAGTTGTCTCATCACCATGACTTGATGTTGTCGCTGCAATCACGCCATATGTGGGAGGGATCATCTAGTGTACGCTCAAACATTCTTACCGCAGTCGCGCCATGTGTAATGAGATTGCCATGCATACGTTTGAATAGAAACCTTTTATGTATGGACGATTAAAGACCCACTCTCACCATGGGTCATTAATCATGTTGGCCGAATGCATATTTTAAACTCTTTAATATCATATAACATATCTAGAGGAACCGTTTGAAAGATTTTCTAGGGGAACCGTTTGAAAAGAATAACTATGAACTAGCCAATTAATGTTATATTGTTTATACGAGGCCCATCCACGATCAACTCATCGATGATTGTCATGGCACGAGAAAGCCTCTTGCATCGAAGGAATTAGTGTTCGGGAATTCAAAAAATAAACTTTTGGAACCTGGGCTTGTCGACCATGCTGTGATTTCAAACGAATCTCTAGCTAAAGTTATGTTCAAAATCCACCAAATGATTCTGCCCAGAATGAAAGCAATGATGTAGAGATATATGTTAGATGGACCTCCTCTGAGGGTGGTAGCCAACATAAGTGTTCCTTTAATATCGGAAGTGTTGAGTCCTTTGAGCAGAAGTTGGAAGATGCACAAGAAGCGTTGAGTATTGGTCCTCATGATTCTGTTCCGGTGAAATATGTTTCAGAAATGGTCTGGTACCAAGAGTTGTTGAGATATGCACCTATATTATTGATTCCAAGGTCTCTTATTTACTTTGGGCGAAGAATGAAAAGTGGCTTTGGTGTAAGGGAACCTAGAGGCAAGGGTGGCTGTGGACTCTTTAACATCAACAAAATTGTGTGAAAACATTATAAGGAGCGCACATTCGATGGACCAAAATTATATTGCATATTTAAACCAAGGCGCAAGACCATGTGGTTTTCAAAACATATAAAATGGAGGAACCACTCTGTTTGCACATAAGAGCCAAGGTTTTCCCCAGCAAACAAGGAGACATTTTCAGAACAAGCAGATGCGGGTGAAACTCCAAATAACTCACAGATCTGGCAAGGTCACAGGTCGCACGTCTGTGATTTTTTGCGCCTTTTGCGACCTTGCGACCCAGCGACCCAGTCGCAAGGTCGCAGGGTCGCACCTCTTCAGTTTTTCCGCCTTTTGTGACCTCGCGACCCAGCGACCTAGTCGCAAGGTCGCAAGGTCGCATTTCTTTGGTTTTCCTCCTTTTGCGACCCCGTGACCCAGAGACCTAGTCGCAAGGTCGCAAGGTCGCATTTCGTTGGTTTTCATCCTTTTATGACCCAGTGACCCAACGACCTAGTCGCAAGGTCGCAAAGTCGCATATCTATGTTTTTTTCACCTTTTGCGACCCTGCGACCCAGCGACCTAGTCGCAAGGTCGCATTCTCATTTTCTTGCAACTTGCGACCCCGCGACCTAGGCAGGTCGCAGGTCGCAACAACATCCAGGTCGCAGGTCGCAACAGCGGCTCAGGTCGCAGGTCGCAAAAAGGACTAGGTCGCAAGGCAGCCCAACGGTCAGGAAGATGAAAGATCAAGGAAGCCCGAAGGGCAGTTTATTCATTATAAATACTCCTACGGGAGCTTGTAATAATGAGGCTTTTTACTTTTGGAAACTCAAGAGATACAGAGATTGTATTGAAAGATTATACTCTTGTGCATATGAATACAGATACTTGCTAAAACACCCTATGGTTATGATGTGTTTTGCCGCGCGAACACTGTGTGTATTCCTTGTACAGTTTCAGAACATCCTATGATTAATGAAGCTGCACTCTTTATGTCATCATGGCTACCTGTGTTGTATCAATGATGTTCAATTTATCATCTATTCTATTAATGAATTTTAATGAACTATTTTGTTAGCATTTCATTTTATCTTTCAGAAAATAAAGGGACATCTCGCCATAAAGAACTATTTCTTTCATGGTCAGATTACCTTACAAGCAGTACCCCCAAATATGTGTTGCTATTGACATCTCCTGAGGTGTACATGCTTTATTTATAATCTTGCTACGCATAGTGTTTGATTCGTGTCTAATTCATCAATCATGTATTTTGTATCATGTGAATAAGTGTGTGTCCACAGGTCCAATCAGTTTCTTTTGAGACCGAAGGGAAGGCATCTTAAGCGGTAGCCGAACCCACACCCCGGACGGGATCCCTACTCCAAACGGTTCAAGGTCTAATTAGGACTTTCTACCGGGGAGATCCCCTACTGTTGGCCGGACACAAAATCCCGTCAACAGAATTGGCGCTAGAAGGAGGGCCCGAACCTCTGACCATATGTTTAACGAAAAGGAGGGGCCAGATGACAAGCTGAGCCCTTAGAGCCTGCAGTTAATCTCATATCTGTAATGGCTCGTTCCCAAATCATTCTCCCGAGATGTTTGTCGGAGTTTTATGAGCCTGGATACTACATCTCCGATGAACTTATGTATCACTTGTCCCAGTTAAAATTTGATGGTGAAAATGGGGTGTCCATAACCCAACACTGTTCAGATTTTTGTGACTTTGGTGAGTGCTATGAAATTGAAGATGAGGGTTTGTTTTGTTTGCTTTTCTTCCTCACCCTTGAAGGTCGCGCTAAGAAATGGTGCTGCACTTTGCCGGAATCTTCCATCCATTCATTTGAACAACTCGCCAGTGAATTACAACAAGATTTTCACAGGTATGATTTTCATAACGTTTTACTAAAGATAAATGACATCAGAATGGAACCTCAGGAATCTTTAGATGAGTTCTCTATCAGATTCGTTCATTATTGTTTTGAGTTCCCTGAAAAGGATGTCGATTGGAGGTTTTTAAGAGAATAGTTCACGTATGCGATTCTCGTTTCCCTTGAACCATTTCAGTTAGCAACCCGACCTGAGCCTAGTGTTCCCTATGACAATCCGCAAGTCAACGGTTGTTCTGAATTTGAGTTTTTCACGTACCATGTCGAATCTGAACACCCCAGTGGCTCATTATCTCTTTTGGCTCATGAAACCTACCCCGAGCCCACTCGATGTCTCCCTGGACTTAGTCCTAAATCTAGTTCACATTCGAATTATGAATCAGATTCACATTCGGATGATGAATCTGGTTCACATTCGGATTATGAATCTGGTTCACATTCAGATTATGAATCTAGTTCATATTTGGATTACGAATCTGGTTCAGATTCGGATGATGAATATGGTTCACATTCAGACTATGAATCTGGTTCACATACGGATTATGAATTGACTCCTACCCCGCATAAAGTTGATTCCCTTACACGGTCTGCCAGATCATCGTTTTCTCTGAATGACACGGATGCGTGGGTCGGAAAGCCTCATATGGTTAAAGCCCCTGCGACTCAATCTATTAGTTCATTACTCCCCGGTTGGTTTCCTGATCCCGGCACACCAGTAATTTCTTCGATACATTCAAAATTTCCTTATACTGGTATTGGCGACAATCATAAGCACGCAGATGGTGTTCCACCATCACAGATCAAAATCGATGAATCTTTTAGATCTAATATTTCTTACTTGGAATATTTAGACAGCCATGGGAGCGATTATCTGATTGGGCAACCTCAAGATGTCCTCTTTATTGATCCATCCCAGTCGGTAACTCTCGGGGAGCCTGACATGCCAGGTGCCCAACTCGACCACATCGATGGTTGTATCAATCACTCCTTATCTAAAAACATATTCAATAATATCGCTAAGGATTGTCACTCACATCTTTTTTCCGACCATGTGGAGACACCAGCAGTTGATGATGCACTTTGGGAAGTTTCAAGTACCCATCAGAAAGTCGAAGCGTTTCAGCTTCTGCCAACCGTTTCTGAGATGACGATCCCAAAATACCACGCTCCTCCCAGCATAACCGCGATAAATCCACCCTACCTTGGTGAATCTAAAGAATCTGATATATCGATCTATCAATTAGTCAACGCGCAAACATTTGACCAAATTGATACAAATCCAACTAACATTCTGCAACTCACCATAATGCATGATCACATCCATTCGCCTGTTGATCTCGCCCAACCATCAAAGTTGGGAAGCGCTCCGCTCGAAGGTTCGGAGTTTGTTCAAGGCGGTGAGGAATTTCAAGCTCCACTAAACGTGGATTCAGATCCCCATACCCTTGACCAAACCTAGGAGCAACCTCGGACTAGGGTTTTCAAAACTAGGGTTCCTACGCTTGGATGCGCATGCATCTATAATTCACCCGACACTTGCTTATTGTTTCCATTCCATAAAACTGATGGTCCTCAACACCATGATGAAATTTCCAGTCAACTCGACCAACTCCATTCGGTGGATGTGCTTGAAAATAGGCGGTGGCTTACCCAACGCCCATCAGATCTAGGTTTGTGCATGAATGAATGTGTGTCATTTATAAATGTTGAGTTTCAAGAAGATATTGTTGTGTATCAAGATGAGAGTGGGATTCAGCCTGCACGATATGTTCTGGAATGTTCTTTGGTAAGTATCTATGATCATCTTGCTGTTGCACCTGCTCCTCAGGTAAGTTTTGTTGTTGCTGCACTTTTTTGGGTACTAGCTCTGATCCTGATCGTTGTTATTCTTGCAGGCCAGGAACTAATGCGGTGGCTGCACTAGAAAGCTGATTTTACATAACCCCACCGTAGCATTAGTTAAACTAGGGTTTAGGTGTAGGCTAGATAGGACATCTTAATAAAATTTGTTAGTTGTTGATTAGGTTTACTTGCTAAATTTTTACTTCATGATTTAAAAGTGTGTTTGTTGTTTTGTTTACGATTAATATTGTAGGCATCATCATGTTACAAGTAGTTTCCTCTCATTTCCTTTTCAGTTGCTGGTTGTTGCATAAATAATCATTGCTTGTATTGCGCCTCTATGCCACCTACAACTGGTTGATCGTTCTCGCACATGGCATTGCATCGCATCCTGAGCCTCGTCTTTTACATTGCGTCGTACTCTCTCTTCCTCACATCAGTTCTGTCATGTCGCCTGCCCCTGCACGAGCCCTCATTACAACCCTATCACCTTGCAGTCTTGTTTTGCCCCAATTGCTGAAGCAGTAACTCCATTGTTTTGGCGTGAAGTGGTGGTGGCTATCTCAAGAGGCAGCTTTCTCTTAGGAAGAGTCATTGAAGTCACATTCTCAACAGGATGCCTATGAGTTTAAACTCATTTAGATAGGGAGATACGAGCCGGTTGCTTATGGGAGACCTAATGAGTTCGAATGACCCCTACCCGTAGCCTAAGCCTTGTGCCCAGCATAGTCTTGGACATCTTAATGATCTGTTTTGCACACTTCACCTATTGTGGTAGATGGGATGTGAAGGTTCGACACAAGGGCAAACCCAAATCAGGATATCTTTCAGTTTCTGTAACACGAGAAAAAACCTCTCTTGCTCGTAAAATAAGTCGGGATACCTCATCCGCCCATGAAAAATAAGTGCCATGAGCACATGAAAATAAGTGCCACGAGCACATGAAAATAAGTGCTATAAGCACATGAAACAAATAAGGGTAAAGGATCGAGAAAGGCTTCCTGCGTAGAGAGGTAATGCAACGACTCCGCTGGGGTACTGACCAGGCTCGCTGGCAGCAGAGCAACATTTGTGATTTCTTGAAGTGACTCCGCCGGGGTACTGTCTAGGCCTGCTGGCAGCGGAGCAACACCAGAAGCTTACTTTAAAAATCCTGAGAATAATAAACCCAGTGCCTTGCTCCTCACATCATCATCAAGCTACTGGCATCTGTGAGCTTTCTCTTTGATGTGTTTCTGATTAGCAGGACTTAGTTGAGGCACAAGGATTAGGCATACCTGTAAAGGGCCAAAGTAATACAAAGGGTACCCACGGAATTGGTTCAATATTCCCTTGCATCATTATCCGGACTCAGACTATTGTGGTGATATTGAAAGAGATGCTGGATTCTACCAGTGGTTCGCCATTTGTTGTAGCCGCTACAACACCACCCAAAATTTTGGGTATATTTAAAATTTTGGGTTCCCCCTTCTGCTCGCCTAGGCGTTAAAGTCTTTCACCTGACCTGCAATCAACGACATCCCGCCGACCTATCTCTAATCCCTCACGAGTTGTCTCATCACCATGACTTGATGTTGTCACTGCAATCACGCCATATGTGGGAGGGATCATCTAGTGTACGCTCAAACATTCTTACCGCAGTCGCGCCATGTGTAATGAGATTGCCATGCATACGTTTGAATAGAAACCTTTTATGTATGGACGATTAAAGACCCTCTCACCATGGGTCATTAATCATGTTGACTGAATGCATATTTTAAACTCTTTAATATCATATGTTTTATCTAGGGGAACCGTTTGAAAAGAATAACTATGAACTAATTAATGTTATGTTGTTTATACAGGCCCATCCCACGACTGATCAACTCATCAATGATTGTCATGGCACCAAGAGAAAGCCTCTTGCATCTGAAGAGATTAGTGTTCAGGAATTCAAAAAATAAACTTTTGGAACCTGGGCTTGTCGACCATGCTGTGATTTCAAACGAATCTCTAGCTAAAGTTATGTTCAAAATCCACCAAATGATTCTGCCCAGAATGAAAGCAATGATGTAGAGATATATGTTAGATGGACCTCCTCACCGAAGTGTGACCAACATAAGTGTTCCTTTAATATCGAAAGGTTGATGCCTTTGACGAAGTTGGAAGAGACGATGGACAAGAAGCGTTGAGTATTGGTCCTCATGATTCTGTTCCGGTGACATATGTTTCAGAAATGGTCTGGTACCAAGAGTTGTTGAGATATGCACCTATATTATTGATTCCAAGGTCTCTTATTTACTTTGGGCGAAGAATGCAAAGTGGCTTTGGTGTAAAGGAACCTAGAGGCAAAGGGTGAACATGGACTCTTTAACATCAACAAAATTGTGTGAAAACATTATAAGGAGCGCACATTCGATGGACCAAATTATATTGCATATTTAAACCAAGTATGAACCATGGTTTTTCAAAACATATAAAATGGAGGAACCACTCTGTTTGCACATAAGAGCCAAGGTTTTCCCCAGCAAACAAGGAGACATTTCCAGAACAAGCAGATGCAGGAGAAACTCCAAATAACTCGCACATCTGGCGAGGTCGCAGGTCGCACGTCTGTGATTTTTTGTGCCTTTTGCAACCCTGCGACCCAGCGACCCAGTCGCAAGGTCGCAGGGTCGCACCTCTTCAGTTTTTCTGCCTTTTGCGACCTCGCAACCCAGTGACCTAGTCGCAAGGTCGCAAGGTCGCATTTCTTTGGTTTTCCTCCTTTTGCGACCCCGCGACCCAACGACCTAGTCGCAAGGTCGCAAGGTCGCATTTCGTCGGTTTTTCTCCTTTTGCGCCCCAGCGACCTAGTCGCAAGGTCGCAAGGTTGCATATCTATGTTTTTTTCACCTTTTGCGACCCTGCGACCCATCGACCTAGTCGCAAGGTCGCAAGGTCACATTCTCTCATTTTCTTGCAACTTGCGACCCCGCGACCCAGACAGGTCGCAGGTCACAACAACAGCCAGGTCGCAGGTCGCAACATCAGCTCAGGTCGCAGGTCGCAAAAAGGACTAGGTCGCAAGGCAACCCAATGGTTAGGAAGATGAAAGATCAAGGAAGCCCAAAGGGCAGTTTCTGCATTATAAATACTCCTACGGGAGCTTGTAATAATGAGGCTTTTTACTTTTGGAAACTCAAGAGATACAGAGATTGTATTGAAAGATTATACTCTTGTGCATATGAATACAGATACTTGCTAAAACACCCTATGGTTATGATGTGTTTTGCCGCGCGAACACTATGTGTATTCCTTGTACAGTTTCAGAACATCCTATGATTAATGAAGCTGCACTCTTTATGTCATCATTTATGCGTCATGGCTACCTGTGTTGTATCAATGATGTTCAATTTATCATCTGTTCTATTAATGAATGTTAATGAACTATTTTGTTAGCATTTCGTTTTATCTTTCAGAAAATAAAGGGACATCTCGCCATAAAGAGCTATTTCTTTCATGGTCAGATTACCTTACAAGCAGTACCCCCAAAGATGTGTTGCTAATGACATCTCCTGAGGTGTACATGCTTTATTTATAATCCTGCTACGCATACTGTTTGATTCGTGTCTAATGCATCAATCATGTATTTTGTATCATGTGAATAAGTGTGTGTCCACAGGTCCAATCAGGTTCTTTTGAGACCGAAGGGAAGGCATCTTAAGCGGTAGTCGGACCCACACCCCGGACGGGATCCCTACTCCAAACGGTTCAAGGTCTAATTGGGACTTTCTACTGGGGAGATCCCCTACTATTGGCCGGACACAAAATCCCGTCAACAACCCGCTAAGGGGGGATATATTAATATTCTATTTTATATTACATTATTTTTTCAATAATAATAATAATAATAATACGTTATTAAAATTAAAATTAATATAATACTAATATAATATGAATATTATTCTATAGAATTGTAAATATAATACTCTAATTATTAATACAAATAGTTTTTAAAGTGGGATTTATTGTTTTAAGCACTCACACAATTTTTTCAATTATTTTTTATTTTTATTTTTTTTTATTTTAATATTTATTATTATTATTATTTTAAAAGACATTTATTTTTTGTTTCATTGTGACAATCAACAAAATTAGGCATTTTATTTTGATGAACAAAAAAATCATCAAAATCTCTGAACAAAAACCATCATGAGAATGTCACATTACTAGCATCTTAATGTGGTTGTGCAAAAAAATGGTGTCAAAATACTATGAAAAAAATGCTAGGACAATGTGATGAAAAACACCAGCCTAATTTATTGATAAATAAACCAACATCACAATTGTAAAAAACAAAAAGAATAAATATTTCTTTTTGATGAACATTAAACATCATCACAATGTCACATTACACAACTAATATCACAATTTGGTTGTGCAAATAAAATGACGGGAACATGTAATGAAAAAAGGAATTCCATATCAAAATTTGCTTAAAAAATATTTTGTTTCTGTGTGACATTACAAAACTAATAACATAATGTGGTTGTGTAAAAATATTTTTGTAGACTTGCTATGAATTTTTTTTTGACAATGCAAAGAAAAAACTTGCATCACATTGTGAAAAATGAACTAACATGACAGACAAACCAATGCCACAACGTCATATTGTAACAAACATGTTCTAACATTAGAATGGTACAAAATTTATCCAACATCGATGTAACATCTCTCCCAATTCACACATAAAATATGTTATGGTTCCAGTACTTTACACAATGAATATTTTTATTTTTATTTTTATTTATGTAAGGTAAACAACCATAGGATTTTGAACTTGTATTTCATAATTTACATAGTACATCATAACATGAGGATCATCAATTGAGCCACCCAAAACATTACTATTGTTTTCATGTAATTCTTGGATGTTCTAATACACACCTATAGAAAAGGAAACACCACGAATTAATACTCCCACATACTTAATATATTCTTTGGTATCTATATTTATTGAAGTTTTGGGAATAATGTCGAAACTTGGTGTTTCATGGTCTAAGTTTTGTTGGAAAAATTATATATGACAGAGCAATGGAACACATAAAATATGTGGAAACACAAACATAGAAAACATATAAAACAAGAGAGACACAGATATACGTGGTTCACCTAGTTTGGGCTACGCCCACCTCGAACAACTAGTCCTTCCTTTATATTATCCAGCAAAATGAAGATACACAACCTACAACAAATCTGCTGTAATATCCTCTGTTCTCTCTCACAGTCCCCCTTTTTGTTTCTCACTCATAATACTCATCCCAATACACAAACACAATACAATACCCTCATAAAACATAGGGGTTGCCTTCAAGGGAAAAAAACCCTAAATTAAACATAACTTCTACTGTCAGATCATCCGCCTAATGAACGACCCAGATTGACTAGAAATTACAATATTTTACAAGGCAATTTTACATATGTTTTTAGCTTCGGGGGCACTGCCCCTGAAACCCCCCGATAGGGGATGTGGGGGCTCCAAAAAGTCGCAATTTCCCCCCCTGGACTCCCCAGGAAATGTTTAAATGACATGCGCCTTTTCCGCCCCGTTAAGAACATGGGTCCAATGCGGTGATACATCTAAATAAAGAAGATAATCAGGCTCCACACCCAACAAGTTTGTTTTTTTCTTAAAGTTCAAGTCCATAGAGAATTCTACACACACACACACCTATATATATTAACTAGATGCCTTAATTTCAAATCTTGAATGTATATAATCCTTAAATTATGAAAATGTCACTTGGCCCTTAATTTCGAAATGTTGTTTTGTTAATGCGTGCACACACACACACACATTGTGATAAGGCTCACCTTGGGCTTGCTCCACCTTCGTCGAATTTATTTTCAAGTCACAACTTGGATGTTTATATATATAGCTCTATGGTTTTTTATTCCACTATGGCTTCCACATAGGTATGTATCACATGGTGATTGTTTGTGGGTCGGGGCCCACACTGCTTACATGGAACCCTAGCCAACTGGTAAATTCGATGGTGAGGTTCCTTCTACAAATGATCAACTATGATGGTTAATTAGATTGTCGTTAGGTAACTAACCTACCATGCCCCACCATCATGGTCTCATTGTTTTTTGCTTGGGCAAAAAATTGAACTCTACAACCTCATACCAAATTCGACGATAACCAAGGGGTCTTCTCCCCTTCTTGAGAGTGTTGCCATTGAATTTTTGGAATCTCTACTTGGCTTCACCATCAAGAAACTAATATGTTCATAGGAAGGGTTATTACATGCACCTAGTTTGATTTCTCTGGTAATTTCTCAGAGATTTTTTTCCTCTTTATTATATATTTGTATTGGAGTTTTGTTTACATTGTCCTTAAGGTTTCACATTCTAATTATTGTTTGATTGTTTTTTAGATACCATAGCTCATCTAGGAGGGGTTTTAGGTCATGTAATCAATTTTTTATAAGGATCCGGTCCGATTCTGACATATTAGGGTGGGTTTTCTTGGAGAGCTTCCTCATGGCAAGATTAACCTATAAACCCTAATCCTAACATTTTTCAAGGGTTTTCTATTTTTATATGTATGGTATATTGTCTTGGATATTAAAATTCCTCTTCCATGGCAGTGAAATATGGAGTCTCTATTCCTTTAATCATAGGTAAAACTATTCTAGATACCTTTGTGTTTATATTTCCCCTTTTAGTGAATCTATGACAAAATCAAGAACGACTAATGACCTCACTTGTTCCTCGTAGGTTAGTACCAATGAAATTATGGTCCTCATTTGGGAATTTCCTAAAATTATTTCTATGATATACATTGCTTCTTTCCCCCTTGATGGATACATGTGCTTATTAAACTTTTATTCTTTCCAGGACTCCCTTGTCGTGGCAAACTTCTAGCTTGTTCATTGCTAGTTTGGACTTGAGTATTATATTTTTTTATAGAAAAGGCCCTAAGATGGCTATACATTCTTTTCTCTCTATCTCGAAATATTATTAATAGTATTAAGGGAAATTCCCATTCTCTATAAATATTTTTTTTCAATAATATGTGGGTTTTGTTATATTTTTGTGTGTGAAGGTTTCTACTCCCTCAAATAATTTTATTAAAATTTTTTACTTAATTGTTCTATACACAACCGAGGCCCATTTGGTCACGTCTATAAATTTCTTGCTTATATTTCCAAAACAATAAATTCATCTTGTCCTATAATTTCATCATGAATGTTAGTTAAACATGGTTTCTCTAATAAAGATGCTTATCTTGGTTAAAGGAAAGTAAAGATCACGCATGTAGGATCACAATTTTTAGAATCTTCTTCTTTATGTTGAATGGTGATACAACTGTGTGCTTTATTTTTTCCTTTTATAATCATCCTATAGTTTTTAAGGATTTCAAGAGTTTTTTTTAACCCTTACTAGGTTATACTCTTTTTTTTTAGCATAGATATGTATGTTGTATGCTCTTAAAATGACTTATAGGTATGTTAAATTTATTCCTTTCTTGTTTAGTACCACATATGTAGATACTATAGTTTTAATTTAGTTATAATATATAACTAGGTCAGAGACATAGTGGACTCCTGTAATGGGGGACAACTTTCAATTCCCTGAGGCCTATCTATCTTTGTCCAGGACTATCTATTCTTTGGCCTACAAACAAAGTTATTGTTATTAATAGGCTTGTAACAACTAAATTAGGCATAATATAAACCCTTCTTGCCTTAATAATATAATATATACTTATAGATATTCCATTCTACTGTTTTTAAGAAAAACAAGTTCTAGTACTAGTAAGTTTTGCATTTGGTTTTTAATCTGTGTATAACTTTGTCCTTACCACCTGATACTGATTTCATTAAGGAAAAATAATTTGTCAGTTTATTTTACCTTGTCTTCCTTTTGTTCATATTGTCCCTTAAAGGGTTCCAAAGGGAATGTCTTAGTACACTTCTTGTGATCCGAATTTATGCAGGAATGCAATAAAATACAGAAATAGCCATAAACATAGAGATGCAGCGGAAATAATGCTTCATTTCATTAATATAAAATAACATAAATATGCTTACAGACATAATGGAAATCAAATAGCTAGGGTGCTGGTAGTTTATCTCTGAGAAGAGATGTGGTGGCTACATGCCTCTGAAATGTGTTACAATGAGGCTCGAGGGCCTATTTATTATTGAGAAACAATAGAAAACTCTAAACGTCTAAAAACCTAACCGTTGGCTCAATTTACTGTTGTAAACTAACGCAAGTATTTATTATCAATCCGGGTTAGCAGAACTTAGAAGAATTCCCAAAGTATATGGGTTTCAGTTGCGATCAATTTAGAAAATGGTTTATTGATGATTAGGGAAATGCATATTACAAGTACAAATATGACTTAAATAATTTCTAAATTCAGATGTGTAATTAGAAGAAGAAGAATCTCCTAACTTAAGAAATTTGTTTGTCCTTCTCTTAACAATATTACCATGTGAATTAGAAATCAAACTACTTAACTAAACAATATTTTAAGATACATTAAATAATTGAAGAGGCTCTTCATTGAAGAGGTCCTGGTTGTCCATCATATATTCATTTATCAGTAATGCTATTGTTAAAACACGAATTCAGAAAAGCAGGAAAGATGAATCTTAGTTTTAATCTCTTAATCAGACAGAAGAAGTATTTAACTTAAATACTGGTTTGTCTCTTCGTATGCAGAATATAAACAAAATTAAGATCCATCAACAATCAAAGCATGTAAAGATGAATTCTAACTGAAAATATTGATTAGATAGAAAGAGTACTTAACTTAAACACTTGTTTGTCCTTTCATATGTAGGTTAATAATGGTCATTAGATTCATCAATACTTGAAAATAATTAGCATAAACAAATTAAACATAAGAAAACTAATTAAAAAATTGCAGCTACGAAAAAAACTAAGAAGTGCACTTAGCTCGGTGTGGGGGCCCTCCACCCTTGCCTCGCACACTGAAGGTAAGTTCAACTACTTAAGACTTCAATCAATCAACCAGCATGTAACAACATAAAAATATGATAGAATAGATCTTCAATTATGTCTCCAAGTCTCAGAAATAATAATAATAAGTCATACAAGTTCCATGTCAAAGCCTTCAAAGTTTGAGGCTTAAATAGATAAAATATCTAAAAAACTCATCTAAAATAGTTCAAGTAATCATAACTATCCTTATCTTATCATATCAAGTCGAATTCATCTATCATATCCATCATAATCTAGAAAATCCCACAAAATAAGAGTTTTGACCTAGTTTCTAGGGATCATCCATAAAGACTGGTCCTGTTTGACCGCCTTTGACTGGGCCTATTAAAGCTCAATATGACTGTGCCAACAAGTGTACTCTTATTCTTAGTTCCCAATATTTCTAGAAACATATCCAGCTCGAGCCCAAGTGTCCTGCAATTCTGCAACCCATAATGCTATTACGAGAATTTTCGCTGTTGTCAAAAAATGCACTTAAATTTCAATTTTTACAAAAAACATCTAATAATTGAAAAACATAAATTAAATACATGTATATGCATCTTTAGGTCAATATAAGGTGGATATAATGGTAAATAGTTGGATAATACGACAGAATAAGGTGTATTTTCTAAACAAAAAGAGATAAAAAATGAGGGCCAACATCTCCCCAAAATTGATGATCAAGCATGTCCTCATGCTTGCTTTTTCCTCTTTGACCTTTGAAGCCCTGATGCTGATCCCATTACTAATCTTGAAACCTCATGCTGTGCTGTGTACAAAAGAGAATCCATGTCTTTGCCCTGATCTTCCTTATAGATGGAGGTCTTAACCTTTTGTTTCTCATACTTGGCTTTCCAGGAATTTTTCTCCTGAAGCCACCTGAATGCCTATGTATAGAGAAGATTATTTTTGTTTTGTTAACTTTTCAACTTCCTCAATTATCTTCTCATTCTCCTTAACTAATTTCTCATTAGTTATTTTATAAGTTTCATTTTCCTCATTTAGGTGTCTCTCCATGATTTTTCTTATTTCTAAGCTATCAGTCAATTCTATAACTCTGGAAAGGTTTTGATCCTCCCTCTTTGAATATTTGGAAACTGAAGTAGCTTCCACCTCATTTTTTCAAAATAGGAATCTCTGTCCATAGGATTTTCATATGCTTCCTGTTGCAGTCTCTCAAGGATTTCATTTGCCTGTTTTTTTTATAGGAGATGTTTCCATGACTTGTCTATCTGGTTCTGCTAAATGCTTCTTCTTTTGTCTCCTGGAAATAGTAAAAAATGATGTTTATTTTTCTAACTTAACTATCTCTTGCTGTTTCTTTGACCTTGTTTTAGGATAAAAAGATGAATGCACAATCTTCCTTGTTTCTTCTATGGTTTTAAGTTTTTTATCAACAACTTGTTCTAAAAACTTATTTTCAACCAAGAGATCTTCCCAAACCATCCCTTTGACTTTCAACTAGTAATCTACAAGAATTTTGATAAGTCCCTGATGAATAAATTGAGCCTCTTTGGCTTTAGTCTCTGATTTTATGCTTTCAATCATTTTCATCAAGTTTTTGTAAAATAAACATGGCATATTGATCCTTATATCTCCTTTGATGTGTTGTAGTAACCTGACATGGTAAAGGTGTACTACACTAAATCTATTGTCACAAGTGAAGAACTTATGAATTATCAACACTAGTTCTGCCCATGGTTCATTGAACCATTCTCTTGGGATCCCTTTTGATCTATCAAAAGAACCTTTCTTATTTTTATTCAAGAAAAATGTCCAGACCTTATCTTTAAAATGTAATCCCTTGTGATATAATTCGCCTGAAGATGGTAAGTCTAAAGCTTCAAAGATATAATCAGGAGTCAAAGGGATATGTAAGCTGCCTACCATGGTTTCATTCTGTTTGAAATTATTCACAAATTCTCTTGTGACATCCTCATTATGACCTTTGAACTTTTGGAGAAAACCTATTAACCCTGACTGATAAAGTTTTTCCACTGTTTCCCTACTCCAGTGTTCAATTTGGAAGTCTTTAGGTTCTGTTCTTGAGGCCATTTGGTCTGAAAACCATTGTATATAATCATCTACCATCATTAAATTCATCTTGTAAATAAAAATTTAAATACTAGATGTGGTCTTGGTGGTAGGCTTACCTTTTTGCTTCATTGTCCTTGTTAATCAATCAATCCTCTATTTTTCTCTTTTGAAGAATGTGAGCTTACTGTAAATAAATAAAAATAATTGATAGAGAGGTATTTTAAGAAAACATAAATTTATGTTTCTAAAATTCTACCCTCTATGTAATTCTCTGTTCTCCTTAAAAACAATCTCTGTCTTTGTTTTGTAAAAGAAATTTGACTGTGTAAAAAAAATTTGAATTTTTTTATACAACAGTGTTTTTCACTCATCAATTTCATATAAAAATTCTTTCCAAAACATTTCATTCAGACTCACTGTGTATACAAAAGAAAAAAATCAAATATCTCATCAAAAATTCATGATAGATTCACTGTTTCTCTTCAACATTCCTCATACTCTGTCCTTTGTCATAAAAAACATGTCTAACTATCTTCCATTTTCTTCATAATCTCTCTTCTAAATCTTTAGAATGAGTGTGCTAAAATGAAATATATTACAAAACTTAGTTAAAAACAATCTCACTATGCAATTCGAATTGAAACTCTCACTCTTTGTTTTCCATTTGAAATGAAACATTGTATGTGAGGATGTGTCGAGCTTACCTCTCTTATGCAAAAACTCTTGTGATTTTCTCTGATCTTCATGATATTCTTTCAGTTGAGCTGAAGTTTCAACCCACATCAATCTCATTAAAATCTTCATTTATTAACTCACTCAACAAAATATTTCATTGTTTTGACTGATGACAGAGTAGTTTTTGAAAGGTGTCAACGCATTTTTGAATGGTGTCAATACAAAACACAACGTAATGATAGGCTTGCAAATCAAATGAAATCACTCCCTTTTATAACTCATAGTTTGTTGACACAATCCGGAAATCTATTGACCATTGTTTAAACAATCAAATTTTCATTAACTTCTTACCTTCACTTCCACATAATTCCGCTTCCTGATAGCTCGACTAATCAATAAAATTTCCAGATTCGTGGCTTTGAAAGCTCCAATTAGCTCCTTATCACTCCATTTCTCCTCTTCACTAGTTTCTCTGCCTCTTTCTTCTACGTTTTATATTTTTTTCTCTCGGCTTCCTCGCAGTCCTCTCTCTGCGTTTTTGTTTGTTTTCACAGGGTTGTAGATATGAGGACATGCTTTGTCTGCATGCTCTTTTCTCTTACTGAGCCTCTTAGATGGAAATGATGGTGAAAATGTACTGGAAATAATCGTTTTTGATCTTTGTAATGGTGGAAATGGGCTTGGAAGTGGTGGAAATGGTTTCATATGTTTTACACAGTGCTATGTAAACACATTTGAAAACATTCTAACTGTTCATCAACTCATTTGACCGACCCATGCACGTATTTTCTTCTTTGAATGTCGTGCTGTTGAACATTTGTCTTTCTCTATGCAACTTCTTCACATTTTGTGTTAATGACTATGTTCATTTCCATTATCCGCATTACCTCCATGCATCATCATGCTGACTATCTCCATAACTCAATACGCTGTCTCCTTTCATCTCTCCACTGCATGCATTCAATCTCATCATAGCATACAGTATACCATCATAACCATGCACTTAGTTTATCTTCGCATCATTCCTTAGGTTAGTAATTGCATTCATTTGTTTGTATTACATTTGCTCCATTACCTTAGTTCATTTTCTTATATGATTGCGCTCATTTTGTTTTGACATTCAAAAATAATTGTGCTATATCATATGTGTTTGTACAATATCATATGTCTTTTGTAATTGCGCTATATATCTTTTGAACTTTAGTTTTTGCTTTTGTTATTTTAATTTTTAAAAATTGACTAATGAAATAGTCAAAATTTTAAAATTAAATGTTTATGATAATACTAACCTTTGTTTTATTGTTTTGTAGGTCTTCCAAGATTATTCCATAGGTTCAACATTGACCTTTTGTTTATAATTCTATTTGTTTAAGAAAATACGGAGGGTATGATATGAATAGGTTATGTAATGTTTTGAATAGTGATATGGATATAAATGCGGATAGAATAGGGCTAGTTAGGATAATGGTATGAATATGAATAGGGTTAAAAATCATAAATGATAAAATGTAGATGAAAGTATAGGAAATGTAAATGAAATGTAGGAAATGTTGGTGATGTAAATGAAATGTAGGTAAAGATGCATAATGAATATCAAATTAGTTTGTACAATTCTAGAGTATTTTGAAAAAAATTGAAATTTTAAGAGCGATTTTTTTTACTCACTGTACTTATACTCCTTTTTTGACGTTGATGATGATCGACATTGTGTTTATTGTTACGACGACTCTTGTAGACTTTGTAGAGAATTTATTTCTTCTTGCATATGATTTGATTTAGAATAATTATTGTTCAGGTCCCTTCTGTAGATAAAACTTTGACATTTTCAGGTCCATCTGATGTGCTCTTCAGTTGATATAACTCAGGTCCCTTCTAACATGTTAAATTTTTAGGTCCCTTCTAGCGTAATGTACAATGATGTTCCATATTTGAAAATTTCTTCTGAAGTAATGATTCAGGTCCCTTTCTGTAAATGTCGAATGATATACCAGGTCCCTTTATGATTGTAGTTCATATTCCGTCTTCAATTCAGTTGCTGAAAACTATTTTCATAGTTTTTTTTATTCACACCTTCCCCCAATATGATGTTTTGACTTGTCCTCAAGTCTGCAATGTCTTGGAGGGTATATCTACAAAAATATGAAGTAATGTAAGATAAAAACAAAAAGAGAATTCATATTGGCCAAACAAGTTGGTTTTCCGATATGAATTCAAGTTTGTATTGTGCCAGTTTCTTGGATTTTCACAACCAAACTCTTTTTATTATTTATTATTTTTTATGTTTTTTATTTTTATTTATTATTATATATATATATATATTATTCTTCTGCTAGAATTATGGAAGGCATATTGCTACGCTGTCCCATTAATTCTAGATTTGAATCCATCGAAATTTTTCTCAGAAAATATTCTAAATTTATAGGCTTATTGTAGAATTTAAGCCTATGTCCATTGACGACAAATGAAACAGATGCTTCATCAATTGTTTTTATCTTGACATCTCCATTGTCAAAGATTTCTTTAATCTCATATGGCCCAAGCCAATGAGTCGTAAATTTTGCTTTGAAATCTTTGAACTTGGAGTCGAACAAGAGTGCCCATTCTCCTTTTTGAAACACTTTATTGTTTATAAATCGATCATGCCATTTGATCCTTTGTCCTTGGACAAGAGATGTATGTTCAATTGCTTGTTTTCGTATCTCATCTAGTTTTTTTAACTGCATAATCCTCTCTTGTTGTGCTTGAGACAATTCCATCCCTAATTATGCTGCTAGCTTGTATGTATGTATTTGAAACTCAATGGGTAATAGAACTTCTTTTCCATACATTAACTGATATGGACTGAACCCAGTAGTGTTTTTCCAAGTTATTCTAGATGCTCATAATGCATCTCTCAACTTTTTTGACCAGTCCTTTTTGTTCATTTTTACAGTCTTCGTCATAATGTTCTCTAGGACTTTGTTTGTTGATTCCACTTGTCCATTGGCTTGTGGATGATACAGAGTTGATTTTCTGTGTTTGATATTGAATTTCTCCATAAGATCTCGAACAAGTTTTGATGTGAATTGTGCACCTTCTTCAGTTACTATCTGTCTCGAAACTCCATATCTTACAAATATCTCTTCAAACATAAAAGACACAACAATTTCTTCTGTTGCCCGTGCTACTGCCTTGGCCTCCACCCATTTAGTTAAATAATCTATACATACAAGGATGCATTTCTTTCCATTGGATGGAGGGTTGATTGGTCCCACTAAATCTAAAGCCCACTGTTCAAATGGTTCAATAAGTACTTGTGGCTTTAATGGCATTTCATCTGATGCCACTGGTCTACCAATTCTTTGGAAGTTGTCACCTTTTTTGACATAAGTTCTGGAGTCCTTGAAGATGGATGGCCAATAGTAGCCAAGTTTTAGCACTTTGTATGTTGTCCTTTTATCTAAGAAATGACCACCACATGGTTCATCATGCCAAGCTTTCAAAATCTCAATTATTTCATCTTCTCTTACACATTTTCTAATCATTAAATTAGCGTCAGTGTAAAATAGATCTCCATTGACCTAGCTATACCTAGCACTTTCTCTAATTATTCTTCATTTTTGTTTGTTTGTGTAGTGAGATGGTAGGATGCCAGATGATAAATAGTTAGCTATGTTTTCAAACCAAGGAGTTTTTACATTTATAGAAAATAGATGTTCATCTGGGAAATTGTCTGATACTAGATTTGGATCACCAGGTGAATTTAATCTTGACAGAAAGTCTGCAACTTGGTTATCTTTTCCTGGTTGATCTTGTACAATAATATTAAACTCTTGCATTAATAACAACCACCTAGTTATTCTGCTATTTGTGATTGATTTGTTCATTAAATATTTTATAGCAGAATGATCTGTGTGAATATAAACTTGATAACCTATTATATAATGTCGAAATTTATTTACTGCATGTCCAACAACTATCATTTCTTTTTCTGTAACAGTGTAATTCAATTTTGTTGGTGTTAAATTTTTACTGATGAAATATATAGCATAATTGAATTGATTCTCTTTTTGTCCAAGTGATGCTCTAATATCTGTATCAGAGACATTTGTTGAAATGTGAAATGGCAAAGACCAATTAGGTCCCCGAAGAATGGGTGCAATTGAAAAATTTTGTTTAATTTTTCAAATGCATTTTGACAGTTATTAGTCCATTGGAATTCCACATCTTTTGCAAGTAACTTGAATAATGGCAAATCTATTTTACTGAAATTTTCAATAAATCTTCTATAGTAGCCTGCATAACCCAATAAACTTCTGACTTATTTTTGTGTTGTGGGTGGTGTTTTTTTTTTTTTTTTTCCACAGAAAAAATCGAACCTTCTATTATAAAAGAGGGTTACATAGCATATGCAATGCATTTCTTTCCCTTTTCCAGAGATAAAACAGCTGTTTTTTGGATGAGAACCACCCTACAGCCTTGTCAGAACAGAAAAATGCTGAAAAGAAGCAAAAACTGTGGCGTAAGCTACCCCCGGCTTCCATAAAGGAAAAACACCGAAACAGGGTATACTTAACACCACCACTGTCCAATGACCAGCTAGTAAACACTGTGCTGGCATATAAAGTGCTGACATGCCCAAAAAATATGATTACTCAGGCCTCCGATATACGGAAAAAACAACATTGAGTTTTAGTTTATGGTTTTATAGAAAATAACAGTATTTATCATGCTGGAAAATATATACATAACAGGAAAATAAACAGTGAGGAAAGAAGTTGTTGACAGCTTCCAAGATTAAGCAAAAATCGGAGGGGCAAGTCTCCTTGCCACTCCATCCACTACTTCATCAACTGTCCATGAATCCAAAACCTGCTCAATGCCTTTTTTAGAAAGGCTGTCTGCTTCATTGTTCCTTTCCCTGTAAATGTGACTAATTGTCAGCTCATCAAAACAACTTTTAAGACGAAAAATTTTAGCAAGCAGAGGGGTTAAGAGATAATTCCTGCACTGGTGTGAGCCATTTGCCCACTTGACTGTATTTTGTGAATCCCCGAAAATCTGGACCTCCCACACATTTAGCAAGGAGAGCCAACATAATAGCAGATGTAAGGTTTTGAGCTCAGCAAAATTATTTGTTCCGGTACCAAGTCCAATGGAGGCTTTCAGAGAAGTTCCAGATGGAAAGTATATGACCAGGCCAGCTCCACAGATTTTGTTTATATCAGAGGCTCCATCAAAGTACGCCCACGGAATGGACCCTTTTATATCTTCCACCTGAACAGGTCTACAGCTTGCTGAATTTGAGGGAAGTGGTATACTTTCAAAAATGGCCACTCCTTCAGCTGCAAGTCTTGCAATAGGGAAAACAGAGTCTTTGAATATGCAGTGATTTCTGGCTATCCACACCCCCCAAACAACCAGCAGGGGTAGAGTTCTGACTTTGTCATTGGGAGCCTGTTGCCACCAATTGGTCCAGGCCTCTGAAATTTGCTCCCCCTCTTAGCGAAAGGGAACCTTTGTTTGTCTTATCATTTCATTCCAGAGGCTTTTTGAAAAGGGGCATGCAAGGAAAATATGCTGGAGAGTTTCCTCACTCGCCTTACACAAGGAGCACCATCCTGGACCAATCTTCCCCCTTAACTGGAGATGATCCCATGTAGGTACTTTCTTTCGAAGAACACACCAGAAAAACAGCCTAGTCTTTGCTGGTCCTTTCAATTTCCACAAAGGCTTGGCCCACCAGTTTGGCTCCTCCCACCCCTTCTGAGACATAAGCCAATCATAACCCATCTTTGGAGAGTAGAAACCTGAATTCGAGTGCACCCATCTCAGCTCATCCGGCTCATTTGTAATACGGATATGTGAATTCAACAAACCTGCACGGAAAACCCCCCATTCCTCATGCCACCTTTCTTCTAGAGCAAGTGCCTCCTCTGAAAACCACTCCTGCCTCCAAATAGTAGAGTTTGCATTATCAGCAATTTGACTGAGGGAATAAAGGCCTCTTCTATTTAAGTGCTGAAGCAGTTCTCTTGAAAGAGCAAAAGAGTCCGAACAGCCCACCCATGGGTCCCTGCCCAGTCTAATGGATCCACCATCACCCACTTTCCATGCCAAACCTTTTTCTATAATTTGAACTGCAGCCACCAAAGCTTTCCATACCACTGAGGAGTCTTTTGTTGATTTGGTAGGCTGTCTTATCCAATCTAGAGGCGAGGCTGGGTCAATATACTTCCTCCTAGTCACAGCTGTCCAGAGGTTGTCTGAAAAGATCAGTCTCCATGTGAGTTTTTCTGCTAAGGACAGAGAGACAGGGGCCAAATCTTTTATCCCCCACCCCCCCCATTTTTTGGGTCGAACAATTTTGTTCCAGGCAACCCAAGGGGTGACATAATCCTTCTTCTGGCCAGCCCATAAAAATCTGCTACAAATTTTATTTATTTTAAGCAAAATACATTTAGGCACCCAAATTAGACTAGCCCAGTAAACTGGGATGGCCAAAAGCACTGATTTAATCAACACAAGCCTGATTTTGTGGGTGGTGTTAAATTCACAATGACCTGAATTTTTGTTGGATCCACTTTAATCCCTGAAGAAGAGATATGGTGTCCCAACACTATTCCCTCAGTTAAAATCATAATTTTTTTTTCATTACTGAGTGATAGGTTTGTCTCAATGCATATTTTTAACACTTTTTCAAGATTTTGTAAACAATCATCATATGTTGTACCATACACGATGAAATCATCCATGTAAACTTCCACACACTCATGAATCAAATCAACAAAAATAGCAGGAACTGCTCTTTGAAAAGTAGTAGGTGCAATACACAAACCGAAGGGTAATACATTGTATGCATATGTTCCCCAAGGGAATGTGAATGTTGTCTTATCTTGATCTTCTAATGATATCTTTATCTGATTATATCCACTAAATCCATCTAGAAATGAAAAGAATTTGTTTCCAGCTAATGAACCTAACACTTGATCGATAAATGGTAATGGAAAGTGATCTTTTAATGTAGCTTTGTTGAGTTCTCTGTAATCGACACAAATTCTCCATTTACCATTTTTCTTAGGTACTACAACTAAGGGTGAAACCCATTGACTATTTGAAATAGGATAGATAAATCCAACTTGTAATAGTTTATGTAATTCTTCTTTCACTATTTCCTTCATCATGGGGTTCATCCATATTTGTGGTTGCCTTACAGGTTTTACTTCATTATCGGTGTAAATGTGATGGATGCATGTTTTTGGATGAATTCTTGGCATGTATTTATAATCCCAGGCAAAATCTTTTGAATATTTTTGCAATAATGTTATTATATTTTCCTCTTGTGATGATTGTAAGTTGTTACCAATATTCAAATGTCTCTCCGGACTAATTTCAATGATTTTTATATTTGAAATTGGTAATTGAATTTACAGGAAAAATTCTTTCAACTGTATTTTATAGTGACTGTATTATGCAATTTTCCTGAAAACATTCATTCAAAAGATAACTAACAACTTCATATTGAGTTATCCTAAGCTGCTCTGAAAGATTTGGTTATGAGATGAATAGATCTAATAAGTCCTCATTTTCTTCTTCCTCTCTAAAATTGTAAACTTGACTAATACTAAGAACAGGTTGAAGTTCTTGTGGTTATTTTTCCTCAAGCCATGATAATAAAGAAGGAGATTGAGTAGGAGGATATAATGTAACATGATTTCTTTCATCTCCATGTGCAATAATCATGCTTCCTCACCTGCATCCAATGTAAGCATCTGTAGTGGATAACCATGGTCGACCTAAAATTAAGGGATGCCCTCCCAAGTTTGTTTTTGGCTGCAAAATCAAGAAGTCTACATGATACTCCCATGAATCTAGTGAGACAATGATACCTTTTAATATACCTTCTGGAACAACCTTATATCTATTTGCAAGTTCTAAGGCTATAGTAGTAGGTATAATGTTATTCAAATTCAAATGTTTCATAGTCTCTATTGTCATAACATTGATAGCTACTCCCAAGTCTATTAAAGTATTTGGCACTGCAAATTTTTTAATTGAAATAGTAACCATAGGAATTCCTGGATCAAAATAATTTTCAATGGATGTGTTTGTAGACATGAGACTAGCCAATTTGCCAATTACCTGGATTGTTGGTGGATTCTTCTTTCTTCTGCCAGATTTTCTAATGCATAATTCCTTTATTGTTTTTGAATATATCGAAATGTCTTTAATTTCTTGCAACAAAGGAATTTTAACATATGTGTTTTTCAATTCATCCAAAATACTAAATTCAGGGAGAGATATTGGAATGTTATGTTGTATCAATCTCTTTGGATATGGTGGAGTTTGTGTCATAATAGATTTACCCTTTTGAATTTGTTTTTCTGGTTGAGATTGTTAACTTTGTTCTCCTTTTTCTATTTTTTCTTCAATTATCGGAGGAGAATATTTTTGTAACACCTTCCCAGACCTTAGGTGAACATCTTGCACATGAAGAATAGAATAAGTAGGATAATATGTTGCCTCTTCCACATGAGATGCTAGTCTATCCACCTTGTTACTTAGATTAGCTATTGGTGAGCTGGTAATTGTGTTGGTCTATGAGGTGGTTGGTTAGTAGGCAGCTGAAGTTGCTGTGGTTGAGTTAGCATTGGTGGGTTTTGAGATGGATATGGAATTGGTTGTTGTTGTTGAAATTTCTGATATTGAGGAAATGGTTGCGGAGGGTATGGTTGCTGATATTGATACCGTTGAGGATATATTTGCTATGGTGGCTGGTTTCCATAACCATATCCCCTCCAACCTTGTGTAGGTTGGTTTTGATATTGTTTTGGTGGCCAAGCCTGCCATGGATTTGGTGTATTCCATGTGTTTTGAGGATATTAAAACTTTTGGGGATTTTGTTGAGGGAACTGTTGAGGCATTCTTGGATGCCAAGGTCTCCTTGGTGCCATATAGTAGAGAGAATCTACTCCTTGCACTTCTTCTCCCTGCAATTATTTTAACTTTGGACATTTTTCTGTTGCATATTTTTTGTGCATAGTCCACATACTTGTATACCTTGCAAAGGACATTCCCTGAGTGGATGTTTTTTCCTAAACTTTGGACAGAAAATTGCTAAGATTTCATCTTACTCTTCTTTATTTTTCTTAGCTTTCAAAACATCTACTTGTGTACCCAAAGTTCTCAAGAGATTTGTCATAAAATTTTCTAACATGCTTCCTATCTCTGCTCTTGTTACTGCACTTACTACAGATTTGGATGCTTTTGATGAAATATCTCTTTTCCCACTCTTGGCTCTTCCCCTAGAGTATTTTTGACATAATCCAAAAATTTCTTCAAATGGTAAATTAAAAATATCTCCTTTTCCCATTACATTAAGACTCTCTAAATACTCATCTCTAATACCCTTTAGAAAAATAGTGCGGATGGTATCAAAACTAAGAGAATGGTGTTTGGATTTCTGTAAATTGTAAAGGAATCTTTCCAAATATTCCTCCAAAATTTCATCTTCTTGTTGGGACATTCTGAAAATTTCTTCTTTCGAGTCTCTAGCCCTACAGTAAGCTTGATACTTTTTAAGAAATATTTTCTTCATATCTTCCTAAGAAGCTATCATGTGTTCTCCTAATCCCATGAAAAAGTCGAAGTTTATGTGTATCATCAGTATAGCCATATGTTCTACACAAGATTTCAAACTCAAACATGAATGCATCAGGATCTTCTGTTGAAATTCCATAGAAATTAGGCAATACAAAAGGTGGAATATTTTTCATTTTTATTTCTTCTCCTAGTATTTCTCTTGCATCTAAAATAAGAAAGCCAAAAGTGGTTTCTTGATCATTGTTAACTTCTTGCTCATTTTCTTGTGTTCTTCGATTTTGGTTTTCTCTTCTTGCTTCTTCCTCTATTCTTCCAAGTGCTTCTGCTCTTCTATCTTCTTTTACCTTTCTTTCCGCTTCAATTATTCTTCTCTTTGTCTTCACCATTATCTTTGCTGTCTTTCATATTCTAATATTTGTTCAGGAGTCATGTTTAATCTAGTTGATCCTTCTCCTTCTTCAACCATTTCTTGTTCAGAGATTTATAGTGTTTCAATAGGAGGTTGGCTTTGTATTTCTTCAACTATTTTGATTTCCTCAAGGATAGGTTTCTCTAGCTGTTCAACAGTTGGTTTTCTTGTGTCTTTTTTCTTCCAAGCAAAAGGAGGTTATTTAGGTAATTTATTTTTCTTTACCTCTAAGGCCAACAAGAATTGTCTTTCAACTAAAGTTAATCTCTGTCCTGATCTCTGTTTTTCCTCTAACTCTTCTATAGTAGGTTTTCCAGCAACTGATGTTGTTAATCCTGTGGATGAATGAGTTGTTGGGGGGTGTTGTTTCACAAATCTACCTTTTTGATCTCTAACTCTAGGCATAAGAAAACATTACTTGAAAGAAAAACTATGTTTTTGTTATTTTTGGTGATTTTATATTGTTTTTTTCTCGTTTAGTTTTTTATTTTCCTATTTTGACCGTTTTGAAATAGGATTCCCCGACAACGACACCAAAATGTTGGGTCAATTTATTGTTGTAAACTAATGCAAGCATTTATTATCAATCCAGGTTAGTGGAAATTAGAAGCATTCCCAAAGTATATGGGTTTCAGTTGCGATCAATTTAGAAAATGGTTTATTGATGATTAGGGAAATGCATATTACAAATATAAATCTAACTTAAATAATTTCTAAATTCAGATATGTAATTAGAAGCAGAAGAATCTCCTAACTTAAGAGATTTGTTTGTACTTCTCTTAACAAGATTACCATGTAAATTAGAAATCAAATTACTTAACTAAAGAATAGATTAAGATACATGAAATAATTGAAGAGGCTCTTCATTGAAGAGGTCCTAGTTGTCCTTCATCATATTCATTTATCAGTAATGCTATTGTTAAAACAGGAATTCAGAAAAGAAGGAAAGATGAATCTTAGTTTTAATCTCTTAATTAGATAGAAGAAGTATTTAAATTAAGTACTGGTTTGTCTCTTCGTATGCAGAATAGAAATAAAATTAAGATCCATCAGCAATCAAAGCATGTAAAGGCATGTAAAGATGAATTCTAACTGAAAATCTTGATTATATAGAAAGAGTGCTTAACTTAAACACTTGTTTGTCCTTTCACATGCAGGTTAAGAATGATCATTAGATTCATCAATACTTGAAAATAATCAACATAAACAAATTAAACATAAGCAAACTAATTCAGAAATTGCAGCAACGAAATAAACTAAGAAGTGCACTTAGCTCGGTGTGGGGGCCCTCCACCCTTGCCTCACACACTGAAAGTAAGTTCAGCTACTTAAGACTTCAATCAATCAACCAACATATAACAACATCAAAATATGATAGAAAAAATCTTAAATTATGTCTTCAAGTCTTAGAAATAATAATAAAAGTTATACAAGTTCCATTTCAAAACCTTCAAAGTTTGAGGCTTAAATAGATAAAATATCTAACAAACTCCTCTCAAATAGTTCAAGTAATAATAACTATCCTTATCCTATCATATCAAGTCGAATTCATCTATTATATCCATCATAATCTAGAAAATCCCACAAAATAAGAGTTTTGACCTAGTTTCTAGGGATCCTCCATAAATACTGGTCCTGTTTGACTGCCTTTGACTGGGCCTATTAAAGCACAATCTGACTGTGCCAAAAGGTGTAATCTCATTCTTAGTTATCAAGCTTTCTATAAACATATCTAGCTCGAGCCCAAGTGTCTTGCACATATGCAAACCATAATGCTATTACGGGAATTTTTGCTGCTGTCCAAAAATGCACTTAAATTTCAATTTTTACAAAAAACATCTAATAATTGAAAAACATAAATTAAATACCTGCATATGCATATTTAGGTCAATATAAGGTGGATATGATGGTAAATAGATGGATAATATGGCAGAATAAGGTGCATTTTATAAACAAAAAGAGATAAAAAACGAGGGCCAACACTAACCCTAGGAGATGAAGCACCAACTATGGGCCCTGTTTGGGTAAATTTGTGTTTCAACTTCCCAGGGTCGTAACTTTGGCATACTATCTCCGTTTGACACACATGATACATCATTAGAAAGATCTATATGATGAATAAAATTGTTGATTATGAATATCAATTCCGTAATGGAATCATATCATATTTGCCGTAGGTGCGATGCCCAAAAAACATCGTTTAGGGCCTCAAAATGGCTTCGGAAGTTCAGGACCCGAAAAGCTGCTAAAAATAGTAAGTTGTGCTGAAACATAAAAACTGAAAGGACTAATGGTGGTGTTTCAAATAGAATAGGTGGGAAGCCACCAATATCCACTTGGATCATTAGGGTCCCAAACAACTCTAGGAGTGCAGGACCCGAAAACTTGCTAAAAATAGTAAGTTATGCTGAAAGTGAAAAGTTGCAAGAATTGATGGTGTGGGTCCAAATGGAATAGGTGGGTGGCCACCGATATCCACTTGGATCATCTATTTATGTTGTAATATAAGGGGTTTTACCTTGTACCTAAGCACCTCCACTTACTTATAACAATCACAAACAACCACACACAAATCTGCATAGCCATTTATATATTTGTTCTCACTTATTAGCCAAAAATAAAACTTTAATTTATCCTTTTGCTATTTCAAAACCATTCTAAAATAACATTATCACCTCTATTCTACATTTATTTCTTTTTGAACCAGATTAACCATAAATTCCCTATTAATCACATAGTAAATCAACATTCATATACGTATCTAAAATCTTCCATAAAATAGGTTAAAGAATTCCATGTTCCAACCAAACATGAACCAACTTCCTCATCTAGTTCTGCCCAAGCTCCACTCCTTCCTGCCAGAACAAAAAACACATGAATATTTTCAATTTCACCTCATTCCCCTTTAACAATGTCCTACTAATTATCCTTTTAGGGTTTAGAACCAGTCTTTCTCTCCCACTAGTTTTATTCTAAAAGTAATTGCCTTTATCTTCTACAGATCTCATTGTACATGTTCCACTTCATGACATTTATCTCTAGTCATTAATTTATTTTATGGCGTGTTTCTACCAATAGTTCTATTGAATGGAAAAAAGAAGGATTTATTTCTTTTTCTTCTCGCCCCTCCTTGGGCATAACTTATTCCAATTGTTTCCTCTGGAATTCAGGAGTATGATCTCACATGATATCCTTCAACATATTTCCAGTATAGTAATACGTAAGTAAAAAAAATTATCATTTTATTTAATCAAAATAAATACTTACGTCATCACATTATGTCACTTGTCCAATTTGACCTTTCAACCTCACATTAACATGAAAGTCATAAATTTTTTTACTAGGGTATTACAATAAAAGTGCGACAAACATTGTTTGACATCGAAATGTGACAAACATTGTCACAATGTGGTGTTACGATGAAATTTCTCCAATGTCATATTGTGACAACATTACTACAATGTCACATTAAAAAAATAACAAAAAAATTAATATCCAACAACGTGGCATTGTTGCAATTTATCCAATGTCACAATGGGAAAAACATTGTCTCAATGTGACATTAAAAAACGAACAACATGATGTGGTTGTGTAAAAAGAATTGTGTGAAACTACTATGAAAATATATCATTGGAAATTGTGATGAAAAAAGATAGCATCACAAATGTGACAATGAAATAACATGAGAAATAAACCAACGTCACATTGTAACAAACATGTTCTAACATCATAATGGTGCATAAATTTATTTAACATCACAATGTGATAAACATTGTCCCAGGTTGGAATGGTACATATATTTATCCAACATCACAATGTGACAAACATTGTATAAAGTTGTAAAGTGACATTACATTTCAATTTGTCTAATGCCACAACGCGACATTATTTTGAAATTTATCTAGCTTCATAGTGTGACATTACTTTGCAATATGACAAACATTATTGCAATGTGACATTACAAAACTAACAAACAATTTATACAACCATGTGACATTGTCGCAATTTATCTAATGTTGTAATGGGACAAACATTGTTGCAATGTGACATTACAAAACCAACAACTCTCTGGTTGTGTAAAAAAGATTGTGTAAAACTACTATGACCATAAATGATTGGACCTTATGATGAAAAATCTAGTGTCACATTGTGAGAAGTGAACTAACATGACAAAGAAACCAATGCTACATTGTGACATCACAATGGTAAAAAAATTATCCAATTTCGTAATGTGACAAAAATTGTCCAGCGTTGCAACGAGTTGAATATAACCCAACATCAAGATGTGGCACACATTTTCCAACCATGGTTAACCAAGGGGGAACATGTTCAAACATGGGAATCCATGGTCGATCATAGAAAACCATATTCAACCATGGAGAACATGAGAACCAAGGTCTACCGTGGTGAACATGGCTAATCCATGTTAAGCCATAGTAAACATGCCTAGCCATGGTATACATGAGAAAAATGGTAAAACATGGTGAAGAATGTTCAACGATGGTCACCATGGTTGACCATGGTAATCATGGTCAACCATGGTTGACAATGGTAAACAAAGTTAAACTATGGTAAAGCAGGGTCAACCATAAGTAACCATAATAAATGAAGATTAACCATGATCTATCCTCTTTATCCTTAGTCAACTATGATAATCGTAACCAACCATGGTAAATAGAAGTCAACCATAAAATTATTCTTAATCCTTAGTCAACCATGGCAATCATTGTTAATAATGGTAAATTGAGGTCAACCCTGATAATCATTGTCTCATTTTAACTAAGGTTATCCATGGTCTACTGTGACCAATATGATTGATCCTCTTCAACCATGGTCAACCCACTTCAATCATTAATGTAACAATTTCTGTAACATTGATGTAACATTAGCATTAACATTAATGTAACATCAATCATGGTTGACAATGGTCAACTATGGTGAACATCAATGTTACATTACTGTAACAATTTAATAGTCCTCAACCATGGTAAGTCAAGGTCAACCATAATATTTCGTCTTAATTCATAGTCAACCATTGTACTCATTGTTAATCATGGTCAATTGAGGTCAACCATGGTTTTCCTTGACCAAGAATGGTAGGCCTTCTTCAACCATGGTTAACCTTTCTCATTATAGTGAACCCCATTAATCCATTTCAACCATAAATGCAAACATTTTTGTAACATTAATGTGATATTAACATTAATATTAACCTAAAATCACCCATTGTCAAATATGGTCTACATTTACGTAAAAATGTAATATTTTTATATTGATGTAACATTAAATACATTGTTATATTAGTTGTTGACCATGGCCAACCTCATTCAACCATTATCAACCTTGGTCAACCTCATCAACCCTGATCAAACTCATAACCTCTCTTCAACCATAGTAAACCTCATAAACCCTATTCAACCATGGTCAACCATGGCCAACCTCATCAACCTTATTCAACCATAGTCAACGAATCCACTCCACACACGTCGACTGTCAACTAGCACAACCACATCAGTAGATGTGGTTGTTATACACCGATCGATGGAATTTTACACCTTTTATATGCCATTAGGCATATAAAAATGATGTTAATCGACATATATTGACCATATTTACTAATGTGGTTATGCTACTATGTTTAATTATTAATTTAGTCATTGAACATTGAACTTATGGCAAGAATCTTTATAGGAAATTATAATTAGAGATTGTAATATTTTATTTTTATGTAGTTTGTTGTATAATTTTTTTCTTCTTCACTATAATGATATATCGTTGTTATTATTATTATTAAACAAATTGTAAAATTTAAACTTTAAATAGTTTAGCTATTCCTTAATTATTTTTTTCCACAAGAAAAAATCGTAATTTTCATTATTAAAAATAAAAAGTACATTTTGTAGACACACATAGTGTGTATGATTTGAGAGTCACGACGAGATCATGCCAATACATTTGTGAGATGAATAGTGCATGTTGGAAGTTGATATGAGCATATACAAGAAAAAAATAAATAAAATGGAACTTTAGAGTAGATCATTTTGAGTTGAATTTTTATTTTTTGCCCTTCCTTCTTTGAACCTGTTGACCCCCATGAGGATTTGGGCCAACTAGAAACAAAGCTATATAATTTCACACCTCCAAATGAGGGGGGTATTTTTCAAAGTTTGAACCCTACAAGGAATGAGCTCATTTGTTGCCACCCGGGCCAGTCGAGGGTTGTTGGTCTACAATAGCTAGATCCGATTATGGGGGAGGAACAAAATCAACTTTTACCTCATTCTGCCCCTCCCCAATCTCTTTGGATTGTTTTGGCTGTATCTATGTTTTTTCATCCTCCTCTTCCTTCGTGAGAGTAGGATCACTAAACTGACGTCCTTTGGATATGTTTTTCTACTTCTTTTTTCTTTTTGGGATCTTAGCTATTCCTTAATTATAGTATTTATAATTTTTTATTTATTGTAAAATTATATCATTAAAATAACTTAAGTTTTGATAATTATGTTGATAAGTATGTCTATTTTATAAAATAAGGTTTCCAAAATATCAATTTCATTATCAATAATTATTAGGTGGATAGTAGGGATTTAACTCCATAGAATATTATAGAATATTTTTAGTAATAGCCACATATCAAATGTTGAGATTTAGTAGTTGTGCCATTTTAATTAAATTGATTAATTGAAAAAAATATCATATGAATATATGCCATATGAACATAAATTATGGTTTTTTTTGGCAGGTAGTATTAGTAAGTCCAACTATTATCCCATGGTATTGTAAAAAAACCTATTTACTATCTAAAAGTCTCCATGGCAAAGTGGAGGTGAATCTTCATGGTTAAAAATTTTGTCACATGTTTTTAAATGTAATATGTTTTAACTCACACACACACACACATATATATATAATTGGTTAATTGACCCACAGGGATTTGAACCTTGAATCTCATCAGTTACATAATACTTCATAATATGGTGATCACTAATTGAGGTGCCTCTTGTGGGGTTTTGTTACAAGTAATAATAATAATAATAATTTAAAAAATTACAATTTAGTTATTTTTTATGATTTTTTTTTTTTTTCAATGTAAGATGTATTATGAGATAAGTGTTTTGATGTTTTATCAACATTTATTAACCATTTAATTTATATAATTGCACTATTTTAATTTTAAAATATAAATACTTATAAACATAAAAATTTAAATAATTTTTTATTAATATATTTAAACATAAATTTTATAATAAATATACAACATTAAATCATATAAAATTAAAATATATTTTAAATATTTGATCAACCTAATTAGAAATAAACCATTAAATTGACACAATGAAATTTTAATGAGGGGAACATTGTAAAAAATAAGTACCATGATAATTCATTAATGAGTTAGAAGTGGAAAACTAAAGATTAAAATTTCAACAATAAGTTAGGGGTGAAAGATTCTAAAGATTAAAATTGTGATATTCTATAAAAATTCATTGATTAGTTGGAGGTGGAAGACTCTAAAGAGTAAAAACCCACCCATCATGATATATAAAATTTGATTGAAACAATGAAATTTTAAAAATGAGGTTGAGAACTGATGTAAGAGAATAACCCCCTCCCCAAATCAAATTTGATATCCGAAAGCTTCTAGAAGGAACATCGTAGAAATCATAGTAGGAGGACTTGATTTCCTCTAATTTTGTAAATCATAAATAATATTTGGAAGCGATCTAAAAGGAATGTCATGGACAGTGGACATGATGCTTCGTATTTTGTAAAATGATAGGGCTTATTTTATTTCTCGGTACTTATAGGTAGCCTATGAGTATGTCTAGAAGGCGACCAACATAAGGTAGATCTGGTCAAGACAGAAATTCAGGGCCTAGGAAGCTATGATATGTACCCATGCTTATTTTTTGAATCTATGTATCCTGTGCATTTGTAATTTTCATGTGTCTATGTATACAAACTTTTCCAATATTTGTGATAATAATGTTGTGTTTATAAGTTTAGATTGCTTATTAAATAAACCCTAATTCATGGGAGGTGAGATTCCTTTGCAATTTTGGTTTCCTAAAAAGAGGGAGAGATCACATAGAGGCCAATAAATCACAAGTTCCTAGCCATGTGATGAATTTCAAATGAATTGGGGCATGCCAACTAATTGGTGGGAGGCTCGAGGAAGTGTTGATAGAGCACATTGGTGGTTTTCCACAAGGACATAGGCATGTTGGTGCATGAAGCCCATGAAATATTCTAGCCAAGGGGGAACCGCGAGTGCGAACCCTCTTGTAACAACCCTAGTGGAAATTCCATGTAATAAAAGCTAATAAAGGAAAAATAATAACCACAGTTATGAGACACTTATTCCAGGATGAATGTTGGGAAAAAAATCCTAGCGTGGGTGTTCATTTGGTTTATTATGGCTATGGAAGTTGGAAAAGGAAATGACTACGGAATTTGGAAAGGAAAAGTGGCATTAATTGGCATTTTATTTATGAAAATAATGGAAATTAGGAGAAAAGGAAGGTGAAAGGTCACAGGTTGCATGTGAGGAGGAAATTAAGGCAAATAATGGAAAATGAAGAAATAAAGGCCTCATTGATAAAAAGGCTTCTGAGGATCAATTGGTACCTTTTTTCAGTTCAATTTTGGAGCTTTCTCTCTATTGTCTCTCTCTCACACTCTTAGACAATTAGAGTTTTCTTGGAGAATTTTAGCATTGGATCAAGAAAGGAAAAGAAGGAAAGAGGAAGAAAATATCAAGCAAGGAAGAGCAGGATCAAGCAGCTACATCAGGATTCTTTGCAGGTATCAGTTTTAATGTGTGGTTTCCTTGCTAGAATTGAAGATGCATGGTGTTTCATGTGTGTTCTTGGTTCTCTTTTAGTCATGGGCATGGATTTTGCTAGGTTTGACAGTGTTTTCCAGCCTAGCCTTTCCATTTTCGGATAGCCATGGTGTGATGGGGTTTTCATGTTTTGGTTGAGTTGGATTTCCGGATGGATTCAAAGCTGAGTGGGGTGGATCTATAAATGAAAGAACACATGGCCTATTAACCCTTAAATTAGAATATGGGTTACGATAAATCAGAATTTTGTGTTGCCTCGGTGGGCCTAGGAATCCTCGACCGATGAATGGCGGGATATACTGTAAAACCTACAGGTGGGTGCTCTCCATCAGGCTTAGGAATCTCAGGATGAGATATATGGTAAAGCCTAGAGAGTGGAGTCTCGGTTATGGTCTAGTGATCCAATGTGGATTGCGGTAAATACTAGAGACTAGGAGACATGAAAATTTCTCATGGTGTAGGTGGAGAAATATGGTGGCATCCATGCTTGTTTTGGCCTAGTGATCTGGTGGAGATCATGGTAAAGCCTGTTATTACATGTTTATTGTTTGGGCCTAGTAATCCGATGAGGATTGAGGTAAATCCTGATTTCTATTGATGAGGGTGAGGTGGTTTAGCCTTAGGAAGCCCTGGTTGGATCTTATGGTTTGAGTCCCACATTCATGCTTAGAATATGGCACTGGGGTGATTGGCCGAAGAGAGATTTGGCCCAGCCAATATATGGTTGGGTGAACCGTGGTAGTACCATACTGGGTTGGATTTTTCATCCATTAATAAGAGGTCCTTTCCTTGGTATTTTATGTGTAAATGTACTAGTTTATATGTGGATTCTATGGCTGATGTACCCTTGATATTTTTGTTGCTATTATGCTGGTTATAAGCATGTATTATGACAGTGATGATGTATAGCTCTCATCATGTTTTGATTTGTAAATGAATGAATAATGTATCTATGGCCTAATAGATGATAATGCAACTAATGATATAAGTGAACAATGCTTCTTAGCAATTCTCAGATAAGTATGAGAACCCTATGCTCATATATGTTGTTTAAACTTGTAGATTACATATTTGTGACATGTTTGACAAAAATCATGTCATGGTTAGTAGGGGTCCAGTTAAGTCCTTGTTCAAATAATTTCATTCATATCATTATCATGTTGTTGTATTTCAGTTTTGAAAGTGTCATGGAGTTTTGGGTAGTGACTTGGGCTTTGGGCCTAAAAAAATGGCACAAAAATCAGGGTCGCAGGATCAGAACTACTGGGAAAAGTCCCCATTTGCATGCATACCCATGATGTGCATGCGACTAGAGGTTTCCAGTTGCACTCTTGCCCATGTCAAGGGAGTGACTAGGGGTTTGATGCGTGAAAAGGTCAACTTGATTTAGGGGCTAGCCTTCTGGAAGGTTGAGATGGCTCTTGAGTGTTCTGCAATAGGTGCATAAGGTATGCATAATTGTGTGTAATTGGTTCCAATTTCTTAAGGTGACCTAGGAGGTTGAATCAGATCATAATAGCCTCTCGTTGCATGTTTAACCCGGTTGGCTGATTACTTGGGTAGATATGGTAGGAGGGTGTTACAGAGTGGTATCAGAGCATGGTTCACCCCTTGGACTAGATGAGTGGTGTGCGTTGGTCATGCATTCGTGTCGGTTGCACATGTGTCACTCATCCTTGTGTTCTATATGCTTGTTGAAAATGTATGGTGATAGTCATGGTTGTAGTGATGTTTCCATGTGAAAGAGAGGGTGTTGTCATGGAATGTGTCTTCATGAGTGTATGATTTGTTATATGTTATTTATGATTACATGTTGTCAGTATACATTGGTATGGTTTTTTTTGTCATGCATGAGGTCGTTTTATGTGTAGTCGATAAACGATCATGCATTGATAACTGGACTCTAGCTAGATTTATGTTTATATGTTGATACACCTATTTGTTATATGTCTGTATGTTGTTATGATTATGTTTGTACACGTATTACATTCATTTGGTTGATCTTACAAATGATATATCCTCACCGAATTATGCTAAGGTATAATGGTTTATTGTGATTTGGTTTAGATGACATAATATGCCTTGCAGGAAGAAATCAAAGATGACTAGCAAGATGGTAGACTACAAAGATTCTCCCTATGAACCAAATGAGAAGCATGGTGTTGGGAACACTTATGTCTTAATAGACACATTGATTTAAGTTTGAAGGAAGAAATAAGGAGTTGTAAATAAATAATGACAGAATCATGGAGGCACAAGAGAAACAAGAAAAGGTTAACGCAATACTCCTTCAGATATTGTCAAAATTGCAGTGACATGGGCCACTTTGGATCAGCCATGGCTATGAGGAAAAAAATAATGGGGCATATGGCAGTAGGTCTCATGGTGGTCACAGGTTGGATAAAGATGACATAGTGAGAGACGACAGACTGTTGGATACTCCAGATAAGAAAGGTGATGTACACAAGTGCTATTTTAGTTCTGGTTCTCACAGGCACTATGATAGTGATCATTATCATCCTTACAGGAGGAGTGATAGGGGATAATTTCCAGATGAATTTAAGAAATCAAATCCACCTACTTTTGATGGCGATATGAAGAATTCAGAAGATGCAGAGGCTTGGATAATTGGGATGAAGAAGTTCTTTGAGTTTCATAATTACATAGATAATATGAAGGCCATAGTATCTATCTTCATCCTCATGAGAGGTAAATCATATATCTGGTGGGAATATGTGAAGTGATTCAGAGACATCGCGACATAGGACTTGAGTTGGCATGAATTCAAGATGCTTTTCAGGAATGAGTACTTGTCAGAAAGGTACTACGATGGTAAGGCCAAAGAATTCTATGAGCTAAATATGGGATCAATGACAGATGAAGAGTACATGACTAAGTTCATGTAGATATTGAGCTATGTACCATATATTAAATATGAAAAGGCCAAATTTCAGAGATTTGTCAGTGGGTTACCTTTAACATTTTGAGATCAGATTGAGTATGATGAGCCTCAGTCATTTCAAGAAGTTATTGGGAATATGAAACATTGCTACAAGCAATAAAAACTTAGGAATGAGTCTCAACATGGATTGAAAGGGAAGGACAAAGGTGTTACACCATTTTTTGGTCATCTAATCCATTGGTATTAGATGGACCCAAGTACATCAAGTAAGACTGATTAAAATCACATTCACTATGAAAAATAACTTAGTAAATCACCTTTATTAAGTTGTTTATGGTCTAAATAGGAAACCCCATGAGGAAATATTAAATAAATCTATATTTGTTTGCTTTTCCTCATGGAATAATTAATTAAACAACAGTTTGATTAATATTCCTGGTTATATTTAACCCAAAACAGGGAAATTAGTTAGATAAATCATTATTTATCCTATTATTTCCTAAAGAATAGTTATTTAAACTTTATTAAATAATATTCTTCGTTAAATATAACTAAAACACCCATAAATAATTAAATAAATCATTATTTATTTGATTATTACTTAACCACATCCTTAAAATAATAAATAAATAATTTGTTTATTTATTATTACCGAATCACATCCTTAAAATGATAAATAAATAATTTATTTATTTATTATTTACAAATAAGGGGATTTGACTCAAGTCAAATTCCTTTTCCCTCCAACAAATATAATAAAATATTCCATAAAAGTAGGATCTTTATTTGGTTAATAATATTTTAATTATGCACCAATATCTAGACTAACCCAATATTTTGTTATAAATAGAAGGGTTTTCCCATTCATTTTTCACCTTTTGTTGCCTAAAGATCTCATTAGATCTCAACTCTTGGTCTGGCTATTGATCCATTATCATAGCCATACTTTTCCATTTTTGTCTGGGTTTTCTACACCATCAAGAGAGAGGAATTCTAAAACTGAAGTGCTGAAGAACTACAAGAACCCATCCCACTGAGGAGAATAGGGAACATCCTCTTGTGTTTTCCTCCCAGGTGCCATTAATAAAAAATTTTCATCGGATATATTCTTGTCTTGTCTATTAGATCTATGGAGTAAATCTTATTTTCTACTGTTTAATGTCTTCTAATGCATAGATCTAGATTTTTGCAGCATTTGTCTTGATCATCTAACTACAAATTTGAAGATATTAGAAGACATTTTTGCTGTTAGGGCTATTTGTTATGCGCAACTAAAGTGGTCTTTTTTCGTACACCTCGAATAAAGATTCATACTAACAAAAGGCAAAGCTAAATGGCAGTCGAAAAGAATAAGGCCTTAAAATGCAGAAGAGAAAAAAAGTGTGGCACCACATAAGAAGTTCAAGGAATCTAGACAGGGACATGGGTCACAACAACAACATAGAGATGATGGTACTGGATGGTTGGAGTGTGGGATATGCGTTTAGGAACATCTTAAGAGATATTTTTCACAAAATCAGGGTGGTAGGCTTGAGATCTACAATTAACAAGAGGCACATACTATTGGGATGTTGGGAAGAGCATTCCTCATATCTATGCAGTGCTGGATAATAGGCAGGCGGACCATCAAGCATCTATCATTGAGATGGATGGTAAGATTTGTGATCAAGTTGTTTATATTTTGATTGAACCTAGATCTAATTATAGTTATGTTAACCTTGAATTGGTGGATACGTGTGGTTTGAATAAATAATCACATACAGAGTATTGGTTAGTGTAGTTGGCTACAGGTACAAAGAAGTGAGTTCATCATTGGGTAAGATCTTGTACATTTGAATTGAATGGTATGCCTACATCAACACATTTGAATGTATTTTCGTTGGGTTCATATAACATGCTTTTGGGTATGGATTGGTTATATCTTCACAAGACTAAAGTGGATTTTTATGAAAAATCCATTGAGTTCTTGGATGATAATGGGGAATAGATAATCTTACAAGGCAAGGGGAAAAAAACATCAGTTAGGATGGTGACAAATATGTTGGCTAAGCTTAGTCACAGGAAAGGGTGTGTGTTATTTTCAGTGCATATTTATAGCAACAAAGCTAAGGAACTTGAGGATGTAGATGTTTTGAGCATGTACCCAGTTCTACAATAGTTTTAGGATGTATTTCTCGAAGATATTTCAGAGTTTCCACCTCATAGGGAAGTAGATGTTTCTATTGAGTTGGTACTAGGGGCAACACCAACATCAAAGGCACCTTACATGATTAACACACTAGAGTCGAAGTTGTAGTTGAAGGAAATGCTGGACAAGGGATACATTAGGTCAAGTGTATCACCATGGGGCACACTAGTATTATTTTTGAAGAATAAATATGGTACTCTAAGGTTGTGCATTGATTATAGGAAATTGAACAAAGTGACCATGAAGAACAGGTATCCATTGTCAAGGATTGATGACCTATTTGACTAGACAAAGTGAGTAGCAGTGTTCTAGAAGATTGATATGAGATTAGGATGTCATCAGATACACATTAAGGAAGAGGAAATTTACAAGACAACTTTCCAGACTAGGTATGGGAATTATGAGTTTGATGTAGTTCCATTCAATTTGACTAATTATCCAACTAAATTTATGTGTTTGATGAATAGTGTGTTGCGTCCTTATTTAGACAAGTTTGTTATTGTGTTTATTGATGATATATTGGTATATTATAAAAATGAATAAGAGCATGTCGGGAATTTAGTAGTAGTGTTGAGATTGATAAGGAAAAATCAGTTGTATGCTAAGCTCAAGAAGTGAAATTTATTTCACATGGATGTACATTACTTAGGACATGTGGTTTCCAAGGAAGGCATAAAAGTGGATCCAAAAAAGATAAGAGATATCATGGAGTGGGCGGCTCCTAAAAATGTGGATGAGGTGAGGTCCTTCATGGGGTTGGAAGGTTATTATAGGAGGTTCATCAAGAAATTCCCACAGATTTCTTATCCTATTACATCATTGTAAAGGAAAGGTAAGAAGTTTGAATGGACATAGGAATGTGCGGCCAATTTTGAGTAGTTGAAGCAGTTGTTGATGCATGCTCCAATGTTAAAGATCATAGATTTGGACAAAGAGTTCGTGGTATGTACCGATTCTTGCAAGAGAGGACTTGGTGGAGTCCTTATGTAGGAAGGATGGGTGGTATGTTATGAGTCAAAAAAACTAAATGAGCACAAGTGGAACTACCAAACACATGATCTTGAGTTAGCATCGATCATTCATGCACTGAATATGTGGAGGCACTATCTTCTTGGAAGGAGGTTTGTATTGATGAGTGATCACATTGGGTTGAGATACTTGTTTGACCTGGTGAATATGAATGCCAGGCAAGCTAGATGGTTTGCCACGATCAATGATTTTGACTTTGATATCATGTACATCAAGGGAAAAGAGAATAGGGTTGCATATGATGTTAGCAGGTGGATACAGGTGAGTCATATAGAAACTACGAGATCCTATGGGATAGACTTACGGGATCAAATATTATAGGTGGGTCAGTAGGATGGTGGGTATAAAGAGCTTATGCGCAGGTTACAATAGAGTACAGGTATAGTTAGTGGTACAGGTATAGTTAGTGGTACAGGTACATGTATAGGTGTAGGTATAGGTGCACAGGATGTGGATTATTGTCTTACAACGGATGGATTGGGTAGGTTTAGAGACATGATATATGTGCCAACAATAGTGAGCTCAAGAAGGTGATTTGGAGGGATTTTAATGTGAAACCATATTAAGGTCACCCATGATACTAGAAGACATAAAAAATAGTTAAGAGGTTTTATTATTGGCCAAATATGAAGAAGGATATGGCAAAGTTTGTGGCTATATGTTTGTATTGTCAGTAGGTTAAGGCATATATTTGGCATCTAGGTGGACTGATATAGTCGATTGTGATTCTAGAGTGGAAATGGAAGGTAATTTCCATGGATTTCATCACAAGTTTTCCGAGGACATATCAGACAACATGATTCCATCATGGTTGTTGTGGACATGTTGAAAAATTTTGAACACTTCATTCCAGTGAAGACTACATATTCAGCTAGTGATGTGGCATAGGTTTTCATTAGAGATGTGGTCATATTGCAGGTGTTCCAAAGAAGATTGTGTCAGATAGGGATGCCAAGTTCACTTCCAAGTTTTGGAAGGAGTTTTTTGCAGGCTTGGGCACATAGTTGGCCTTCAACACAGCTTATCATCCACAAATAGATGGATAGACAGAGAGGGTCAACAAGAAATTGGAGGATAGGTTGAGAATGTATGTGATGCATTAGAAATGAAAGTGAGAAGGGCATCTTACACTGGTAGAGTTCTATTACAAAAAATAGGTATCAAGAATCTTTGAGGATGAGTCTGTTTGAGGCATTGTATGGGCGGATTTGCAATACTGCCATCAGTTGGAATGATCCAGTTAACAAGGTGTTGATTGGACCATACATGTTAGCATAAATGGAACATGAAATGCTGGTAATCAGGAAGAATCTAAAAGTAACATAGGATATGCAAAAGAGATATGTAGATCATAATAGTTTGTTTAAGGAGTTTTAGGTTGGGGAACATGTGTACTTGTGCATCAAGCCTAAGAAGAGATCCTTGCAGATTGGATCATGTACCAAGTTTGCACCTCGATTTTATGGACCTTTAAAGATGTGGAGGCACTATCTTCTTGGAAGGAGGTTTGTACTGATGAGTGATCATAGTGGGTTGAGATTCTTGTTTGACCTGCCAAATATGAATGCTAGGCAAGCTAGATGGTTGGCCACGATCAATGAGTTTGACTTCAAGATCATGTACATCAAGGTAAAAGAGAATAGGGTTGCATATTCTCTTGGTAGGCGGATATAGGTGAGTCATATAGAAACTATGAGATCCTATGCGACAAACTTACGAGATCAAATATTATAGGTGGGTCAGTGGGATGGTAGGTATAAAGAGCTTATGCATAGGTTACAACAGAGTACAGGTACAATTAGTAGTACAAATACAGGTATAGGTGCATAGGATGTGGATTATTGTCTTACAATAGATGGATTGGGTAGGTTTAGAGACATGATATATGTACCAGACAATAGTGAGCTCAAGAAGGTGATCTCGAGGGATTTTCATGCGAAACCATATTCAGGTCACCCATGATACTAGAAGACATAAACAACAATAAATATGTTTTATTATTGGCCAAATATGAAGAAGGATGTGGTAGATTTTGTGGCTAGATGTTTGTATTGTCAGTAGGTAAAGGCATAGATTAGGCATCTAGGTGGACTGCTATAGTCGATTTTGATTCTAGAGTGAGAATGGAAGGTCATTTCCATGGATTTCATCACAAGTTTTCCTAAGACATATAGACAACATGATTCCATCATGGTTGTTGTGGACACGTTAACAAAATTTTCACACTTCATTCCAGTGAATACTATGTATTCAAATAGTGATATGGCACAGGTGTTCATCAGAGATGTTGTAAGATTGCATGGTGTTCCAAAGAGGATTGTGTCAGACAGGGATGCCATGTTCACTTCCATGTTTTGGAAGGAGTTGTTTGCAGGTTTAGGCACATAGTTGGCCTTCAACATAACTTATCATCCACAAATAGATGGATAAACAGAGCGGGTAAATAGGATATTGGAGGACATGTTGAGAATGTATGTGATGCATTATCAATGAAAGTGGGAAGGGTATATTCCACTAGTAGAGTTTGCTTACAACAATAGGTATCAATAATATTTGAGGATGATTCTGTTTGAGGCATTGTATGGGTGGATTTGCAATACTCCCATCAGTTGGAGTGATCCAGTTAACACAGTGTTGATTGGACCATACATGTTGGCATAAATGGAACATGAAATTAAGGTAATCAAGAAGAATCTAAAAGTAACATAGGATAGGCAGAAGATCTATGTAGATCATAACATGTTTTTTAAGGAGTTTCAGGTTGGGGAACATGTGTACTTATGCATCATGCCTAAGAAGAGATCCTTGCAGATTGGATAATGTACCATGTTGGCACCTCGATTTTATGGACCTTTAAATATTCTTGAGAGGATTGGGCCAGTAGCCTATCAACTTTAATTGCCTCGAACAATGAAATTCCATGATGTTTTCCATGTTTCAATGCTTAAGAAGTATGTTAAAGATGTTGATCATGTGATTGATTGGTCTGTATTGTAGGTAGAGCTAGATGGAGAATTCCAGCTAGAACCTCAGTGTATATTGCAGAGAAAGGTTCTCATGCTTCGGAATCGAGAAATCGAGCAAGTTAAAGTGTAGTGGAATTACTTTGGGCCCGATGAAGCTACATGCAAGATGGAGAATCAGATGTAGGCTATATATCCTCCATTGTTTGTCGGTTGAGGCAAAGAAATTTTGGTATATGTTTGGCATATGTTTTGGTGTGATGTTTTGGTATATGTACATATGTAAATGTCTGTAAATACTGCCATGAGCTATGTTATAAATATCCAATAAGTGGTATGGGTGTCATGCCATTATAGTTGTCATGTTATGTTGTCATGTTGGTTTTTTTTTCAGCACAATGATCATTGTAAATACTACATCGAGGTAAGTTATAAAGCTCCATGGGAAATATGTTTTCTTTTCAGTGATTTTGCTAAGGTATAGGTGTGGTTGAACACCGAAGACGGTGTTCCCCAAGGGGAGGCTTCTGTAACATCCCTGGTGAAAATTCCATGTAATAAAAGTTAATAAAGGAAAAATAATGACCACGATTATGGGACACTTAGTCCAAGCTGAATGTTGGGAAAAACATCCTAGTGTGGGTGTTCATTTAGTTTATTATGGCTATGGAAATTGGAAAAGGAAATGGATAAGGCATTTAGAAAGACAAAGTGGCATTAACTGGAATTTTATTTATGAAAATAATGGAAATTAGGAGAAAAGGAAGGTTAAAGGTCACAAGTTGCATGTGAGGAGGAAATAGAGGAAAATAATGGAAAATGAAGAAAATAGAGGTATCATTGATAAAAATGATTATGAGGATCAGTTGGTACCTTTTTTCAGTTTAATTTTGGATATCTCTCTCTCTCACACTCTTGGACACTTAGATTTTTCTTGGATCATTTCAACATTGGATCAAGAAAGGAAACAAAGGAAAGAGGAAGCAAAGATCAAACAATGAAGAGAAAGATCAAGTAGATACATCAAGATTATTTTCAAGTATAGATTTGCATGTGTGGTTTTCATGCTATATTTGGGCATGCATGGTGTTGCATGTGTGTTCTTGGTTCTCTTTTTGTCATGGGCATGGGTTTTTCCAGGTGTGACAGTGTTTTTCAGCCTAGCCTTTCCATTTCGATATTTCCATGGTGTCATGGGGTTCTCATGTTTTGGTTGAGCTGGGTTGCAAAATGGATTTGAAGGTGAGTTGGGTGGATCTATGAATGAATGAACACATGGCCTAGTAACCCATGAACCAGACTGTGGGTTGCGGTAAAGCTAAATTTTGTGTTGCCTCGGTGGGCCTAGGAATGATTGACTAATGAATGCCATGATATACAATAAATACTAGATGTGGGTGCTCTCCCAGGATGGGATATATGGTAAATCCTAGAGAGTGGAGTCTCGGTTAGGGCTTAGTGATCCAGTGTGGATTGCGATAAATACTAGAGACTAGGAGACAGGAAAAATACTAACAGTGTAGGTGGAGAAATACGGTGGCATCCATGCTTGTTTGGGCCTAGTGATCTGGTGGAGATCATGGTAAAGTGTGTTATTACATGTTTATTGTTTGGGCCTAGTAATCCTGTGCAGATTGGAGTAAATCCTGATTTATATTGATGAGGGTGAGGTGGTTTAGCCTCGGTAAGCCTTGGTTGGTTCTTTTGGTTTGATTCACACATTCATACTTGGGATATGGCATAGGGGTGATTGGCTGAAGAGATATTTGGCTCAACCAATCTATGGTTGGGTGGAACATGGTAGTTCCATACCTAGTTGGATTTTTCATCCATTAATAAGAGGTCATTTCCTTAGTATTTTATGTGTAAATGTACTGGTTTTTATGTGGCTTATATGGATGATGTATCCTTGATATTTCTATTGCTATTATGTTAGTTATAAGCATGTATTATGACAGTGATGATGTATGACTCTCATCATGTTTTGATTTGTAAATGAATGAACAATGTATATATGACCTAATAGATGATAAGGAAGCTAATTATATAAGGGAAAAATTCTTCTTAGTGGTTCTTAGATAAGTATGAGACCCCTATGGTCATATCTGTTGTTTAAACCTGTAGATTACATATTTGTGACATGTTTGATGAAATTCCTGTCATGGATAGCAGGGGTCCAGTTAAGTCCTTGTTCAAATAATTGAACTTTTGTCGTTATCCTGTTTTTATCTTTTAGTTCTAAAAGTGTCACGGATTTTTGGGAAGTGACCTGGGATCTCGACTTGAAAAAGTGGCACATAAATCGAGGTCGCATGCTCAAAAATGATAGGGAAAGTCCCCAGTCGCATGCATATCCATGATGTGCATGCGACTAGAGGTTTCCAGTCGCACTCTTTCCCATTTAAAGGGAGTGACTAGAGGATTGATGCATGAAAATGTCAGTTTGATTCAGGGGCTAGCCTCCTAGAAGGTTGGGATGGCTCTTGAATGTCCTATAGCTGGTGAAGAGGGTCTTAGTATAGTTGTGTGGTGTTAGTTCCACTTCCTTAAGGTGGCCTGGGAGGTTAAATTAAGTCATAGTATCCTCTCATCACATGTTTATCCTGGTTTAATGATTACTTGGGTAGATATGGGAGGAATTTTTTACACCTTAACCACCCGCTAATGTCATAGGGGGAGGGGCCCCACATTGCACACACACCGTCAATATTTTTGTGTGAACACGATCATTGATTTTTAGGCTTGTGTGATGTGGCACTTGGTCACAAGAAGTCGTGTAACCACGAATTAATGAAGGTTGGATTAAGCCCTTGATGCGGATTGGGGAGAAAGCATGGATACATTGATATAAAAGTCAATGTGGATAGGGGATATAGTAGAAGCCTGGTCTAATGTGCCGTTTGGCTAGCCCCTAAAACATTAGAAGTTTGGAGTTGTAGTTTGAAACCTCCATTGCTACTAATTAGGTTGTGATAGCTAAATTTTATGGGCCAATAAACTGTAGGTTTAAGGATCGAACCATCAGGGGTTCAATTTGATTCGACCACCATAATGACCCATCATCAAGAGCTATGACAACAATTCATATTAAAATGGTGTTATGTAACAAAAATGCATTAATGAGTTGGAAGAAAAAGACTCCATAGATTTAAATATGTCATTAGAATTAACTCTATAACTCCAAATTATAAACATTCTCCTTTGTAAAACTAGATATTCAACCATTTTAACTAGCCATAATAATACCTTTTTTTAGCAATAAATTATTAGTTCATATGAATACTTAAAATTAACTCCCGCATTTATTGTTTGCTGAGCACAAGGAACTTGGAACAAACCATGTGAGGAACTTCTCCACATCATAGAACTGCATAAAGATAGAAACAACTCTTGCCTTATATTTTTCTTCTATGAATTGCATAAACATAGAAACAACTCCCACATTACATTTTTCTACCAAGCACTAGGGAGTTTAAACATATTTCCTAAGGAACTCTTTGATTGTCGTGTATTTCAAGTCTGGGTAGGGCTAAGTGGCCTCCACAATATAAGGTTGAATTTCACTATTGTTTAAATTCCATCTCAAGTAAATAAAGTGACATCAAGCCAAATAAGCTTGTGATCCCAGGTTTTAACATCTACATCACAAATGGAAAAAGCATTTTAGAACATCAAATTTACTCACAGTTCGACTCTTTAGTTTTTAATACAAGCTATTAAAAGGATGCAAAATTGTTAAAACTATTATTTGGTGAGATATGGAATTAAAGGAGAGGGTTTCCAAATCCTATCTTGCAATTTTTTCCACAATTCTTCAACCGATACATAAACCTTTTCCATATTTTGGCAAATAATCTTCTCTTATAAACCCACAAGCTCAATCACAAAAAAAATGTTGCTAGGCAACATCCAACATATTGTTAGGGAGCATCCAAAATGGACTTGTTGAGAGTTCTAGGGTCATCCAATATATTCATGGTGTATGTTGCGACATCTACCTCCACAAAATCAACTGCATAGCATGCATTCATTCATTACAAAAAGGATTAACAAACACTGGCTCAAAGACTAGACTACATTATAGAATACTTGTCCACAAAGAAAGTGAAGTTATTTATTGAGGAGAAAATAAACCACATATTTGGAGTTCCCATCTCCATATATGATGACTTTATCCCCATTATATATATATATATATATATATATATATATATATATATATATATATATATATATATATATATATATATATATATATATATATATATATATATATATATATATATATATATATTTGACCCACAGGGGGATTTGAACCTTGAATTTCATCATTTACATAATACTTCATAACAAGTGATGCTTGATTAGGTACACAACAGAAATTTTGCTGAATAATGATTAATTATCCACCGAGACTATCATAATCACATATCAATTCGAATTCATATGCAACACATAATCTCTTCCACTCAGATCATCACACATGCGGAAATAAAACAAGCGATAGCACATCAAATCATCATACACATTAACACAGTGTGTATGGGGAAAGCTTATAGCTGAAAACCCCGCAGCTATTGTGTATATTATAATGGAGAAATCATGTAACAAACTCAGTACAATACTCCTCACAAGTACTCAGTACTTTCTCATAAAGTCACACACAATCTAGCTTAGTTTTGAACAAGTCACTGGTTCAAAACTCCCTGCCAATTGCCTTGCCTCTATTGCGCAATCATGGCCTGTATATGAAGAGATCCAAGGTTAGAATCCCCTTGGCTTGACTGCGCAATTGTCATGGACAATTCCTCCAAGTGTAATGCAAATCCCATGCAAAACTGATCCTCCAACTGATAGCTATACTCACCCTTTCATCTACCTCTTCCACTGGTCTCCTTTAGGCGATCATGCCTTTGTAGTGAGCGTGTGTTCTTGAGTTTGAATAATAGGTTACTAGTGTGAATTAAATAATATTTGTTCCTCCCTCATAACTAGTTGGTCTAGCTAGTTAAACTAATCTCAACCGTTCAACGTAAACGAACACAACTCCACTAGGCTTGTCTCTCATTAACTCCTGAACACGCACTTCAAGTCCCTGCTTGAAGTCAACCATGCATGTGCTCACCAAACCCTTGGGAATAGCGTAATTCCTCTGTCAGATGCATGAGCCACTTCCAAGGCTCGAACTGAAGTGCTCCAAGAGAGTAAACTGCTGTTTAGAGTCCAAATATTATTAAGGGTAAATAATATTTGGCTTCCCTATTTTAAGGAGAGGCAGTCTAAAAATAGACTTCGACCTATAGGTCCAAAAAATAGAGTCCCATCTATTTTTACCAACATGACCAATACTCCAAGAATAACATACTGCAATCCCCGGACCATGCTCCATATGTCTAAAAATAGACATAGTCTAAAAATAGATTTTTGCGCCAGAATTTGCCTGCGGGCCCACTTAGTGAAGGCGACTTCATTTCACTAAGCTCCATCATCTTGCTGCATTTTCAACAATACCCCTTGTGGGGTTTTTTATAATTAATAATAATAATAATAATTTAAAAAATTATAATTTAGTTAATTTTATGTTTTTTATTTATTTTAAATGTAAGATGTATTATGAAATAAATGTTTTGAGATTTTATCAACATTATTAACCATTTAATTTATATAATTACACTATTTTAATTTTAAAATATAAATACTTATAAACATAAAAATTTTAAATATTGTTTTAATAATATATTTAAACATAAATATATAATAAATATAGAACATTGAATCATATAAAATTAAAATACATTTCTAAGCCTTGACCAACGTAATTAGAAACAAACCATTAAATTGAAACGATAATTTTAACGAGGGGAACATTGTAAAAAAAAGGTACCTGATAATTCATTAAGGAGTTGGAAGAGGAAAACTAAAGATTAAAAATTCAACAATAAGTTAGTGGTGAAAGATTCCAAAGACTAAAATTGTGATATTATATAAACTAGCATTTGCACCGAAAGGTGCAAAGTAACGCTGGAGAGTGGGGAAAATAATAATTAAGTAAAATATATGGAAATTTTAGTTTCTATATATTTTTTAAAGAATATAATAAGAGGTTAAATTTAAAAATAAATTTACAATGACATAAAGTAACAGTAATATAATTGTCTCAAAATAATGGCATAATAATAATGGTATCGAAGATCTTTCAATACTTGCTCCAAAAAGATTGCTCTAGGTCTTCAAATGTTTCAAATAATTGTAGAAACTAAGTATTCAAACTTGCTATAAATCCATCATCAAAAAGTCTTCATTGTGCTACAAAGGGATATTTCTCATATGAATTTAATCCATAAAAAAAATTGCTTTCTATATTTGTGAGAAATATCACATATACATGTTATGCTATAATTATCACAAATATACTTTACAAGCACTATACAAATTCCAAAAATAAAAAATTATTAACTTTAAATGATTTAATACATTTATATTTTTTTATTTTTTTATTATAAAATAATAATTTCAAATAATTTATCATAAACATTTATGTTGAAAATAAATTTATTAATAAATAATAACATTTATATAAAAGAAATTTATTTATCAAATTCCGCCTAAATAAAAAATGAAAAATAAACTTATCACAATTAATCAACCCCACCCACACAAAGTTAACTTCAGACTCTGGAAATATTCAACATATATTTTCTTAACCTCACTTTTATCTACGTGACTGCTCAATATCTCTATCTATCTGACTTCTGAATATCCTTCATCGACTTAAAAATGGAATCAGAATGTATCCGTCGAGATTTGGTAACATCGCAGGTTTGATAAGATCACAATAGGAGTGGGATAAAATATCTTTTGAACATACACAATCATTTGGTTACTTCAAAAAAATTGCTTTTCAACAACGATTCGGTGAAAAATATACCAACACCTTGAGATAGATGAATAAAATTGTTGAAATTGCCCGAAGATACGGTGCTTGAGCACGTTTGATGTCCAAATAAAAAATCAAGCAGCTCTGGTGATTTCAAGTTGTGATGTTTTCACGGGTGAGAGATTGGTAAGAAATAAGAATAAGCAAAGGATTGGTAAGAATTCAAGTTGCCACTTCGTTGATGAATTGTACCTCGCTGTGCCTTTGCCTGTCCAAAATCTTGACAGTCACTAAAGTTTCGTTTGGAAGCTTTCCTTTAAACACCACACCGAAACCTCCTTCTCCCAACTTTTCTGCAAAGTTGTTTGTCATCTTCTTGAACTGAGAGTGTGTGTATTTGGTGGGCATTTCATAAGCATATTTATTTAGGAATTTCTCAACCCTTGAAGTAGAGCTGCCCGGAGGAGATTTTCTTCTCTTTACATAAAACTATAAGAGCACTATTAATGCAGCTATTACCATCAACACAACTCCCATGGAGCAACTTGCGGTGGAATGAATGAAGAGATTGAATATCTCTATGTCAAGATAATTTTAATGGAAACATGAAAATGAAAATTCACCTATTAGGTTAAATCAGAGATACTAAATATGAATAAATCATATAGTTTACTTACCTATTATAATCGCTGACATGTTTCCACGACCTCTTGTACTTGCAAGAATCCAAAGTCTTTGGTAAGTGAAATCATGCACTTAAGAGTCATAATCAAATCTGTAGAAGGCGATCGGCAAACCTACCATTGGCAGGGCATTTGTCTAGATGAGACGTGCCATCTTTACAGTAGCAGATAAACATGGTTAGGTGGGATATGTTATAAGCACAAAACCCATTACTATTCAAACAAATGGCACACCTTTGTTCTCTTTTGGGGTCGACATTCCATGTTACCTCAAAACCCTGAGCTAGTAACGTCTTATTATTTATGGGGCACTGCTGAGAACGTTCTGACTTATTGGTAGTTCAAATGCATTACAGAAAGTCAGTGTCCCCTATACATTTAAATGGGGACTCAAACTGGACTACCATACATCTCCACATAAACTGAAATTATACATAAGTTGCAATCAAAAAATGTTCTAAGGAACTTGATCGCACCGCTTCCGAAGTGTGAGATTACTATAGGTAGGGAGGACCCAAAAATGAAAGCTTGGCCTCAAGAATTGGTTGGTTGAAGTGGATCAGGATTTGTTGATTATCTCCACTTTATTTAAGAATTATGTATCCCCTTCAACAGAGCAGTTAGTTTATGATGCTCTTCACGGCCATCAGCTGCCTGTTGGAAAGCATTCCCCTATACACAGTCCCAAAATCCCCTTGACCGATGAGGTTGTCAATGCTGAAATTGTGGGTGGCAGCCTTGATCTCTTCTATGTTAAAATTGTGGGTCGCTCCCTCCTCGCATTCTCCAACAGTTGATTGAAGTCTTCATCACTTCCATCAATGTTCCCAAAAACTGCTCTTAGCACAACAAGTAGGTTTTGATCCTCGAGCTTCAGAATATCACACTTGATACACTCATGAACCGGAGCTAATTCAATCATGTCATTTTTTTCATTGAGACGGAGACTGGTAGTGCCGGGACGATGATCATCGGCGTGTTTTTTCTCATCACTAGGCGTAGACAGGAAGATTTATTTTTCTCATCACGAGGTCAAGTAGAGAGGAAGATTAAGAAATGTAAGATGAAAGATGAATCTCATGCAGCCATCATTAGATCGAAGTTCTCTGCCTCTGTATTGGCTGGAAAGTGATAGAAATGCTCCATCTCTGGCTGCATCTGTTCCATAATGTCAACTGTAGACTTGAAACCCTTACTATGTTTGTGCAGTTGCTGCGAGAGCATGGCCGCAGACTTGGCTTTGTACATCTCCGCCGTTCTTTACGTCAGGTATGAATGTAGGACGGTGGAGAAATTGGAAGGATGAAGCCTGCTGATTACATTTGTCAATTTCTTATTCGAGAGAAGGGCGATGAAGAAATGTTTTGATTGGGTGGGGTGAACCGTGTTTTCTCACCCCAGTCCAACAAAGATAACACCTCCGACGTAAAAATCATTGATTTGTTGGAGGTGGAAGACTCTAAAGATTAAAAACCCACCCATCACGGGGTGGGTTTTTATATAATATCACCCATCATGATTGTAATATTTTTGTGTGATCATGATGATTGATTTCCAGGCTCGTGCGATGTAGCACTTGGTCTTATGCACTGGTTGGCTAATGCCTGAAATGTTAGAAGTTTGGAGTTGTAGTTTGAAACCTCCATTGCTGCTAAGATAGCCGAATTTTATGGGCCCATAACCTATTGGTTCAGGGATCGAACCATCAGGGGTTAAATTTGATCAGATTACGAGAATAAACCTTCATCAAGAACTATGACAACAATTCATATTAAAATGGTGTTATATAACAACAATGCATTAATGGGTTGGAAGAAAAAGACTTCAAAGATTTAAATATGTCACCAGAATTAGCCTTATAAAGCCAAATTATAAGAATTCTCCTTTGTAAAACTATATATGCGACCATTATAACTAGCCATTATTTTACTATTTTTTCACAATAAATTATAAGTTTATATGTATACATAAAGCAACTCCTAGATTTATTGATTGTTGAGCATAAGGAACTTGGAACAAACTATGTGAGGAACTTCTCCACATCATAGAATTTCATAAATATAGAAACAACTTTTGCCTTATATTTTTCTGTTATGAATTACATAAAAATAGAAACAACTCTTGCTTTATATTTTTCTACTAAGCACCAGGGACTTTAAACAGATTGCCCAAGGAATTCTTAGATTTTCATTTATTTCAAGTATGGGTAGGGCTGAGTGGCCTCCACAATATGAGGTCGAATTTCATAATTTTTTAAATTCCATCTCAAGAAAATAAAGTGACAATAGGCCAAATATGCTTGTGATACTAGGTTTGAGTATCTACATCATAGATGGAAAAAAAAGCATTTCTGAACATTAAATTTACTCATAGTTTGAATCTTTAGTTTTTAACTCAAGCTATTGAAAGGATGAAAAAATGTTAAAACTATTATTTGGTGAGATGTGGAATTAAAGGAGAGGGTTTCCAAATCCTAACTTGCAAATTTTTCTACAATTCTTCATCTAATACATAAGCCTTCTCCATATTTTGGCCAATAATGTTTTCTTATAGGCCCATAAGTTCAATCACACACAAAACATTGTTTTGAAGCATTAAATATAGGAACTTGTTGAGAGTTTTAGGTTCATCCAATGTATTCATGGTGTATATTGCGATAACACTTCCTTCACAAAAGTAGTTTCATAACATGCATTCATTCATTACAAAAAGGATTAAAAAACATTGGCTCAAAGACTAGACTATGTTATAGAATGTTTGTCAGCAGAGAAAGTGAAGTTATTTCTTGAGCATAAAGTAAACCAAATCCATGGAGTTCCCATCTCCATATATGATGAATTTATCCTTAGGAGGGAGTGGATGGGAGGGAGTAAGGCCAATAAGGTCCATTTGTCTCAAAATATGACACAAAATTCTTTGCAAAATAGAGTGAATTGAGGGGAGGGAGTAAGGAAAATAAGGTCTATCTCTCTCAAACTCTGACACAAATACCATGCAAAACAATTACATTTGACAAACGTGTAAGGGATTCCTTATGCTTCGACCTCTTTGTGAAATTTCATTGTGTTCTCAACAATGCTTCTCACAAGCTCCACTTTAACATGGGTTTTATCATATTCAAACCCAAACTTAGAAATGGATTTTATTGTATTCAAACCCAAAATTAGAAACAATATAAAGATCACGACCCCTCGTTAAAATAAACTTAAGGAAATATTTAAGCCAGGTCCTTTAGTGTAAAAATAAACATCATTCATTCAAATTCATTATACACATACATACACACACATTGTTACATAATATTTGGTATTAGAGCTCGTAGTTTCAATACCCATGATATTTGCCGATGTTATTGGGAAGATAAGATTAAAAAATAGGAAATAACAAGAAAAATAAATGAAGAGTAATTTTGATTTTACTGTTTGTCGTTTACTGCCAGTTGTTTTAGTAAACCATTGGCCCATGGTACATTATATCATATAGGGAAAAAATCACAAAGATATATTTTTTATAACATTTTCAAAATAACATACAAAATTAAACAAAAAAATACTTAGTATAATAAAAACAATTAAATGTTAGTATAATTAGTATAGTAATTAAAAGTTAGTATATAATACAGCTAAAAAATAAAGTTAGTGCAGTAATAATTAAATAGTTAATATTAATAATAGTTAATTGTTAAACACACACGTGGAATAGACAAAAAATGAAATACAAACATGAGATATTATATTATTCACAATGATATACATTATATTACATTTTTGTGACTCTTGGATTCCATATTACAAGGTCTCCTGGCCATCCCTTTGATTGTCTAAATCCCACACCTTAACCCTTAGTGAATTAGGTGTCCAACATTCCCCCCCTTAATACGAAGGGGTATGTATGAGTCCAAGAAGAGAGTTGTAATACAATACATGCAAAATATGCATGGCAGCATTAGGTTGAATGTGCTCTATGAAATGTTGGCATAAGGAGTTGGTTTAAGGATGACCACCAACACTGGAACGCTTAGTGTAGTTCCCATAACTCTTCCAAATATGGCACAAACTTGAAGTCTTATTCTAAAGGAAGTGTTCCTAATGCTTTGAAGAGGGATGCGTTCAACCTGGAAAATGGATGTCTGCAACCTGCAAAAAGGGAGAACCTCAACCTGAAAAGGGAGGTCTCAACTTGCGATGTTTTAAGGATGACCACCAACTTTGGAATACTTAATGCAATTCCTATAACTATTCCATTACTAGCCAGAAGCTAAAGTCTTCTGCTAGAGGAAGTGCCCCCAATTCTTTGAAGAGGAAGAAGCTCAACCTCACATAGATGGTTTAAGGTAGACCACCAACCAAAGGCATGCTCACTGGCATCTCTGTCTCTAGCTACAACTTTGAATCTGGTATGGAAGGTTGTGGCTCAGGCTCACTTGAACTTCTGTGTCTCTGGATACAACTCTGAATTTGGTATGGCGGGTTGTGGCTTAGGCTCACTTGATGTTGCTCTGAAACTTGTATGTGACCATCATTTACCCCCTGTCATACAAGGTGAGATGATGGTGAAATTAAACTGCAAGGTATTTTAATATTCTAGAAGAGATTCTGACATATGACTGGAACATATTCTTGGCTGTTGATGCCCATTGCCAAGAAGAAATCCATCCAAGTTGAATCTTTTTTATTGTAGGAGACTTGTTTCTGAAGCATCTATTTGAAGAATGAGTGTCCTGACCACAATGCTTGTATGGGTGAAGATCAAAACAACGATCTTTCACATGGCCAACTCGACCACAATGTTGGCATATAACAATTTGTTGTGGCTATTGTGGAAGAAGAGCATAATATGGAACAAATGAAAGTGAACTGTTATGAAGGAATCCAACACTCTGAATCTAGATGGGCTTTGAGTAATTTGGAATATGAAAGGACACATCCTTTTCATATCCAAAGCCAGTTTTTTGCTGCTTGTTGAAAATCTCTTCCAAGGTCTGATGATTGGATTGGGAAGTGTAGGCTGCAAGTCCGCTCCTGAAATTGGCACTTGATGGGGATTAACCTTAGCTTTACTGACTTGATCACTTGCTAAATGTTCATGGGTGACTATTTTATCCTCAAACAAAGTACTTTTCTGAACAAGAACAAGTTCACAATGATGACTTTTATGTTGTAACTCATCTTGCTAAAGTTGTGATTTGAGCTTTAAAAAATCTATATTTTCCTATGCATTTTGCAAATAGATTCTAACGTTGGAAAGCGTTTCCTTAATGATGTTTACCATCCCATCCGCAATGCAGAGTATCAGAGTATTTAGTTATTCTAATAACTGAGTAATTTTGGCCATTTGATTAAGGTCAACCAATAAATGCAAGTAAAAAACTTTGGCCTCAAAGATAGAAAATGACCCAAACAAAGAGTTTTAGCTGTATAATTCAACTTAACAAATATGTCAAAGGGAGATATTACTACCTTTTATAGGTCATGAGGTAAGGAGGATTTAACAAAGAACACTGACAATAAACTCACAACTAACCGTTCAAATTCCACCTTCTTCCACCAATAAAAACTCAACCACTATGGTCAAATTCAAATTCCTTCAACATCTCAAAATGAGGGACCACTTCAAAGTTTTTGAGTTTTTGTTGGTTTCCTTGGAACAATTTAAGTTACATTCTCCTTCCTTTCAAACAATATCAATATCAATTCAAAGTGATATGCTAATGAAATATAAGGATTGATTCGCCATATGGATGATATGTTTGTCTTCGCTGCTTCTGAGCTTGGTTCACTTAAATGTGAGAAATATAAAGTGCATCAACATCAAGATTCTCTACGTCAACATTGCTAGATAAAAGAAATTCAATAAAATTGTCAGTGCTTCCAACAATTTCACAGAAGTGGCAAAAAACCGTTTAGGGTTTCCGGGTAATTATTTCATCCATATACCTCTTAAACTTAGAAAAAAATAGCTCTTTAACTAATGTATGTATAAGTTTGTTGTTGGAAGTGGGCTTCAAATCGTTCATACGACATTACACATTGCGCATCATCTGTTTGAAAATATGCATCGACGAAACGATGTCTTGTGGACTACGATAATCTCTACGCATGCTCACAATGAAGACGCTGATGAGGCCTTGGGACTGTTTCACCGAATGTAGTTTGGAGGCTGGAAGCCGGACTAGGTTACCCTGATGATTTTTCTTCAGGCATGTGCTCGAGTAGAGGAGTGGTGGAGGAGCGGTTTGGAGTGGTGGATATAATATCCATGTCACTTGGAACCACTTAAGTCTTCCAGTTAGATTTCATCACCGACCCAAGTTCGATAGGATCGTTTCACGCGGCTCAGAATGGAATACTGGTGGTCTGCCCGGAAGGGAACGATGGTCCAGACAAAAATACAGTAGTGAACGCCGCTCCCTTGATTTTCACGGTCAAGAGATGTATTCTCTTGTCAGTGCAGGAGATATCGCTTCAAACGACAACAACATTGATGATGCAAGTAATTATTATCCTGGAAAGCAAGAGGAAAAATTGTGGCATGTTCAAGCAGTGATACTTCCATCTCTAGACGTATGAGAAAAGCTGCAGTCCAGGGCGCAGAAGGCAGAGGGATGGTTCTCGTCGACGACATAAGAAAATCAATATCTTCCAACTATGGTTCATTCCCCTTAACTACAACGGTCATCGATCAAGATGGATCATAGATTTTCTCTTATATAAAATCTCACCGAGTGCCTGTAGCGACAATTCTCAGAACTGTGGCAGTTCTGAATTACAATCCCGCCCTAGTTACCATTGCGCAGTGAGAAGAGGGCCGAGGGAGTGGGAGGCAGATTGTCTGGAGACTGCCAAGGTAGAGGGAGCCAGACTGTCGAAGGGACATTCTAGAGAGGGACGCACTATAAGATGGAGGGGACACACTGTAAGTGGCTCTCCAGTGGTGTTAGCAGCGTGGACAATCGGTATGGAGTGGACAGTGGAGTCGAGGGACTCCAATGGACTCAACGCACAAAATATTATTCAATACACAGTTGCAGAAATGCTTCGGCCAATGCATATGACGAGCTGAACAAATATGAGTTACTACACAGTAGTGGAGAGAAACGATCGTGCAACGAACTTAGTATGAGTCTTGTTGAGAGATCAATATGACAACGTGGAGAAAAGGTTCTTTCAGTAATGGACAAATTCCAGGGCAGCATATGTCAGAGAGAGGAAGATAGGGCTGCTAATACAAGACCTGAAAATGAGAGGTCTGATGGATTGGAAAATGGCAGACCAATAAGGATATAAAATTAGGCAGGACAAGAATACCATGTTAAACAAATATATGGAATACACATAATAAGAAATATAAGCATGAGATACTATATTATTCATAATGATATACATTTATATTATATTGGTCTGATTTTTAGATTTCACTGATTTTTAGATTTCATATTTCAAATTCTTTTGATTGTTCAACTCCCACACTTTAATCCTTATCAGATTAGGTGTCCAACATTAATAATTAATGTAATTAATTAATATAATATAGTTATAATAATATTAATATATAAATTAAGATTTGAAAAATACCTAATTCACTCATTTCTACATTCATAGAGAGATTTCTTTATGCATTTTAGGAAAATCCATGAAGAACACCCAAAAAATCATGACAATGACTATCAATAGTAATCACTATCCACCTATGAATGATTCTAATTTCAGTTCAAGATAAGAGGAGGAGACAAATCAAATGGAGGATATCTAGTTTTTAGTGTATTATATGGCCATGAAGATTGTAAAGCTATAGATTTGTTGCTAAAAATATTGGTCATAATATTGTGGATGATTTACTTTAGGAAAATCAAGAAAAATTAGTTGGACACTGAGAAGTTCAATTTACTAATAAATATACTATTTTTAATGATAAGAATCTTGAAGAGGTAATTAAAGTTGGTTTCTTAAGAGTAGATAATGAGTTTTTGAAGCAGGATGTTCCCAAGGGTACGACTTGTGTAATTACTTTTATTGTCAATGGAAACATAGTGGTTTCCAATGATGAATATTCTCAAGAATTTATTTGTAGAAATAGAAATGGAGATAATGGTTTAATGGAAAAAAATACATTTGATCACAAGGATTGAAGGAAGGATGAGAAATAATGCATAGAAAAGTTGGGTGGATTTCTGTTGAGTTGCCAAAGAATTATATTAATTGAAACATTTAATTTGTCCAAGGTAATAGGTGATGTAGGTGTTTTCAAATATAAGCAATGGTCCACAATTGAATGGGAAGGTATCGTTACCACATGAGAAATGAAATTACAATCACAAGTAATTAAAGAATATTTTATTAAGTGGAAGAACCTACCGAAATGGGAAGCCTCATGGAAGACAATTTTTTTTGGTCAACAACATCCCTCGCTACTTATTATTTGAGGAAAAATAATTTCTTCTAAGATGAAGGCAATATTATGTATAAAAAATAATAATACATTGTTACATAATAATAAATAAATGTAATAATTATCTAAAGGGGAAAGATCATGAACCCTTGTTAAAAGGCACCCCTAACTATATTTAATCCAAGTCCTTTAGTGTAAAAATAAACATCATTCATTCAATCTATCTCTCTTTATATATTACATAAACATTATTATGTAATAACAACATTCACTAATTAGGCCTAGAGAACATGGGTGGTAGAGAAGCTTATTTAATTATAAATGGTTTTTTTTTGGGATATAATTAGGTGAAAATAATAAAGGAGGACAAGACCAAGACAATGTTTTTGAAAGAGTGGGACTCCTTCTCATATACCATCATTCCATTTGGATTGAAGAATTCACCAAAAGTATTCTCTCGAATCATTTCCATTGCCTTCAAAGTGTTTATCCACAGGTTCTTGAGGTATAATTGGATGACTAGAGTGTGTTCAACATTTTCAATGTAGCATAAACAAGTATAACTTGTATATGAATTATTTGAGAAGGTATGGGACACAATGGTCATAATTCATGCTTAATTTTCCCCTTATTTAGTTTCCTATGTTCGACTACCACAACATTTTTTTGGGAAATAACATGATGAAGAAGTAGCACTTTGGGTTAATGTAAAACTCAAGTTGCAATATTACATGAAGGGAAAAGATGTTCATCCTTATCTTAGATAGAAAAAACTCATGAAAAACAATCTCAGGTAGATTCCTCTAATCCAAAGGATGGATAGGGAGATTGTAGGGTTGCACAAGGATGTGCAACATGCTTAGCTAGGGGAGATGATGGGTCCCTATTTTGTTTCATTTTCATGTTGGAGGTTTTCATGGAAGCCTCCATAGTTTGATATAGATCAAATCTTCACCTTCTTCTCTTGAAAAATTATTGGCAACATTAGTTAGGAACCATGATCTATTCAAATATAACTATATTCTTAGTGATTAGACATGTGTTATGTTTTTAGACATGATAAAGATAGTAATATGGTATAACTCCCTGAAACTTTTCTCAAGTTTCTAGTTCTCAAGTTATATAATTAGAGACTTTTGCTATGTTTGTTATTTCATTGCTTAACCAAAAAATACAAATTCATATATAAAATGAGGCCAACACCTCTTCGTAAACTAGTAGATTTTTTATAATTTTTTTTTTAAAATTTTTGAAGATTTTTTCTATAATATAAGGAGCTCTAGATTTATCCATCTTTATTTATATTTATGAAAAACAATTATTTCATATTTCATTTATTTATGTTGCAACTAGTCCCAATACTCTATTCTAAGGAGGTAGGGCCCGTGAAGTGGAACATGGGTGCTATTATTTCATTATTTTCTTGTTAGATTTGATGTTTTTTTGTTGTATGTTTATCTTTACGTTAAAAAAATAATGAAAAAGAGTATTTGTATTATATGTTGGACCACAAATCACATTGAGAAGGGGGTGAATTTGTGCGAGAGTAATTTAACAATTTCACAAATTTTCATCAATGAACATTTATGCACTAATGTATCATAACTATTTGTAACATATAAATAAAAAAAGTAATGTATCATGAAGCAATCATAACATTAATAAGACATCAATAAGCCGTCACATGAACAAATAGAGACCCAATTTTTTACGTGTAAACCCATACGTGAGAAACCACAAATCCTTCTTCTTCTTTCTCTTCAATTAATTGCATATATTTGTAGACTCCGACTTATTGGAGACAACTAGCTCTGAGAACGCAAGATGCCACTTGTGATAGGCTACAACCTGATTGAGACACCAACCTTGCACTACTAAATATTGACCCAATTTTCGATGGCTCTTTGTTGTTCTCACAACGATGATTCATAGCTAAAATGACAAAAAGGAGATTCCACAAAACATCATATCCAGCGCAAAATTACTTTTAAATTCTTCTTTTCGTTGAAACTTTTACATCGGTTCATCTCAAAGCCTCATCAGAAGAATGAAAATAAATATTCTTTGTGCCGTCGAAAAGTGTGTCAGAAGACTGACGATAACCTACCATAGCTGCAACGTTTCTGCCATTGGAAATAGAGTCACAAGAACGATGTCATCAATAATTGTTTAAAATATATTGTGATAAACCTGCCATAGTTGTGACATTTCTGCCGTCGAAAAGGGCATCGCAAGACTAATGATTGAGCTAATTTTTTAAAATATTTTGTGAAAAACCTAGCATACTTGAGACATTTCTACCCTTAGAAAGGGAATTGTAAGACTGACGATTGCGCTAATTTTTTAAAATATTTTGCGACGAACTTGCCATAGTTGCGATGTTTCTTCCATCAGAAAGAGTGTCGCAAGATTGATGTCTTCAATAATTTAAAAAAAAAATATTTCAATGAATGTGCCATAGTTGCAACGATTCTTCTATTGAAACGGGTGTAAAACGACTGAAATCCATGCCCCGTAAGACTGAATTTTTTTAAAAATAACAAGCATTAGAAGATCGACAACTTTGGCAATTTAAAAAAAATTAAATGACCTCAAATACGTCATGCATGGTTTAGAGTTTGGGTAATCATAAATATATCCAAATAAAGGATGTTTACCCACTTTTTCATTGGAAATTTTATTTAGATGCATGGAAAATTTAGACTCTCAACATCATAATGCTACTCGGAATGGAATAAGACTTGAGAAATCTCCCCTCCTTCTGACGTTTTTTTTGAAGGTGAGGCAGGGCAATAAGACAGACTGGATCGGGTTAGAGTGATAGAGAAAAGCGGCAAGCGTATAAGAATCGAAAGTGGCACACACCACCCGTGCCAAGGGATCGAGCAGGGCATAGCTAGCGGCATAGGAGTTGACTCAGTGGCACAAAGCTAAGCTTCATCTCCATTAGACCCTAAGGATTCCCCATAGGGTATATTCATGATGATCATGAGACACTTTTTAACATATTGTGACTGATCTTCAATTTTTATACTCTCAGAGATTCAAATAATGCAACAAGGGCTATAAGCCCATAATATGTTTAATAAAGCCTCCTTTTGTTATCCTAAGAGCCATTGCATGAGATTGATTGACATGAACCACACATTTTGGGATATTCAATTTCTTCACAAATGAAGTTTAATTGGAGCACTGGAACCTCAAACTACCAACAATCAGTGCATTGAAAGCATCAATATTAGGATCAGGTGGAGGCCAAGGATCATGCCCTCCAAATCCTGAAAACATTAGTGAGGCAGCTAGGATTTCTTCAGTTCTTTCCCTACCAAGAAATTTATGAGGATATATTATATATTTTATCAACTTAGATTTAATATTGGGTTATCACCAAATTTGAGTGCAGAGGAAAATATGACAAAGGCCACACTCAAACCCAACAATGATTGTACCACTAAATTGTGCTACCATTCAGTTTATGCAATAAACCAACAAGTTGTACGAAGCTAATCAATGACATTCTTCCTCCATATATCGATTCTCATGTAATGGTTTACTTGGATGGCATCCTTGTGCTTAGTGAATCTTGGGAATATATGTGTGTTTAGCATGGGGAAACCATAAAAAAATATGCAAAATATCTCTCGTATCAACCAATCCAACCAAATTTTTTGTAAATGCAAACATATGGTTTATTTTAATTTTTCCTATTGTTGATCACTGATTCGGATTTATGCAGGAATGCAACAGAATACATAAATAACCATAAACATAGAGATGCAGTGGAAATAATGCATCATTTCATCAATATCAAATAATAGAAATATGCTTACAGACATAATGGAAATAAAATAGCTAGGGTGCTGGTAGTGAATCTCTGAGAAGAGATGTGGTGGCTACAGACCTTTAAACTGTGTTACAATGAGGCTCGAGGGCCTATTTATTATTGAGAAACAATGGAGAACTCTAAACATCCAAAAACCTAACTCTAGGAGATGAAGCGCCAAAACTATGGGCCCCGTTTGGGTAAATTGGTGGTTCAACTTCTCGAGTACGTAACTTTGGCATTCGATCTACGTTTGACGCGCTCAATAGCTCGTTAGAAATATCTGTCCGAGGACTACAAATTTTTGTGAGCAAAATTTGTCTATGGACCTACGTTGCTCCCGGTTTTCCCAAAAAGTGTCGTTTAGGGCCTCAAAACGGCTCCAGAAGTTCAAGACCCAAAAAATTGCTAAAAATAGTAAGTTGTGCTGCAACTTAAAAACTAAAAGAACTAATGGTGGGGGTTCAAATGGAATAAGTGGGTGGCCACCAATATCCATCTGGATCATTAAAGCCCTAAATGGCTCCGGGAGTGGAGGACCCGAAAACCTGCTAAAAATAGTAAGTTGTGATGAAAAGTCTCGCTTCTTCTGCTTAAATTTTTGCTCGATCTTGGCAGCATAGCGATATGCTGTGCCAAGCGATGTAATGTCAAGGAACTCCATTTCCTCCTAAATGTGTTTGTGTAGACAACTGCGGTACTTGAGCACCAAATGTCTCTCTGAATCTTTAATACCCAACTTTGTGCGCAGAGTATGGAACAAATTCGTCAGTTCGTGCGCATCTTGACCCCTTTGTTGCCGCAGTGTGGTCCATTGGATGTATTTGTCCTCATAGCTCCCCATGGGGTAATATTGTTCCTTGATGCCGTCTCAGAATGAATTCCAAGTGGGTGTGGCCGAGAACAAAGAGGGTTCCCCTTCGTCCTCTTGCTCATGGTAGGTTTCCCACTAGTCTTTGACATGGGGGCGGCTTTGAGGAGTGCAAAAATAATATTTTCTAAGTCAGAGAAATCATGGACCGAGAAATACCCTTCTAGCAAATTCAACCATCTATCTATGGCGTCTACATCTATTTGGCCTTAAAATACAGGAATATCAAAGTTTACCTGTACCTTGAAGGGAGTGGCACCTCCAGAGTGGCTATTGGATGTAGATGCGCCATAGGTGGGCAGTCGTTGAAGGACCTGAGCAAAGTTATCCATCATCGTGTTCCTTTGTTTCTCGAGGGCCTCCTCGAGCAATATTTTGATGGGATCTCCTCCTCCCTTGTCTGTCTTTTCTTCAGCCATTGGAGGTCGTTGGGGTTTGCGAGGCTGATCTTCGAGCCCTAACTCCTTATACCTTGACCGCATTGGGGACATGCAAAGAAAAAAAAAGAACGAGCAGACCGCTCTGATACCACTGATTCGGATTTATGCAGGAATGCAACAGAATACAGAAATAACCATAAACATAGAGATGCAGTGGAAATAATGCATCATTTCATTAATACCAAATAATAGAAATATGCTTACAGACATAATGGAAATAAAATAGCTAGGGTGTTGGTAGGGAATATCTGAGAAGAGATGTGGTGGCTACAGACCTCTGAACTGTGTTAAAATGAGGTTTGAGAGTCTATTTATTATTGAGAAACAATGGAGAACTATAAACTTCAAAAAACCTAACCCTAGGAGATGAAGCACCGAAACTATGGGCCCCGTTTGGGTAAATTGGTGTTTCAACTTTCCAGGGACGTAACTTTGGCATCTGATCTCCGTTTGACGCACTCAATAGCTCGCTAGAAAGATCTGTCTGAGGAATAAAACTTTTGGTGTGAGAAAAATTGATCCATGGACCCATGTTGCTCCCGGGTTTCCCAAAAAATGTCATTTAGGGCCTCAAAACGGCTTCGAAAGTTTAGGACCCGAAAAATTGCTAAAAATAGCAAGTTCTGCTGCAACTTAAAAACTGAAAGAACTGATGGTGGGGGTTTGAATGGAATAGGTGGGTGGCCACCAATATTCACCTGGATCATTAAGGTCCCAAAATGGCTTTGGGAGTGGAGGACCCGAAAACCTGCTAAAAATAGTAAGTTGTGATGAATGTGAAAAGCTGCAAGAATTGATGGTGCGGGTCCAAATGGAATAGGTGGGTGGCCACCGATATCCACCTAGATCATTCCTCCCTCCTTAAGAAGCAATGGTCCCCATTGCGTTGATATCCTCCATGAGATGAGGCATGTTCTATTGTCAAAGATGTCATGGACCTGCAGGCGGACATGCTGGATGCAATTAGTAAATTTGGTTTCTTTATTAGCCTCAGACAGTACATGTGAGGATTATGTCTATGTAGTTGCATGAGGTATGGCAACATCATGCAACAGTGCGTCGGGGGTAAGATCAATGGAGTGTTTGTCTTGACAGTGTAGAGGAACCTCTGTGAGTGAGGAGAAGATTTCCTCGTATTCCTTCATGACTTAGTCCATCTGCTGCAGCCGTGCAGGGTAGCCCTATTTCGAGGTTTTGACCACAATATTCTTCTTTCCTTGTGAGAGAGTTGTAAAGAAAATAAATTTCCTTGTTTGGGAAACAATCTTACTGCGTTGTTTTGCAGTAGTCAAAGAGATGACAGGAGGCGGTACTACCTTCGGTATCCTGTACAAGTTATTTACCAAAGTAATAACAACAACACGAGGCCTAGACTCATACATAGCATGTCGCCTCCACAAGTATGGTTGGCCCAATAATACATTAGCTACATAAAGAGGAGAAATATCACACAATACCTCATCCGTGAATGGCTTGATACTATACGGAAGGAAACACTGCTGGAAGATGTGGAGATCTCTCCCTGGGTGGAGCCACCCGATGGTATACGATTGCGGGTGTGCTATGGTCGGTAGGCTGAGCTGCTTCATGATCTCTGCTAAAATGAGGTTCTTTTGGCCTCCGCTATCGATAAGAAATTGCAGTGGAGAACCATTCACCCACATCTGCGAATGGAAGAGGCACTCCCCCTCCTCTAGATCTTGGTGGTGGCAACAATGGCACTGGGATCCGCATCAATGATCTGCTTCCCTTTGTCATTGCCTTTGTTTTCTTCTGACTCAAGATCAGAAAATTCATCTGATTCGGGTGCCTTTAGTTCGGCCACCAATGACTGTTTGGCCCGACACTCCTTTGTGCTATGAGTGGGGCTGTTATGAAATTCACACCACTTCTCTGTGTCCTTCTTTGGATTTGTGGTGTTGTTCTGAGTGGCACTGCTTTGGCCATGCCCCTTGTTTTTCAGTTCGGGGGCACCTTTAGAATTCGCAGATCCAAAGTCTCGCTTCTTCTGCTTAATTTTCTACTCGATCTTGGTGGCATAGAGATATGCTGTGCCAAGCGATGTAATGTCGAGGAAATCCATTTCCTCTTGAATGTGTTTGTGTAGACAGCCGCGGTACTTGAGCACCAAATGTCTCTCTGAATCTTTAATACCCAACTTTGTGCGCAGAGTATGGAACAAATTCATCATTTCGTGCACATCTTGATCCCTTTGTTGCTACATCGTGGTCCAATGGATGTATTTGTCCTCATAGCTCCCCACGGGGTAATATTGTTCGTTGATGCCGTCTCGGAACGAATTCCTAGTGGGTGTGGCTGAGAATAGAGAGGGTTCCCCTTCGTCCTCTTGTTCACGGTAGGTTTCCCACTAGTCTTTGACATGGGGGGCGGCTTTGAGGAGTGCAAAAATAATATTTTCTCGGTTAGAGAAATAATGGATCAAGAAATACCCTTCCAGCAAATTCAACCATCTATCTACGAGGTTTGCATCTATTTGGCCTTCAAATACAGGAATATGAAAGTTTACCTGTACCTTGAAGGGAGTGGTGCCTCCAGAGTGGCTATTGGATGCAAATGCACCGTAGGTGGGCAGTCGTTGAAGGACCTGAAAAAATTTATCCATCATTGCGTTCCTTTTTTTTCTCGAGGGCCTCCTCAAGAAATATTTTGATAGGATCTCCTGCTCCCTCGTCTTTCTTTTCTTCCACCATGGGAGGTCGTCGGGGTTTGCAAGGTTGATCTTGAAATGGTTCAACCAGATCGAGCCCTAACTCCTTATACCATAACTGTGTTGGGGACATGCAAAGAAAAACAAAGAACGAGTAGACCGCTCTGATACCACTGATCCTGATTTATGCAGGAACACAACAAAATACATAAATAACCATAAACATAGAGATGTAGTGGAAGTAATGCATCATTTCATTAATATAAAATAACAGAAATATGCTTACATACATAATGGAAATAAAATAGCTAGGGTGCTGATAGCGAATCTCTGAGAAGAGATGTGGTGGCTACAGACCTATGAAGTGTGTTACAATGAGGCTCGAGGGCCTATTTATTATTGAGAAACAATGGAGAACTCTAAACGTCCAAAATCCTAACCCTAGGAGATGAAGCACCAAAAATACGGGCCCCGTTTGGGTGAATTAGTGGTTCAACTTCCCGGGGACGTAACTTTGGCATCCGATCTCCGTTTGACACGCTCAATAGCTCGTTAGAAATATTTGTCCAAGGACTAACAATTTTTGTGTGGGAAACATTGGTCCATGGATCCATGTTGCTCCTATTTTTCCCAAAAAATGTTGTTTAGGGCCTCAAAACGGCTCCGGAAGTTCAGGACCTGAAAAACTGCTAAAAATATTAAGATGTGCAACAACTTAAAAATTGAAAGAACTGATGGTGGGGGTTCAAAAGGAATAGGTGGGTGGTCAACAATATCCACCTCGATCATTAAGGCCCCAAAATGGCTCCAGGAGTGGAGGACTTGAAAATTTGCTAAAAATAGTAAGTTGTGATGAATGTGAAAAGCTGCAAGAATTGATGGTGCGGGTCCAAATGGTATAGGTGGGTGGCCGTCGATATCCACCTGGATCATTCCTCCCTCCTTAAGAAGTAATGGTCCCCATTGCATTGATATCCTCCATGAGATGATGCACGTTCTGTTGTCGAAGATGTCATGGACCAGCGGGCAGACATGCTGGATGCAATTAGTAAATTTGGTTTCTTTATTAGCCTCATATAATACATGTGTGGATTTTGTCTGTGTAGTCACATGAGGTATGGCAACATTAGGGAGCAGTGCGTCGAGGGTAAGATCAATGGGGTGTTTGTCCTGACAGTGTAGATGAACCTCTGTGAGTGAGGAGAAAATTTCCTCATATTGCTTCATGACTTTTTCCATTTGCTACAGCCGTGCAGGGAAGCCCTGTTTCAAGGTTGTGACCACAATATTCTTCTTTCCCTATGAGCGAGTTGTAATGAAAATGAATTTCCTGGTTTGGGAAACAATCTTACTGCGTTGTTTTGCAGTAGTAAAAGAGATGACAGGAGGCAGTACTACCTCTGGTACCCTGTAAAAGTTATTTCCCAAAGTAATAACAACAGCACGAGGCTTAGACTCATACACAACATGCCGCCTCCACAAGTATGGTTGGAAAAATAATACATCAGCTACATAAAGAGGAGCAATATCACACAATACCTCATTCATGAATGGCTTGATACTGTACGGAAGGCGACCCTGCTAGCGGATGTGGAGATCTCTCCCCGCGTGGAGCCACCCGATGGTATACGGTTGTAGGTGTGCTATGGTCAGTAGGCCGAGCCGCTTCATGACCTCTGCTGAAATGCGGTTCTTTTGGCTTTCGCTGTCGACAAGAAATTGCAGCGGAGAACCCTTCACCCACATCTGCGAATGGAAGAGGCTCTCCCCCTCCTATGGATCCTCCCTCTGGATCTTGGTGGTGGAAAAAATGGCATTGGGATCCGCATCAATGATCTGCTTCCCTTTATCATTGCCTTTGTCTGGTTCTGACACAGGATCAGAAAATGCATCTGATTCGGGTGCCTTTAGTTCGGCCACCAATGACAGTTTGGCCCGACACTCCTTTGTGTTGTGAGTGGGGCTGTTATGAAATTCACACCACTTCCCTGTGTCCTTCTTTGGATTTGTGGTGTTGTTCTGAGTGGCACTGCTTTGGCCTTGCCCCTTGTTCTTCGGTTCGGGGGCACCTTTCGGATTCGCAAATCCAAAGTCTTGCTTCTTCTGCTTAAATTTCTGCTCAATCTTGGCGGCATAGCGATATACCGTGCCAAGCGATGTAATGTCGAGGAACTCCATTTCCTCCTAAATGTGTTTGTGTAGACAACCACGGTACTTGAGCACCAAATATCTCTCTGAATCTTTAATACCCAACTTTGTGCGTAGAGTATGGAACAGATTCATCAGTTCATGCACATATTGATCCCTTTGTTGCCGCAGCGTGGTCCATTGGATGTATTTGTCCTCATAGCTCCCCACGGGGTAATATTATTCCTTGATGCCATCTTGGAACGAATTCCAAGTGGGTGTGGCTAAGAACGAAGAGGTTTCCCCTTCGTCCTCTTGCTCATGGTAGGTTTCCCACCAGTCTTTGACATGGGGGGTGGCTTTGAGGAGTGAAAAAATAATATTTACTCGGTCAAAGAAATCATGGATCGAGAAATACCCTTCCAGCAAATTGAACCATCTATCTATGACATCTGAATCTATTTTTCCTTCAAATAAAGGAATATCAAATTTTACCTGTACCTTGAAGGGAGTGGCGCCTCCAGAGTGGCTATTGGATGCAGATGCGCCATAGGTGGGCAATCATTGAAGGACCTGAGTAAAGTTATCCATCATCGAGTTCCTTTGTTTCTCGAGGGCCTCCTCGAGTAATATTTTGATAGGATCTCCTCCTCCCTCACCTTTCTTTTCTTCTACCATGGGAGGTCATTAGGGTTTGCGAGGCTGATCTTGCAAGGGTTCAACCAGATTGAGCCCTAACTCCTTATACAATGACTGCGTTGGGGATATGCAAAGAAAAACAAAGAACGAGTAGACCGCTTTGATACCGCTGATCCAGATTTATGCACGAATGCAACAGAATAAAGAAATAACCATAAACATAGAGATGCATCGGAAATAATGCGTCATTTCATTAATATCAAATAACAAAAATATGCTTACAAACATAATGGAAATAAAATAGCTAGGGTGCTGGTAGCGAATCTCTGAGAAGAGATGTGGTGGCTATAGACCTCTGAACTGTGTTACAATGAGGCTTGAGGGCCTATTTATTATTGAGAAACAATGAAGAACTATAAACATCCAAAAACCTAACCCTAGGAGATGAAGTGCCAAAACTATGGGCCCTGTTTGGGTAAATTGGTGGTTCAACTTCCCGGGGACGTAACTTTGGCATCCGATCTCCGTTTGACGCGCTCAATAGATATTTAGAAAGATCTGTCCAAGGAATACAAATTTTGGTGTGAGAAAAATTGATCCATGGACCCATGTTGCTTCCGGTTTTCCCAAAAACCTTTGTTTAGGGCCTCAAAACTGCTCCGGAAGTTTAGGACCCAAAAAACTGCTAAAAATAGTAAGTTATGCAACAACTTAAAAACTGAAATAACTGATGGTGGGTGTTCAAATGGAATAGGTGGGTGGCCACCAATATCCACCTGGATCATTAAGGCCCTAAAATGGCTCTGGGAGTAGAGGACCCAAAAACTTGCTAAAAATAGTAAGTTGTGATGAATGTGAAAAGCTGCAAGAATTGATTGTGCGGGTTCAAATGGAATAGGTGGGTGGCCACTGATATCCACCTAGATCATTCCTCCCTCCTTAAGAAGCAATGGTCCCCATTGCGTTGATATCCTCCATGAGATGAGGCACATTCTGTTGTCAAAGATGTCATGGACCTGCAAGCGGACATGCTGGATGCAATTAGTAAATTTGGTTTCTTTATTAGCCTTAGATAGTACATGTGTGGATTATGTCTGTGTAGTACCATGAGGTATGGCAACATCAGGCAGCGGTGCGTCGGGGGTAAGATCAATGGAGTGTTTGTCCTGATAGTGTAGAGGAACCTCTATGAGTGAGGAGAAAATTTCCTCGTATTCCTTCATGACTTTGTCCATCTGCTGCAGCCGTGCAGATGAGCCCTATTTCGAGGTTGTGACCACAATATTATTCTTTCCATGTGAGAAAGTTGTAAAGAAAATAAATTTCATGTTTTAGGAAACAATCTTACTGCATTGTTTTGCAGTAGTCAAAGAGATGACAGGAGGCAGTACTACCTCCGGTATCCTGTACAAGTTATTTCCCAAAGTAATAACAAAAACACGAGGCCTAGACTGATAGACAACATGTCACCTCCACAAGTATGGTTGGCCCAATAATACATCATCTACATCAAGAGGAGCAATATCACACAATACCTCATCCATGAATGGCTTGATACTGTACGGAAGGCGACACTACTGGCAGATGCAGAGATCTTTCCCTAGGTGGAGCCACCCGATGGTATACGGTTGCGGCTATGCTATGGTCGGTAGGCCGAGCTGCTTCACGACCTCTGCTGAAATGAGGTTCTTTTAGCTTCTGCTATCGACAAGAAATTGCAGTGGAGAACCCTTCAACCACATCTGCGAATGGAAGAGGTGCTCCCCCTCCTTTGGATCTTGGTGGTGGCAACAATGGAACTGGGATCCACATCAATGATCTGCTTCCTTTTGTCATTTCCTTTGTCTAGTTCTAACTCAGGATCAGAAAATGCATCTGATTCGGGTGCCTTTAGTTCGGCCACCAATGACTATTTGGCCCGACACTCCTTTGCACTGTGAGTGGGGTTGTTATGAAATTCACACCACTTCCCTGTGTCCTTCTTTGGATTTGTGGTGTTGTTCTGAATGGCACTGCTTTGGCCTTGGCCCTTGTTCTTCGGTTCGGGGGCACCTTTCGGATTTGTAGATCTAAAGTCTCGCTTCTTTTGCTTAAATTTCTGCTCAATCTTGGTGACATAGCGATATGCCGTGCCAAGCGATGTAATGTCGAGGAACTCCATTTCCTCCTGAATGTGTTTGTGTAGACAGCTGCAGTACTTGAGCACCAAATGTCTCTCTGAATATTTAACACCCAACTTTGTGCACAGAGTATGGAACAGATTCATCAGTTCGTGCAAATCTTAATGCCTTTATTGCCACAGCGTGGTCCATTGGATGTATTTGTCCTCATAGCTCCCCATGGGGTAATATTATTCCTTGATGCCATCTCAGAACGAATTCCTAGTGGGTGTGGCCGAGAACAGAGAGGGCTCCCCTTCGTCCTCTTGCTCACGGTAGGTTTCCCACCAGTCTTTGACATGGGGGGCGGCTTTGAGGAGTGCAAAAATAATATTTTCTCGGTTAGAGAAATCATGGAACGAGAAATACCCTTCCAGCAAATTCAACCATCTATCTACGGTGTCTGCATCTATTTGGCCTTCAAATACAGGAATATCAAAGTTTACCTACACCTTGAAGGGAGTGGCGCTTCCAGAGTGGCTATTGGATGCAGATGCACCATAGGTGGGCAGTCGTTGAAGGACCTGAGCAAATTTATCCATCATCGTGTTCCTTTGTTTCTCGAGGGCCTCCTCGAGAAATATTTTGATAGGATCTCCTGCTCCCTCGTCTTTCTTTTCTTCTGCCATGGGAGGTCGTCAGGGTTTGCGAGGTTGATCTTGCAAGGGTTCAACCAGATCGAGCCCTAACTCCTTATACCTTGACCGCGTTGGGGACATGCAAAGAAAAATAAAGAACGAGCAGACCGCTCTGATACCACTGATCCTGATTTATGCAAGAATGCAACAGAATACATAAATATAACCATAAACATAGAGATGCAGCGGGAATAATGCGTCATTTCATTAATATCAAATAACAGAAATATGCTTACAGATATAATGGAAATAAAATAGCTAGGGTGCTGGTAGCGAATCTCTGAGAAGAGATGTGGTGGCTACAAACCTCTGAACTGTGTTACAATGAGGCTCGAGGGCCTATTTTATTATTGAGAAACAATGGAGAACTTTGAACGTCCAAAAACCTAACCCTAGGAGACGTAACATTGGCATCCGATCTTCATTTGATGCGCTCAATAGCTTGTTAGAAATATCTTTCCGAGGACTGAAAATTTTGGTGTGAGAAACATCAATCCATGGACCCATGTTGCTCCTGGTTTTCCCAAAAAATGACGTTTAGGGCCTCAAAACGGCTCTGGAAGTTTAGGACCCGAAAAACTGCTAAAAATAGTAAGTTGTGCTGCAACTTAAAAACTGAAAGAAATGATAGTGGGGGGTTCAAATGGAATAGGTGGGTGGCCACCAATATCCACCTGGATCATTAAGGCCCCAAAATGGCTCCGGGAGTGGAGGACCCAAAAACCTGCTAAAAATAGTAAGTTGTGATGAATGTGAAAAGCTGCAAGAATTGATTGTGCGGGTCCAAATGGAATAGGTGGGTGGCCACCGATATCCACCTGGATCATTCCTCCCTCTTTAAGAAGCAATGGTCCCCATTGCGTTGATATCCTCCATGAGATGAAGCATGTTCTGTTGTCGAAGATGTCATGGACCTGCGGGCGAACATGCTGGATGCAATTAGTAAATTTGGTTTCTTTATTAGCCTCAGACAGTACATGTGTGGATTCTATTTGTGTAGTCACATGAGGTATGGCAACATCAGGCATCGGTGTGTCGGGGGTAAGATCAATGGAGTGTTTGTCTTGACAGTGTAGAGGAACCTCAATGAGTGAGGAGAAAATTTCCTCGTATTCCTTCATGAATTTGTCCATTTACTATAGCCATGCAGGGGAGCCCTGTTTCTGGGTTGTGACCACAATATTCTTCTTTCCCTGTGAGCGAGTTGTAAGGAAAATAAATTTCCTGGTTTGGGAAACAATCTTACTACGTTGTTTTGCATTAGTCAAAGAGATGTCAGGAGGCGGTACTACCTCCGGTATCCTGTACAAGTTATTTCCCAAAGTAATAACAACAAAATGAGGCCTAGAATCATACACAACATGTCACCTCAAAAAGTATGGTTGGCCCAATAATACATCATCTACACCAAGAGGAGCAATATCACACAATACCTCATCCGTGAATGGCTTGATAATGTACGGAAGGTGGCATTGCTGGCAGATGCGGAGATCTCTACCTGGGTGGAGCCACCCGATGGTATACGGTTGTGGGTGTGCTATGGTCGGTAGGCCGAGCCACTTCATGACCTTTGCTAAAATGAGGTTCTTTTTGCTTCCGCTATCGACAAGAAATTGCAGTGGAGAACCCTTCACCCACATCTGTGAATGGAAGAGGCTCTCCCCCTCCTCTGGATCCTCCCTCTGGATCTTGATGGTGGAAACAATGGTACTGGGATCTGCATCAATAAATTGCTTCCCTTTGTCATTGCCTTTGTTTGCTTCTAACTCAGGATCAGAAAATGCATATGATTCGAGTGCCTTTAGTTCGGCCACCAATGACTGTTTGGCCCGACACTCCTTTGTGCTGTGAGTGGGGCTGTTATGAAATTAACACCGCTTCCTTGTGTCCTTCTTTGGATTTGTGATTTTGTTTTGAGTGGCACTGCTTTGGCCTTGCCCCTTGTTCTTCGGTTCGGGGGCATCTTTCGGATTCACAGATCCAAAGTCTTGCTTCTTCTGCTTAAATTTATGCTCGATCTTAGTGGCATAGCGATATTCCATGCCAAGCGATGTAATTTCGAGGAACTCCATTTCCTCCTAAATGTGTTTGTGTAGACAACCACGGTACTTGATCACAAAATGTCTCTCTGAATATTTAATACCCAATTTTGTGTGTAGAGTATGGAACAAATTCATTAGTTCATGCACATCTTGATCCCTTTGTTGTCGTAGCGTGGTCCATTGGATGTATTTATCCTCATATCTCCCCATGGGGTAATATTGTTCCTTGATGCCATCTCGGAATGAATTCCAAGTGGGTGTGGCCGAGAACAGAGAGGGTTCCCCTTCGTCCTCTTACTCACGGTAGGTTTCCCACTAGTATTTGAGATGGGGGGCGACTTTGAGGAGTGCAAAAATAATATTTTCTCGGTCAAATAAATCATGGGCCGAGAAATTCCCTTCCAGCAAATTCAACCATCTCTCTACAGCGTCTGAATCTATTTGGCCTTCAAATACAAGAATATCAAATTTGACCTACACCTTGAAGGGAGTGGTGCCTCCAGAGTGGCTATTGGATGCATATGCGCCATAGGTGGGTAGTCATTGAAGGACCTGAGAAAATTTAACCATCATCGCATTCCTTTATTTCTCGAGGGCCTCCTCGAACAATATTTTGATAGGATCTCCTACTCCCTCGTCTTTATTTTCTTCCGCCATGGGAGGTCGTCGGGGTTTTCGAGGTTGATCTTGCAAGGGTTCAACCAGATCGAGCCCTAACTCCTTATACCCTGACCGCGTTGGGGACATGTAAAGAAAAATAAAGAACGAGTAGACCGCTCTGATACCATTGATCCGAATTTATGCAGGAACGCAATAGAATACAAAAATAACCAGAAACATAGAGACGCAGCGGAAATAATGCGTCATTTCATTAATATCAAATAACAGAAATATGCTTATAGACATAATGGAAATAAAATAGCTAGGGTGCTGGTCGTGAATATCTGAGAAGATATGTGGTGGCTACAGACCTCGGAACTGTGTTCCAATGAGGCTCAAGGGCCTATTTATTATTGAGAAACAATGGAGAACTCTAAACGTCCAAAAACCTAACTCTAGGAGATGAAGCGCCAAAACTATGGGCCCCGTTTGGGTAATTTGGTGGTTCAAATTCCTGGGGACATAACTTTGGCATCTGATCTCCGTTTGATGCACTCAATAGCTCGTTAGAAATATCTGTCTAAGGACTAAAAATTTTGGTGTGAGCAACATCAGTCCATGAACCCATGTTGCTCCCACGTTTTCCAAAATACGTCGTTTAGGGCCTCAAAACGGCTCCGGAAGTTTAGGACCTGAAAAACTACTAAAAATAGTAAGTTGTGTTGCAAATTAAAAACTGAAAGAACTGATGGTGGGGGTTCAAATGGAATTTTTGGGTGGCCACCAATATCCACCTAGATCATTAAGGCCCCAAAACGGCTCTGGGAGTGTAGGACCCGAAAACCTGCTTAAAATAATAGGTTGTGCTGAATGTGAAAAGCTGCAAGAATTGATGGTGCAGGTCCAAATGGAATAGGTGGGTTGCCACTGATATCCATCTGGATCAATAACATTACAATAGGAAACATTTTCAATCCTTTTGTGTTTACATTGGAAGTACATTTGAGTCCCATTGACCTACTTTGTGGTCAATAATTAGATATTAATAAAATTATCTTATCTTCTTTAAACAATGAGTAAGCACCATGGAGGTGACTTGTTCAAAGAAGTAAATAAATAAATTAGATAAGTAAATAGTAGAATTTAAAGAAGTGTGCTACATTCAAATATTACTTCCACCCAAGAGATGTGAGAAATGAATTCAACCACAATTACATGCTCTATTACCTAATTGTAACAAACATGGGTTGAATTTTCATGTAAATAAATAATTGATGGACATTATAAAAGAAAAACAACCAAGTTCATGGGACATGTATTCCAAGCTTAATGAAGTGAAAACCATTACATTAGGTGTCACGTATGGTTAATTTTTTTATTTATTGGCTATGGAAATTGGCATTGGCATTAGCAAGAGGAAAAAGGAAATAAAGGGAAAATTATTTATTATAGGCCAGCAAGGACATGTGTCAAAGTGCAAATAAATAAAAGAAAAGAAAATAAATTCCACTTCAACAAATGTGGAAGAGGAAGACACAAGAAAATGATAAAATAAAAAAGACCATGCGTTCAAGAGAAAAATGAAGGAAAATGAAAAGGAAAAGAAAATAAAAAAGGAGAGAGAACATTCTAACATGATTCACTCGAGGAAAAGAGGATAGAACAACTACAATATGAGAGAGAGCACTTGGAAACAAGGAATACAAGAAAACAAGCAAAGAGTAAGCAAGGAAAAAGAAAGGGAGCACAAGAGGAATTGGAACAGCAGTAAGAAAGTGCAGGAATCAAATAGAGAAAAGAGCAACCAATAAGAGGATTTTTGCAGTTAATAATTTAAATGTGTGATTATCTTGCTGGGATTTGAATTCATGATTTATGCATTGGTTTATTGGTGATTTTGTTTTCATTGGCATGCGATTTTCCTGGAGATGAATTCATGTACAACCTTTCCTATGCCATTTCCTGGATAGCCCTGATGTAGTGGGTTCCCTGTTTGGTTGAGATTTGGATTGCTGGTAGAGTTTGTATCTTGGTTTAGGTGGTCTCAAGAAAATACCAAGGGTTGATGGCGGAGACAATTTTCTTTAGGAAGCTCTTGAAAAGTGGGCGAAGACAAGAAATTTCCTTTGGATATGGTGAAGAAATCCTGAGGCATCCAAGCTTGTATTGGTTTTGGTGATCTCTAGACCATTTTAGGTGAAATCATTATTGCTTAAGGGTGGAGGTTGTTTAACCTCTTGATTCCTTGTTTGGTTATGTTTTGGTTTATCCCATATGATCTCACATTCATGCTTGGAATATGGCACGAGGGTGATTAGGCTGAAAGAAAGATTTGGTTTAGTCCCAATCTATGGTTGGGTGGTACGTGGAAGTCCCTGATTTGGTTTTCACTATGCACACATTATTATTTGTTATTATTTATTGTGATCAATGAGCACAATTTCTAGTTTAATGTGTGATTATATGATTATTTTTTCAAGGATTCATAAAGGTTAAATGCTGGTTATATGCATGGTATATTTCTTATTATATGATGTGTTATTGTTATTGATCTTATTCATGGTTTGAAAATTTATTGAGTAATTTATATGAATGCATGTTCTAATATGTGTTTGTTGCAATTAGTATGAGAGGGAAATAAGCCTTCTTGTTGAAACTCTCATGAAACTAATGAAATATCGAACATATATGAATTCATGACCTACAAGTATTATGTCTACCAAGTGTTTGTTAAATAATTATTATGTGTTATGTAAGCTTGAGCAAGATTAAAACTTGGAAACAAAGCCTAAAGCCTTATACAGGACGATGATAGAGTTTTGAGCAATTAGCTTGTAGGAAATCAAAAAAATCTAGAATAGAGTTTATGGCTGCACTCTTAGAACTGGGTAATTTCGGCTGTAGTTGCAATGAGATTGAGTTGGGTGTGCAGTTGGAGACCTCTGGCCACACTAACTGGATTTTTTGCATGTAAATGAGATGTAATATAGGTCAAGGGGTGGCCTAGACTCAGGGAGAATGATCACTAGTAAAAATTGATGGACAACAGTGTGATCAGGTGCCCTTGGGTGTTGCAGTAAGTATGGACAAGTGGACCCCATTTTCATAACTAAATATTGGGATTTGGGTCATGCATAGTAACTCTCAACTCATGTTTACCCTAATGAGCTTGCAAAAGTGGGTAAATGTAGGGTGGGGTGTTAAAAAGTGGTATTAGAGCGAGGTTCACAACACTGGACCTCAGGGTAAATGAAAGTTGTTATGCATGTGTGTCGACTATCTATATGTTTATCATGCATGCATGTCAACTATTTGGTTGTTATTTATATTATATCCATGTACATGATGTTAATATAGTTTTATGTTATCATATTGTCTATGCATGTATTGATATGTTCTTTATATTATCATGTATCGTGCTAATTTGGATTGACTTGTGCAGATACAATAACCTCATCAATATCAACTTGAGGTAATGTTTTTGGTTATAAATTTCATTTGGTTTATCTAATAGTGGTGTGTTTCATGAAAATATAAGGCCAAGAGATGAAGAGTATAATGGTTGAGTACAGTCCATATGACTCCCTGTACATGCCAAAAGAGATATCAATGGGATGGGAGAAATCAATTGGGTAGCAGGGAGAGGGAGACTCTCCTGATTTAGCATATACATTAAAAAGTATGAAGGCATAGATCAAAATTTATAAATATGATAATGAGAAGTTGACTGAGGCTCAGAAAAGGCTTGAGAAAGCTCAAGAAAAGAAAGCTAAGTTATATGCAGTTATCCTTCAAAGCCTTTCAGATTTACAAAAGTATGGACACCTGGGGACCAGTCATGGAGACAAGAAGGAAGAAAAGACTAATGGGGAAGATGGAAGCAGTTCATTGGAAAGGTATAGGGTGGACAAGGATGATATAGTAAAGAGTGGAAAACTCTTGGATACACTTGAGAGGAGGGTTAGTACACATGGATTTTATTCTAGCTCCACTTCTAGGAGACATCATCTTCATCACTACCAAACTTATCATAGGAGAGAGAAGGAGTATTTTCCAGAGGAGTTCAAGAAAACCAAGCCTCCTACTTTTGATGTCGAGATGACTAAATTAGAAGATGAAAAAGCATGACTTATTGGGATGAATAATTTTTTCAGACTTCATGATTACGCAGAGAATATGAAAGCCAAGATAACTACTTTCAGTATCAAAGGAAAAGTATATATATGGTGGGAATATTTCAAGCATGTCAGGGGCATCAGGGAAGCGAAGCTGACTTGGGAAGAATTTGAAATACTCTTCAGGAATAATTACTTGTTTGATAGGTATTATGATTGAAAGGCCAAAGAATTATATGAGCTCAAGATGGGTTCCATGTCAGACAAAGAATTCACAACCATATTTTTAGAGGTGTTGAGATATGTGCCCTATCTAAAGGATGAGAAAGAAAAGATCCAAAGGTTAATCAATGGATTGCTATTAAAATTTAAAGAATAGATTGAGTTTGATGAGCCTCAGTCATTGGAGTAATCCATCAGGAAGTTGAAGCATTGCTATGAATAGTCAAAGCGCATGCCTAAGTTAAAGTGTGACTAGAAGGGTAGTGAGAAGACTAAAGGAAAATGACCAAAGAAGAAAGGAAGATATCAAGATGCAGGTGAGAAGGAAAATGTAGCCCCTCATAGGAATTTTAATGCAACTAAGATAGGATGTGGGTCTCAGCTAGGGGAGAAATAGAATAAAGGCAGTGGAAGAGAACCATTGAAGTGTTGGAATTGTGGTCGAGATCACCACAAGAAGGATTGTCTAGCATATAAGGGTGCTAGGCCTTAGATTTATAGTGCTAAAGAGGCACATGCAGTTGGGGATGCTGGTCAGAGCATTCCCCGGATCTACGCAATTTTTGATAACATGAAATAAAACCACCAGGCATCCATAATCAAGATGGAAGGTAATAGAGTTTTTTGTATTTTGATCGATCTAGGATCAAATTATAGCTATATTAGTCCTGAACTAGTGGATAAGTGCCCTTTGGATAAGGAAGTGCATGTTGAATATTGGTTGGTGCAGTCAGATATAGGGACTAAGATAAGAGTTCATCATTGGGAGAATTATTGTGCATTCGAGCTTAATGGCATGCCTACATAAGAAAAATTGAATTTGTTTACTTTGGGTGCATATAGTATCATTTTGGGCATGGATTGACTATTTATTCACATGACCAAGGTAGATTGCGATGGAGAGGCCATTGAGTGCCTAGATGAGGATGGGGAAAAGATATTCTTGAAGGGAAAGAAGAATCCTACATCATGAGGATGGTTACAACAATTCAATATTAGCGCAACCGCAAGAAAGTATGCTTATTTTTTGCAGTTCATGTTTTTAGTGGAAAAGGGTTGGATTATGAGGATGGTGAAATATTGAGGAGGTATCCTATCTTAAAAAATTATAATCTGTTTCTTGTAGAGATTCCAAAGTTGTCTCCTCATAGAGAGGTGATTTGTCTATTGAGTTTATGCGAGGAGAAACACCAACATCTAAGGCACCTTATAGGATGAGAACTCTCGAGTTGGTGGAACTGAAGCTCTAGCTTAAATAGATGCTTGGCAAGGGATACATGAGACAAGTGTATCTCCATGGGGAGCAATAGTATTTTTTGTAAAGAATAAGGACAATACTGTCATATTTTTCACTTATTACATGAAACTCAACAAGGTGACTATAAAGAACTGATATCGATTTCCTCATATTGATGATTTGTATGATCAACTGAACGGAGTCACAATATTTTCAAATATTGATCCGAGATTAGGATATCATTAGGTGCACATCAAAGAAGAAGACATATATAAGACTACATTTCATACATGGTCGGGAGTTATGAGTTTGTGGTGGTTCCTTTCGGTCTTACCAATTATCTAGCCACCTTCATGTGCATGATTGTTGTCCCCTTACTTGGATACATTTATGATAGTCTTTATTGAGGATATATTGTTTATTCAAGGAATGAGGAATACCATGCAATGAACCTAGAAACATTATTGAGATTATTGAGGGAGCATAAGTTGTATACCAATATAAACAAGTGTAGCTTCTTTCAGTATCACATTCATTATTTGGGACATGTTATTTCCAAGGAGGGGATAACAATGGATCTAGAAAAGATTGAGGCTATCATGGAGTGGAAAACTCTGAAGAATATGGACGAGGTTAGATCATTCATGGGAATAGTAGGTTATTACAAGAGGTTACCTAGGAACTACTCCAAGATTGGCTGTCTTATCAAATCTTTGCAAATGAAAGGAAAGAAGTTTGGATGGACTGCATAGTGTGCAACTAGCTTTGATCAGTTGAAGTAATTAATTACCAATGATATAATTTTGAGGATTGCATATCTCGATAAGGACTTTGTGGTTTGTATAGATGCCTTCAAGGAAGGACTTAGTGGAGTCCTGATGGAGGAAGGGCATGTGGTTTTCCATGAATCACAGAAGTTGAATGAACATGAGCATAATTATGTGACTCATGATCTTGAGTTGGTAGCTATCATTCATGCACTGAAGATGTAGATACATTATCTCCTTGGCATGAAGTTTGATTTGATAAGTGATCATAGTGGACTGAGGTAATTGTTTGAATAACCAAATTTGAATGTAAGACAAGATAGATGGTTGACTACTCTTAGTGAGTTTGACGTTGAAATCATGTATATCAAAGGAAAGGAGAACCAATTTGCAGATGCACTCAGTAGGAGAGTACATGTGAATCATATTTCAATTATGAGCTCTTATGGGATAATTTAAGAGAGAAAATATTACATGCAGTGAAACATGATGATAGGTACCAACTGTTGGAATCACGATTGCTGTTAGACCAAAACCTGCAGGCGTTAGTCTCTGCTACAATCACTAGAGTTAGGATCTACGAGAGGCGGTTAGTCCATGTCGTGAAACAAATGGGGAGCATTGAATCCAATGTCCAATAATCTCCCCCCCCCAACGTGAGCCGGGTGAGTTTCGAACTCGAGACCTGCCGCTCTGATACCAATTTTTGGATTCACGATTTCTGTTAAACCAAAACTCGTAGGCGTTAGTCTCCAATATAATCGCCAGAGTTAGGATCCACGAGAGGTGGTTAGTCCATGTCGTGAAACACATGGGGAGTGTTGAACCCAATGTCCAACACCAAAAACTAAAGCAGAGATTGCAACAACAAGGCGATAATGATGAGGAGTATCACCTCATAGTAGATGGCTTGATTAGAATCAAGAGCATGATCTATGTGCCTGATATCAGTGAATTGAAGAAGATTATTTTGAGAGAGTTTCATGTCAAGCCATACTCGGGCCACCCAAGATAATATAAGACTTTGAAAACTATTAAGAATTTCTAGTATTGGATTAATTTAAAGAAAGAGGTTGTTGAGTTTGTTGCTAAATTCTTTGACTGTCAAAAGGTGAAAGCTAAATGCAAGTATCAAACTAGTTTGTTGCAACCTATTCCAATTCCAGAATGAAATGGGAGGTTATTTCCATGGATTTCATTACAGGATTGATAAGGAAATCAAGGGAGAATGAATCCATTATGGTTGTGGTTAACATGTTGATAAAGGTATCTCGCTTCATTGCAGTAAAGTCTACTAATTTAGCTAGTGATTTGGCTCAAATATTCATTAAGGAGATAATGAGGTTGAATGGAGTTTCCAAGAGGATTATATCAGATAGATATGGCATGTTCATGGAAAAGTTTTGGAAGGAATTATTTGTAGGCTTGGGGACAAATTTATCTTTCAGTGCAACTTATCATCTACAAACTGATGGGAAGACAAAGATAATGAACATGATCCTCGGGGATATGTTGAGGATGTATGTCATGCATCAAAAAAGGAAGTGGGCGGAGTATCTTCTATTGGTTGAGTTTTCTTATAATAATAGGTATCAATAATCCTTAAATATGAGTCCATTTGAGTCTCTCTATGGGAGGAGTTGTAATACTCCTATCAGCTAGAGTGATCCAGTGAGCAGGGTGTTGATTGGACTAGGAATGCTGAGAGAGATGGAGTAGGAGATGGAAGTTATCAAAAAGGATTTGAAGGCAACATAGGATAGTTAGAAGATCTATGCGAATCACCATAGGGTATTCAAGGAGCTTTAGGTTGGAGATCATGTGTACTTGCATATGAAGCCCAAGAAAAGCTCCTTTAAGGTTGGATCATGTGATAGGTTGGCACCCTGCTATTTTGGACCCTTTGAGATCCTCGAGAGGATTGGAATAGTGGCACATAGGCTTGATTTTAATCCATTAGTGAAGATCCATCATTATTTTCATGTTTTGTTTCTTAAAAGATATATATATATATATATATATATATATATATATATATATATATATATATCTGTGTGTGTGTGTGTGTCATTGTAAATACTACATCGAGCTATGTTTATAAAGCTCCAATACATAGTATGTTGTCATTTTTTCTATAGTTTTTCTTTGTCATAAGTGTCATAGAAAATCGAGGACAATGTTCCCCTAAGGGGGAGGGGTTTGAAATAGCCCCGGGTTGAATTTCCATGCAAATAAATAATGGATGGACATTATAAAAGAAAAAATAAAACCAAGGTCACGGGACACATATTCCAAGTTGAATGAATGGAAAGAAATTACATTGGGTGTCACTTGTGGTTAATTATTTATTTATTGGCTATGGAAATTGGCATTGGCATTGACAAGAGGTAAAAGGAAATAAAGGGAGATTTATTAATGCATGCCAGCAAGGACATGTGGCAAAGTGGAAAATAAATAAAATAAAATAAAATAAATTCTACTTAAAAAATGGGGAAGAGGAAGAGACAAGAAAAAAGAGAAAACAAAAAAAGAATATGTATGCAAGGGAAAAATGAAGGAAAATAATATAAAATAGGAGAGAGAAAATTCTAGCATGATTCACTTGGAGGAAAAGAGGAGAGAAAAATACATCAAGAGAGAGAGAGAGAACTTGGACACAAGGAAGAAAAGTAAGCAAGCAAATAACAAGCAAGGAAAAAACAAGGGAGCACAAGAGGAATTGGACCAGTCATAAGCAAGGGAAAAAACAAAACAGAGAAAAGAGTAGCCAATAGGAGGAGTTTTTCAGGTAACAATTTTCATGTGTGATTATATTGCTGAGATTTGAATGCCTAGTTTATGCATTGGTTTATTGGTGATTGTCATTGACATGGTATTTTCCTGGAGAGACAGTCATGTACAACCTTGCTTATGCCATTTCCTAGATAGCCATGATGTAGTGGGTTCATTGTTTGGTTGAGCTTTGGATTTATGGTAGATTTTGGATATTGGTTGAGATGGTATCAGGAAAATCCCAAGGGTTGACGTTGGATATGGTTTTCTCTAGGAAGTTCTTTGATCCGGATTTATGCAGGAACGCAACAGAATACAGAAATAACCATGAACATAGAGATGCAGCGGAAATAATGCTTCATTTCATTAATATCAAATAACAGAACTATGCTTACAGGCATAATGGAAATAAAATAGCTAGGGTGTTGGTAGCGAATCTCTGAGAAGAGATGTGATGGCTACAGACCTCTGAACTGTGTTACAATGAGGCTCGAGGGCCTATTTATTATTGAGAAACAATGGAGAGCCCTCAACATCCCAAAAACCTAACCCTAGGAGATGAAGCGCCAAAACTATGGGCCCTGTTTGGGTAAATTGGTGTTTCAACTTCCCAGGGACGTAACTTTGGCATACTATCTCCGTTTGACGCACATGATACATCATTAGAAAGCTCTATCCGAGGAATACAACTTTTGTGACGATTTTGATGATCAAAATCGCAACAAATTTCATACCCAAAAAACGTCGTTTAGGGCCTCAAAACGGCTCCGGAAGTTCAGGACCCGAAAACTGCTAAAAATAGTAAGTTATGCCAAAACTGAAAAACTGAAAGAGACAATGGTGGGGGCCCAAGTGGAATGGCGGGTGGCCACCAATATCCACCTGGATCATTCCTCCCCCCTTAGGAAGCAATGGTCCCCATTGCGTTAAGTTCCTCCATGAGATGAGGAAATTTCTGCTGAACTTGGTCCCTGGTGAACCACTTTCCTTGGTGCAGGAGTTGGCCAGCTTTGACAACCCGATACAGTTGGATCTGCTGTTGACGAGTGTTCTTGATTTGCATGTCTATGATACAATCTGTGGTGGCCTGTTCCATGCAGTCTGGGTTTAACTCTGTTGGTGTGAGTTGTTCTGCAATGTCCGAGGTGTCCAGTAGAGGTGGAAAGTAAGGGCGAAGGCGATCCACATTGAAGACTGGGTGCAGACCAAGGAATGGTGGAATACTAAGCTCGAAGGCATTGTTACCTACAGCCTTGGTGATGGTGTACGGCCCATATCGGAGCGGGAGAAGCTTGCGGTGAGGTCCAGTGAGGCGCTCCTTCTGCAAATGTAGCCATACTTTGTCGCCCACCTGGAAGTGGTGTGGCACCCGGTGTTGATCATGGCGCTGCTTGTACTTCGCATTGGCTCTGTCCAATATATCATGAAACTGTTGGCGGATGTGTTGAATGCGCTCGATGAAGCTACTTGCTTTGTCAACTTCAGACTGGACATGAGCTGAATCGGCCTGAGCAGCTGCAAACGGCATGGCTATGTCAATGGGACATAGTGGCTGGAATCCCAAGCCCACCTGAAAGGGGCTATGGCCAATTGAACTATGGAGAGCCCGGTTATAACTGTGTTGTACATAGGGGAGGCTCTCGTCCCATGTGCGTGGATGCTTTGAGTTGTACATACGCAGAATGTGTACAATCATTCTGTTGACGACCTCTGTCTGGCCATCTGTTTGGGGATGGAAAGCTGTGGACTTGGTGAGCTTTGTGTCCAACATTGACCGGAGGCTGGACCAAAATGTGCTGAGGAACCTGCTATCTCGATCTGATATGATAGACTGTGGGATTCCAAAGTGCACCCACACTCGTTCAAAGAAGAGTTTAGCAGTGGCTTCTGCTGTGATATTCTTCTTACAGGCCGCCATGATGGCCATCTTCGAGAATCTGTCAACGACCACGAAAACACAGTCAATTCCATTCTTAGTAGAAGGCAGGCCCGACATGTAATCCATGGAGATGGATTCCCACGGTCGACTAGGGGTAGGTAGTGGAGTATATAGGCCTTGCTTCTTGATGGTCGGTTTAGCAATGGCACAAGCAGTGCAGGATCTGATGTGCTTCTCGACATCCTTTCGAAGGTTCGGCCAATAGAAATACTTCTGTAGTATTGCTACTGTTTTCTCGACCCCGAAATACCCAGCGACTCGACTGTAGTGTGCTTCCCATATCATCTTGGCACGCTCGCTTGAAGGAACACAAAGGTGTCCCAGGTGACATAAAAGTGCATCTTGGAGGTGAAAATTTGGAACTTGCGTGCCCCCCAGAGTGCCTTGTAAGTGTGGTCGAATTCTGGGTCACTCTCATAGAGAAGCGGCCAATCAGAAGTCTCGTGCCCACAAGAGTTGAGCACGGTGGTGAGCACCACGATCGGTGGTCGGGTGGGCGGTACAACGATATTGGTGCTTCTGTCTTGTACTTGATGTTCAAATGAAAGCTGACTAACGAATATGTGGACCACTTACGATGGCGATCATTACGCAACTTCCCTTGTGTCTGTATGAACTGCAGGGGCCTGTGGTCTGTGTGGATGATTGTTTCCTTCCCCAAAATGTAAAGCTTCCATTGTCGACAAGCTTGCACAATGGAGTACATTTCTTTGTCATATGTGGGGTACTTGCGAACTGTGTCAGACAATGTCTCACTGTGAAATGCCACTGGATGTCCCTGTTGAGTAAGAACTGCCCCAATAGCATAGTCAGAAGCATCTGTCTCGATCTCAAATGGTTGTTGCAAGTCTGGTAAAGTGAGCACTGGGGCAGAACAGAGGCAATTTTTCAATTCTGTGAACGCCTTCTGTTGAGGTTCCGACCAAAAAAATTTTGCTCTCGCTCCTCCCTTGGTGACTTGACTCAAGGGCCAAAAAAGAAGTATGTAGAGAGAATCCCAACACGAATCTACGGTAGAAATTAGCAAGACCCAGAAAGCTGCGAAGCTCTGTTATAGTAGTCGGGGCTGGCCAATCCCGAATGACTTGGATCTTGGCTGGATCCACATGCACCCCCTTTTCATCGATAATGTATCCCAGATATTGAACCTGGGTCATGCCAAACGTGCACTTCTCCAAATTGGCACACAACTTGTGTTGCCGCAGTGTTTGGAGGACTTGTCGGATGTGATGAAGGTGCTCTTCCCAAGTCTTGCTGAAGATCAGAATGTCATCCAAGTACACCACTACGAATGAGTTTGTGAATGGCCGCAAGATGTCGTCCATCATCCTCATGAAGGTTGCGGGAGCATTCGTCAACCCGAAAGGCATGACCAGCCATTCAAAAAGGCCTTCCTTAGATTTGAAGGCAGTCTTCCACACATCAGAGGGTTCAATTGGTACCTGGTGATACCCAGACTTCAGGTCGATCTTACTGAAATATTTTGCACCTTGGAGTTGGTCCAGAAGGTCATCAATCCGTGGGATTGGGTACCTATTCCGGACAGTGATCTTGTTCAGCGCCCGATAGTCAATACAGAGTCTCCACGTCCCATCCTTCTTCTATACCAACACGATCGGGCTCCCACAGGGCGATGAACTTGGTCTGATGTGACCTTTCTGCAACAGCTCCTGAATCTGCCTCTTGATTTCATCATTTTCCAGAACAGAGCGTCGATAGATCGGTCCATTGGGTAGTGGCGCACCTGGGGTTAGATCAATCGGGTGCTTGACCTGGCAGTGCAGAGGAACCCCTGTGGGTGAGGTGAAGATGTCCCCGTACTCCTCCACGACCTTATCCATTTTTTGTTGTCGTGCAGAGGGGCCCTGTCTGGAGGTCGTGGCCACAGTCTTCTTCTTGCCCTGGGGGCGGATCATCAGAAAAACGAATTTCCTGGTTTGGGAAATGAGCTTACTACATTGTTTTGCGGTAACCAAAGAGATAGTCGTAGGAGGTGGTACCTCTGGTATCCTGTACAACTTATTTCCCAAAGTAATAATAACAGCACGAGGTCGAGACTCATACACAGCATGACGCTTCCACAAGTATGGTTGTCCTAATAATACATCCGAAACATCAATAGGAGCAACGTCACATAATACCTCATCCGTGAAGGGCTTGATGCTATAGGGAAGGCGGCACTGCTGGCTGACACGGAGATCTCGTCCTTGGTGAAGCCACCCGATGGTGTATGGATGTGGGTGAGCTGTGGTCGGCAAGCCCAACCGCTTCACGGCGTCTGCCGAAATGAGGTTCTTTTGGCTCCCATTGTCGACAATGAACTGTACAGGGGAGCCCTTTACCCACATCTGGGAGTGGAAGAGACGTTCCTCCTCCTCTGGATCTTCCGGTTCCTCCTTATGGACCTTTGTAGTGGCAACAGTGGCGTTGGGCTCCGCATCAATAATCTGTTTCCCTTTTTCATTCCCCTTTTCAGGTTCTGATTCGGAGTCAGAGCATGCATCTGACTCAGAAGCCCTCATCTCGGCCACTAGCGACTGCTTGGCCCGACACTCACTTGTGTTGTGAGTGGAGCTCTTATAGAACTCACACCACTTTCCCGTGTCCTTCTTTGGCTTTACGGTGTTGTTCTTGTCTTGTGGCTTTGACGGGTTATCTTTAGCCGCCATGCTCTGTCCTTTGTTCTGCGGTTTGGAAGCACCTTTTCCCTGCTTTTGATTCGCAGATCCAAAGTCTCGCTTCTTCTGTTTGAATTTCTGCTCAATCTTGGCAGCATACCGGTATGCCGTACCAAGCGAGGAGATGTCGAGGAACTCCATTTCCTCCTGAATGTATCTATGCAGACAACTGCGATACTTTAGAACCAAATGTTTCTCTGAATCTTTGATACCCAACTTTGTGCGCAGGGTATGGAACAGATTCGTCAGCTCGTGCACATCTTGATCCCTTTGTTGTCGCAGCGTGGTCCATTGTATGTACTTGTCCTCATAGCTCCCCACAGGATAGTACTGTTCCTTGACGACGTCTCGGAAAGAATTCCAAGTTGGTATGGCCGAGAACAGAGAGGGTTCTGTCTGGTCCTTGTTCTCACAGTAGGTTTCCCACCAGTCCTTAACATGGGGGGTAGCTTTGAGAAGTGCAAAAATAATCTTCTCCCGGTCTGAAAAGTCATGAACAGAGAAATATCCTTCTAATAGATTCAACCATCTATCTACGGCATCTGCGTCTATTTGACCCTCAAATATGGGAATGTCAAAATTGACTTGTACCTTAAAGGGAGTCGCAACTCCAGAGTGGCTACTGGATGCAGATGCGCCGCCGGTGGGCAGCCGTTGAAGGATCTGAGCAAAGCTATCCATCATCGCGTTCCTTTGTTTTTCGAGGGCCTCCTCGAGCAATATTTTAATAGGATCTTTTGCTCCCTCATCTTTCTTTTCGTCCCCCATGGGCGTCCGTCGAGGTTTACGAGGCTGATCTTGCAAAGGTTCCACCAGATCAAGCCCTAGCTCCTTATACCCCGACCTCGTTGGGGACATGCAAAGAAGGATCGAGAAAAAGCGGGCCAGAAACTTTGATGCAACGTCCCGGTTATGCGGGAACGCAACGGGAATACGAAATAACCATGAACATAGAGATACGGCGGAAATAATGCTTCATTTCATTAATATCAAATAACGAACTATGCTTACGAGGCATAATGGAAATAAAATAGCTAGGTGCTGGTAGTGAATCTACGAGAAGAGATGTGATGGCTACGGACCTGCAGCTGTGTTACAATGAGGCTCGAGGGCCTATTTATTATTGAGAAACAATGATGCCTCATCCCAAAACCTAACCTAGGAGATGGTAATAACTGGGCTGGATTTGGGTAAATTGGTGTTTCAACTTCCCGAGAATAACTTTGACATACTATCTCCGTTTAGCGCACATGATACATCATTCGAAAGCTCTATCAGAGACTACAACTTTTGTGACGTTTTGATGATCAAATTGGTTACAATTCTTCAACGTCATTTTCTTTAGGGCCTCAAAACGGCTCCAGAAGTTCAGGACCCGAAAAACTGCTAAAAATAGTAAGTTATGCCAAAACTGAAAAACTGAAAGAGACAATGGTGGGGGCCCAAGTGGAATAGGCGGGTGGCCACCAATATTCACCTGGATCATTCTTGATAGGTGGGTGGATATAGGAAAATTCCTCGAGGTATGGTGAATAAAACCTAAGGCATCCAAGCTTGAATTTTTTTTGGTGATATATAGACCGATTTAGGTGAGATAATTGTGGCTTGAGGGTGGAGGTGGTTTATCCTATTTGGTTATGTTTTGGTTTATCCCATATGATCCCACATTCATGCTTGGAATATGGCACGAGGGTGATTGGGCTGAAAGAAAGATTTGGTTCATTCCCAATCTATGGTCGGGTGGTACGTGGAAGTCCTTAATTTGGTTGGCACTATGCATATCTTATTATGTGTTATCCTTTATTGTGATCAGTGAGCACAAGTTCTGGTTTAATGCGTGATTATATGACTGGTTTGTCAAGGCCTCATTCTGGTTGAATGTTGGTTACGTGCATGATATATTTCTTATTATATGATGTGCTCTTGTTATTAATATTGTTCATGATTTCACAAGTTATTGAATAATTTGTATGAATGCATGAGCTAATATGTGTTTTTTACAGTTATATTAAGAGGGAAACAAGCCTTATTGATGAACCCCTGATGAAAGTAATGAAACAATGAACAAATATGCATTCATGATCTACAAATATTATTTATACCAAGTGTTTGTATAAATAAATGTTATGTGTTATGTAAGCTTGAGTAATAATAAAACTTGGAAACAGAGCCTGAAGCTTCATACAAGCTGTTGACAGAGCTATGGGAAATTGGCATGTAGGAACGCCCTAAAGATCCAGAACAAAGTTTCTGACTGCACTCTCAAAACTGGGTAATTTTGGCTGTAGTCGCATTGAGGTTGAGTTGTGCATGCGGTCGGAGCCCTCTAGCCGCACTAAATAGCCTTTATACATGCGATTGGGATGTAATATAGGTCAAAGAGTGGCCTAGACCTAGGGAGAATGATCAACAATGAAAATAGATGGACACCAATGTGATTAGGTGCCTCTGGGTGTTGCAATAAGTTTGAAAAAGTAGACCCCAGTTCCATAATTGAATCTTAGGAGTTGGGTCATGCATAGTAACTCTCAACTTATGTTTACCCTGGCGAGCTTATAAAAGTAGGTAAATGTGGGGTGGGGTGTTACATTAACATTGGGTTGTAATCAGTAAAAACAAGCAATTTTAACTAGTTTTATTTCAACCACTCTATTTTGAAAATATTTTAACTGAAAGGGAAATTGCTCAAAACTAGTTTGAATGATCATTTTGACCAAAACTTCATAAAAATAGTATGAACTAGCTTTGTTTGAATTTTAGTTTGATTAGTTGTGATAAAAATAATTCAAAAAAAGGTGCATGCATCACACTATTCCATGGGAGGGCCATGCTCACTGTAGGAGATAGAATGGATTTATGTCATTTGGAAATGTTTCCAAATCCAGTTTTGAAACAAACAATTGTTTGCATTGGTACAAGTTGTTAAGAAATGTAAGAATTAATTAATGGGAAAAGAAACATTCTGCATTCTAGTCACCAACCATCACAATATCTGCAAGCACAAAACCAAATTGCAACGAGCTAAGAAATATAAATAATTGGAATTCCTTTAAAAATTCAATTTTGTCATAAAAAATGAGAACACAACGAGAAAAAAAAGTGGAAGACATGTATTCCACTAAATAATCAAATTTTAACATTGGCGGCCATCATGAAGATTGGTCCATTTGATCATGAAGATTAGTATAATGAGTTGTATGAGTAGATCTTGAATTTTTAGACATAGATTAGTAAGCTAGTATCCATAAAAGTCACAAAGAAACCAAAAAATTATATTTATATGTTCAAAAGGTATTTCTCTATGAGTTAAGGTGCTTTTCATTTTGAAAATAAGACAACCATATCCATTTGTTAAAGGTATCTCACAGTTGAAAAGACATTGCCACATTTGAAAATATATGTGCATTCTCAAAGAATACATCAATTATTTTCAAGTTATGTTAGTGCATGCACACTTCCAAATATAATGGTATGTTAGTGCATGCACACTTCCAAATATAATGAAGCGAAGTTATTCGTCGTTGAGATTGTATACACAATATCCCTACCGTCTAGGACACATGAGAGAATTATCATATATTTGTTGGGAGGTTTTATAAGGACAAAAAATAATAAATACTATTTTCTAGTAGTGGTGGATAGATTCAACAATATGTTTGTTCTCACTCCTTGTAAGAAGACCATCAAAGCCTAAGAGACATTGAGAAGGTATGAATTCAATTTTGATTTCCCAAATCCATTATTTTAGGTAGAGATACTAGGTTTTAAAGTTATTTTTGGACAATATTATAGATAAAGTTAAATAAAATATTAGAAAAACCCACTCAATGTATCCAATGTAAACAAACACACAAAAATTGGCAATATAATGCTGGCTTATTACTGAGAGGGTATAATCAAATGCACTCCAAGACATGGAATGAAAGCCATATTCAATGTGCATAGAATGCAATAGTTCACTCATTTAATGAAACGAGACCATATAAATTTTGTATATTTATACTCCTCCGCTGATTATATATAGGCAACATTGTTAGCCCTTCATTTAAAAATAACTCAGAATTATAATTAAGCTAAGAATGAATAATATGTATTATTATTAACACATTGATGGAAATGTACATTCTTATTAGTCCCTGCCATCACGACATGGGACTATAGTAATCGATTTCTGTAGCTTAGCATTACTTGTATGATTGTTTTTAGTCATATGAGTTGGGTTGCGTTGAATCTATAATCATATAAGCATGGTCAAAATTATTTTCGTGGTTTTGGCCTCTTCCCGAGGCAGAGAAGGCCAGAGTATAGGTTATCTTTATTTTTAGCATTCATATTTTTCATGCTGTTGTCTAATGCCGACTAATGCTAACATTAATTTTGAAGCATTAAAAGTTTTGAGAGCTATATAACACTATTTGAGAGGCACTTAAGGTACGTCAAAGCTTACTGGAACAACCTATCACCACCGGTCATGAACCTCAAAGCTTACAGGAACCTGTCACCACCAAGCTTACTTGAACCTGTCACCATTGGTCACTACGAAAGCCACGAACGTTACTAGAACCTCAAAGCTTACTGGAACCAAACTGAAAGTAGCCTAAATTTTACTGGAACCTCTATTACCTGAGCAACTGATGATAGGGAAAGGCAGGGCTAATGATAGGGAAAGGCTAATGCAACAAACAAAAGAATCAAGGCTAGACTCACTTGCTTCAACTTCACGAGTTGCACAAACAGAAAAAGCCGGGAGTAGTGTATTGCTCGGGCCTCCACAGGGTTCAAGGGTGTTGCAAATCGGTGCTGCAAATCTTGTTGTGACTCTGGATTTGATCTAGCTCCGTGTATTATTGTAACCAATTTCACAACTTTGAGGGCATTCATGATCATGGTATTTGATCTTCCGATGTTGGTGTGCAGATAAGATAGTGGGGATATCCATTTCTTTGTCTTCCTGACCCTTTTCCTCATTTTCAAACGATATTCGGAGGAGCAGTTGCAGGTCGAGACACTAGAGATATGATGGGAATTGGAGAGAGCGAGAGTCTTCTGTTCTTATTACTGCTTGAATTCTCAGATGTAATAGTAGTAGAGGAATTAACACAGAGAGTAATTTTAGTATTATGACAAGTTACCTCATAATTCTGAGGGATTGATTGCAGAATATTACTACGAGTTACCCCATCATTCTTGGGGACTGTTTCTCGAAGATAAAACATCATATACACACTTTTTTTTCTTTCAAAATGTCTTCTGTTGCTGCAGGGAGCACATTTTGGTCATCACATTTAAACCAATAGTGATCCGAATATTTCACATATACATAATAATAATGCCCAGAGGACATTCTTATGCCACGATGAACAATAATGGCATAGAGATTATACACATACTGTTCAAATTCATCTGGAGAAGTTAAATATTGAGTTAATGGCATCGACTCTGGAAATGGTACGAAGCTCGTAATCTTCTTGGAATTCATTTTATTTTAATCAAAATTTCCATCTATAATGGTTCAATTGCTACTAGTGTCTATGAGACTTTGGTAATTAATACTAAATCACATTCACATTATTTTCCATTATTCATAACAATCTGTTTATTTGCAAATCACACTTCCCCTCACATTACTTTTTGAGAATTGATGTGTTTTTTTAAACCCCTTTATGAGATAATTTTTTTTCTTTTGTTTTCATTATGAGATATCTATATTCCTATATTCTATACCAGTGCAAATGCTTCCAACTTTACATTCTAGATGTTTATGAAACCAGCTCCAAAAATAGAATAAAAGAGAGATCAACGACTTAGAAACCAACCACTTCAAGGGGGCAACCTCATTTACATTACATAAATGAACAATTCTTGAATGATACAAATGACAAAACCTCCTTTCTATATATAGGAGTCCATGGGGCCACATTGTAATCCTAGCCAACCTAACAATAATAATGCAAGGGCACAATAATAACAACATGGGAGTTACAAGGGTACAACAATAACAATAAGGGGGTTACACTAACAACAAAAGGGGACTATGCTAGTAATATAGAGACCTAACATTCTCCTCTCCTTCAAAAAAGTGTTTTCCTCAACGCTTGAGTAGCTTCGAGTGATTTTGTATAAAATTATCATCCTCCCATGTAGAATCTTCAGTGGGTAAGTTCTTCCATTTGATGAGATACTCTAAAATTGATCGATTTCGTAGCTGTCGAGTTCTTGTTTCCGTGACTTCATCAGGTTCCAATATGGTTTTTCCTTACTCATCAAGTTATGGAAATATTTTTTGAACTGGAAGTTTGTCCCCTATAACCTTTTTTAAGCATGAAACATGGAAAAATAGACGCACTAGTGAAGAAGCAGGAAGCTCCAATTTGTATTCCATAGTACCAATCTTTTGCAACACCTTGTAATGACCATAGTACTTTGGAGATAATTTATTATCCTTCTTAGCTTTCTTGAGTGACATTTGTTTGTATCGTTGTAGCCATAAAAATACCCAGTCTCCCACATCAAAACTTCTGTCACTGCGATTTTGATCTACCTATTGTTTCATTTGATTTTGCGCCAAATTTAGGTTATCCTTTAAGAGTTGGAGAAATTCTTTTTGATGCTTGATGTGATCCTCCACTGCTTGAACCCTAGAATTTTCCCTTAAAGAAGATGTGATGGATGGTGGATGATATCCATAAAGTGCCATAAATGGGTTCATTTTTGATGTAGTATGGAAGGAAGTGTTATACCACCATTCAGCGAGAGGTAACCACTTGACCCATTGTGCTTGCTTATCAGATACAAAACAATGAAGATATCCTTCCAAACATTTATTCACTATCTCTGTTTGACCATCGGATTGAGGATGATAAGATGAGATATGAGCTAGTTGAGTACCCAAACAAGAAAATAATTCCATCCAAAAATTTCGTGTAAAAATGGGATTTCTGTCACTTACAATAATCTTCAGGTTTCCATGTAGCTTTTGAATTATTTCCATAAATGCAGTAGCAACTGTAATCACTTTAAATGGATGAGATAATGCACAAAAGTGTGCATACTTGGTAAGTCTATCAACTGCCACCATGATGACACTCCTTCCTTCGGACTTAGGTAAACTTGTGATAAAATCCATTTAAATCTCCTCCCAACGTTGACTTGGAATGGATAAAGGTTGTAGAAGACCCGGGGTCTTAATTGTCTCAACTTTATTTTGTTGGAAAACCAAACATTTCGCCACAAAATTTTGAATATTAGATTTAAGGCCATCTCAAAAAAATTCTTTCTTTACCCTGTGGTAAGTTTTTAAAAATCTCGAGTGTCCTCCTAAAGGAGAAGTGTGCAATTCCAAAAGAATCTTTTGTTTTGGATGGGAATTCTTGCAAATATATAAGCGATATTTGTACCATAAGGAATCATTTTTCCAACTAAATGTATCAGATGTACTAGGATCTTGCTGCAACTTTTGAATGAGTGTCCACACTTCTTCGTACTTCTTCCATTCATCCCTTGCTTTAGTTATCCAATCTGGTTGGAGAATTGAAATGGCACAAAGCAATGCTTCCACCTCTTCATCCTTTCTTGAGAGTGCTTCTGAAACAAAATTTAGCTTCCCTTTTTGTAGATTATTTCAAAGTCATAATCCAACATCTTTGTGACCCATTTTTGCTGCTCTTCTGAAGATAGTCTTTGTTCTAAAAAGTGTTTAAGACTGTCATGATCAATTTTTACCTTGTAGTGTCTTCCCATTAGGTAAGGTCTCCATTTCTTTAGTGCATGTAGTATTTCCAACATTTCCTTCTCATAAATAGCCTTTTGTAAATACTTTCCTTTGATTGAACAACTTTCAAAAGCAACGGGTCTTCCTTCTTGCATTAAAACAACACCAATTCGATTTCTTGAGGCATCACATTCCACAATAAAGGTTTTTGTGAAGTCTGGCGTAGCTAAGGCTGGTGCTAGGCACATTTCCTCTTTAAGATGTTCAAAGGCCTTAGTTGCTTTAAGAGTCCATGAAAATGCATATTTATTCAATAATGTTGTTAAAGGTGTTGCTATTCTCCCATGATTCTTAACAAACTTGTGATAATACCTTGTTAACCCAAGAAATCTGCACAATTGCTTTATGGTTGTGGGGACTTTCCATTCCTTAATGGATTTAATTTTGTTAGGGTCTACCTTAACACCCTCATGAGATACAATATGACCCAGATATTCCACCTCTTGTACTCCAAAGAAACATTTGGATGTTTTTGCATATAATTGTTTCTCCTCCAATAGTTTGAGCACCCTATAAACATGTTGAACATGATCCTTCCAAGACCTGTTGTAGATTAGTATATCATCAAAAAATACTGGCACACATTTTCTAAGGAAGGGTTTGAAAATGGAATTCATCAACCCTTGAAATGTAGAAGGTGCATTGGTAAGGCCAAAAGGCATGACCAAAAATTCATAATGACCCTCATGAGTTTGAAAATTTGTTTTCAGAATATCTCCAGTCTTCATTCTAATTTGATGATATCCTGAATGAAGATCCAACTTGGTAAAATAAATTGCTCCACATAATTCATCCAAAAATTCATCAATCACAGGAATGGGAAATTTATATTTAATAGTGAGCTTATTGAGCTCCCTATAATCTGGACACATGTGGCATGATCTATCTTTCTTGTGCACCAATACTACTGGAGCAGAGAAAGAACTTTGACTAGGTTGAATTATACCAGCCTCTAACATTTCTGCAATCATACGTTCAATTTCGCTCTTTTGGACATAAGGATATCTGTAAGGTATGATGTTTGGAGGAACACTTCTTGGAATAAAATGAATAGCATGATCATGATCACGAATAGGTGGGAGTCCTTTGGGAGTATCAAACACCTTGGAATGATTGTCCATGTCTTTTTAGAGATCTGAAGAAATAGAAGATTTTGATGTTGGAACTTCTAGTGAGCATAATTATGCAATTACGCCTCTTTGTTCTTTCTTCAGAAGATTTGTCATGAAATTAGAGCTTATTATATTTCTTGGATTCCCTGCAATACCCCATAATTTTATTTCCTTTTCTTTACGAAAAAAATTTCAAGAAAATTTCTTGAAAATTAAACGCTATCGTCCCCAAAGATTGTAACCATTGTAATCCTAGTACAACATCAGCACCTCCCATTGGGATGGAAACAATTGGACTATTCAATACATATTCCCCCATGGTTAGCTTGATATTATGGCATTTTCTATAGCAGTTTATAGTTCCTCCATTTGCAACCATCACTTGAAATTCTGGTGCTGGGTAAAGGAAACAATTCAATTCCTTGGCTACCTTACAATGAATAAAATTATGGGTACTACCCGAATCAATCAACACTATTAACTTTTTCTTCTTGATATGTCCTTCTATCTTGAGAGTTTGAGGAGTTGTAATTCTTGGCAATGCATTACACGATATGGTCTGACTCATTTATTCCTCTTCTAGGGTTTTTTCTTGGTGTATATCCTCTTCTTTTGAAGATTCTTGTTCATTTTCTTCTTCCTCTTCACAATCTATGTAAAATAATTTCTTCTCAACACACTTACAACCTTTAGTGTATTTGCTATCACAACTGTAGAAAAACCCTTTTTCTCTTTTTTCTTCCAATTATTGTGGTGTCAACCTTGTAGGTTGTGGAAGTCTAGGAGTAGCAACACTTCCATATTTATATATGTGAGTGGTAGGCTTCCTTGTCGCCATAATTTTACATTCAATTTTTCTTGCCAACCTAAATGCCTTCTCTAATGAATCTGGTTCCCAAACGCGAACTTCATGTTGGATGTTATCCTTTAAAGTCCCTATGAAGACATCAATCCTGTGTTCCTCTGGAATATAAATTACCCTTATATTCAATTTTTGGAAGTCCTCAATGTGCTCCACCATTGAACCCTTTTGTTTGAGATTTATCAATTGGCTAAAGAAGGTGTTTCTCTTTGTATCATCATAATGTGCTATCATTTCCTCCGTAAAAATTGACCAAGTGACAATTTTTTTACGAGAGCAAAGCCATTGATACCATACAAATGTACTTTGTTCTAAATGCAAAGTTGCAATGTGTACCTTTTGTGTGTTTTGAAAATTATTGAGATCACAATATTTCTCCATCTGTAGTATCCATGTTATAGGATCCTTGCCATCAAACTTCCTCATATCCATCTTTGGAATATGGTGGCTCTTCCATCTAACATTAGAGTTTATGAAATCATGATTAACATTTATTTTGTTCTCATCATGAGTTTCCTCTACTATATTTTCGCCATTAGGAAACATTTCTTGTATCAACTTTTCCAAACCTTTGATGTATACTTTTAGATCATTCTTCATTTTTTCCATGTTGTCTTTGATTTTTTCATCGATCTTAGCTTCCATGTCATCCATCTTAGCTTCCATGCCCACTTCCATGCCATCCATATTAGCTTCCAAACCATTCATCTTAGCTTCCATGCCTTTCTTCAAACCATCCATAATAGTTTCCACACCTTTCTTCAAAACTCCCATTTCATTTTTTGTTGCTCTTTGTGATAGCAAACTTTGGTGCACTTGCTCTTGTAATTTTGATATCTCATGTTGTGTTTCTTCATCTTCATGAGTCATAGTAGAGCCTTCTGAAGGCTTAATGGGTGTTGAATTATTTTTAGGGTGCATTTTAGGATCTTGATATTAAAACTGAATTGTCTCTGTGATTTAGGATCTTCAATATCTAAAATTTGGCTCTGCATTAGCCCTATGAATTTTCTTTCAAATGCCACAGGTATGACCTTATTTGGATTCTTCAAGGCAAAGTTATGTCTAATCTCCCACAATGACCTAATTATGGACTAGTTCAGTAGAGCGAACTTGTACGACTTTCCACGTGTCACTCTTTCCTCCTTTGGCTCTGAAATTAATAGATGGGAAACCAAAGTCCGTGTACTTGCAGCCACTCTTTACATAATTCAAATACGATGCTTAAAGAGAGAGTTATGAAGATTTTTCCACGATCACCTCTTTGAGACAAAATTCGGGAGCCTGAAAAAGCCCTAACTTCCACAGATCCTACCTCCCAAAATAATGTGAATCAATCTCTGAAATTTTTCTAGGACATTCCTCAGAATTTCGACTTCACTCTGTGAAAATTTCAGCTTCTGAACCCTCATCGAAAATTTTTTATAGCAAAAATTCCGCGATGAACTATTTAGGTTAAATTTAGGAGCCCACAAAGAGCCTTAAGTTCCACAGACCATATCTCCGAAACTGTTGTGAACCAAGCTCGAAAAATTTTCAAATATGTTCCTCAGGATTTCAGCTTCGCGCTCTAAAAATTTCAGCTTCTGAACCTTCGTAGAAAAAAATTTATAGTGAAAATTCCACGATGACCTGTTTGGTGCAGCGAAACCCTAGAATCCAAAGCTCTAATACCAAATGTTGTGAAACCAGCTCCAAAAATAGAAGAAAAGAGAGATCAATAGCTTAGAAGCTAGCCACTTAGAGGGGGAAAAATCCAATACATTACATAAATGAACAATTCTTGAATGATACAAATGACAAAACCTCCTTTCTATAGATAGGAGTCCATGGGGCCACAATGTAATCCTAGTGGGGCCACAATGTAATCCTAGCCGACCTAACAATAATAATGTAAGGGAACAATAATAAAAATATGGGGGTTACAAGGGTAAAAAAATAACAATAAGGGGGTTACACTAACAACAATAAGGGACTATGCTAGTAATATAGGGATCTAACACATTCACATTATTTGCCATTATTCATAACAATTTGTTTATCTGCAAATCACACTTCCCCTTACATTAATTTTTGAGAATTGATGTGTTTTTTTAAACCCCTTTATGAGATAAATTTTTTTTCTTCTGTTTGCATTATAAGATCTCTATATTCCTATCTTCTATACCAGTGCAAATGCTTCCAGATTTTCATTCTAGATGTTTATTGGGTTGTTAACTTTTAGTTTGCCATTATCTTTTTATTTGACATTTTTTTGGCTTATAAGTCTATGCATCCCTGCACATGTTTACACTATTCAGTCTCAATAAACCTAGAATTAGTTTTTATGCTTTACAGGTTGATGAACATAATTTTGGTGTAACTAATGCTACACTGTGTAATATTGTAATCTTACTTATTGGACATTGTGTGTTTTTTTGAATGTGGAATAGTTGGAGATCTATTTTGAATTTTGTTCTTTAATTAGTAAATCACTGCAGGAAATTATATGTATTCTAAAGTCATGAACTATAGATGTATTGATAGGAGACAGTAATTATGTCGACCATTTAGTGGTTTGAACATGTGAGTGCAAACATATCATAGTTTCTGTTATTTAATGCAAGAAGTAATTTTACATTGTAGGATTTGGGCTTCTTACTTGTGTTTGATGAGGGACATACCTTATTGTAGAAGTGATTGAACTCTTGAGATCTATCTCCTTGCTCCTGATTGAACTCTTGAGATCTATTTCCTTGCTCCTCACACATGTAACCTGCAAACAAACAACCATAAAGCACCAAATCACAAATCACAATCTGAATATTCTGAGATGCCTTGTACTTTTAATAAACCCTTAATGCAGAAGGCAGTCATGAGTGTACATTGAACAAAAAATGCACTATGAGTCTACATTGATCAGCAGCTCCCGCTCAAGGCAGGGACTAGCGGCCATGCAGCCAATATTGTTAATATGAGCAATATATTCTAAAAAAATATTCATTCATCCTTTAATTGGTTCGGTGAATTACGTTCTTAATAATGATCTTAGAAGCTCATGATTGAAGAAACTACCTGTTAGTGGTCCACATTGTCATCATGTTCTCCTCCTAAGTACACTACATATGACTGCAACATGAAAAACAATGATTAGAATTCCAGCTATCATTTTCTACGAGAGAAAAAAAACACCTTTCTATGAAATATTGTATTTAAAAAAGTATGAAATTATTATATTTTTAAAATATTAATTACGCTGAAGGTGTTCCTACTATGAGCTTTGCTAGGATGAACAGTGCTCCTAGCCAATCTCTCTGCTCCACCTATCACCCTTCCACCCTCTCAAATTTCGACACTTGGCGGGCCTCCACCCTCCTGCTGTCATCTCCGTCCCGCGCGTGTCAGGTCCTTCGCCTCCGTCTCGCGTCAGGTCCTTCGGCGTTCCGGCGGGTCATTTAATAAAATGATCAAGTGTGTATATGTAGCCGACGATAGAGTGGACGCGTCCCGGATTTACAAAATCAACAGCCTGGTTCGTGTCCCGTACAGAGTTTGGCGGAGCGGAGCTTTAAATTCTCGGAGAGCGGAATCTCTCAAATTGCACTATGGATAACCCCACACTGTGCTTCGGAGGGACAAAAATGCTGGATAGCGGTTAATAGCCACTATGGATCTAGATTTATTTGTACGCATTTTGAAGGTTGTGTGCCATGTTGGCTTAGCCTGAAAGGTAACAGGGCTTGATCGGATAGTTGTCGGTTTTTAATCTTTGAATCAGAGTGGTGAGGATTTTGACATAAATTCATGAGATATGAGGTGGATTGCATTGTAAAGTGGTCGAATTGAGGGGGGAGGGTTTCGATTCGGTGCCAAACTGGGGGTAGAAGGAGGAGTAGGGCGCTTCGTGTGCTTCAACGAAGTGCCATCGCCTTCGCACCAGATGGCTTCGGATATCAATCTAAGTCCTGCTTTGGGCGACATCGATGGCTTGCTTAGGGATCATTTTCGTGCTCTCTCGTATGTAATTATTCTTATCTTCCATTTATTTTTGCTTGCATTTGGGTTAAATTTCTTAAACTCTTTCTTGTTTGTCTGCAAACTGAATGAATCTGTGAGATTCGAGCCTGGAAACATCGATTAGTTTTTTTCAGGCACTAACGACTAGAGACGCATTTTTTCACGGAGTCAAGTTTTAGCATGGAGGAGCCTTGCTACTATTGTCTGCCAATTCTTTCCTAGGTTTAACGGCCTGTAAAAAAACCAAACATCATTTATCACCCGTGACACAGTTTTGTCCAATTTATGGTAATTCATTTCTTCAATTTCTTGTTATTACTGTATTTACCAATGGGCTGCATTATTGAAACTACTACTCGTGTCGAGGTGCTCATGGTAGAAGCTTATTAACTTACACTGATTTAATTTAATTTATATATTAACGTCGACTTGTGGCGAAAAATGGGCAATGGGACTGGAAATAAGTATATGAATTTAGAAGGCAAAGGGAGTGCCTAATGTTTTTCTAACAAATTAGCAACATCAGAGAAGAGATGGAAGTCAGGACGTCTCTTGCAGCGAGCTTCATCTAAACTCTTATAGTATGAAATCATGAATATGGAACTGGCGAAATTACCTGAAATAAATCCAAACATTTTTGGGCTACATATTGATTAAGAAACAAGGCACCTTGTATCTTTCTAAATAGGCAAATGACACCGCCTGCGAATTTCATAGTGGATGGGCATCTGAAGATGAAATGTGACTCGGACTCAGGCTCATGAAGACAAAGTCGACAAGTACGTCACTGCCGTGGAATGTTGTGATCTGACTTCATTCAAAGAGAGTGAGAGGCTGTGCTAGAGGGACTCTCAGGAAGTTGAGCAATCTTTGCCTGAGATATGCTGGGGTTGGGATTTGGCTTGGATTCAGTCGTCAAGATTTAAAACAGAGTGTAGCTTATGCTCCATAGATTTTTTTGACTAAAATGATTTTTTAATTTAATAGGTGCTCATGTGTGCCTTCCGATACTGTGTCTCTTTGTCACGAGGCAAGATACCCGCATTATGTTGGATATCTGTGGTATTGGCATAGGCCAAGAACAAAAAGAAGATCCCAACTTTGTTAATTATGGTGATAACTATAAATGGTTGAGCAGTGCGAGTAGGTAACTCGTCTGTGAATTTGAGTCCTACTTTGATCTATTGCGCATTTGGTGGGCACAACTGATTGATTATGCTTTGTTTGTGTTGTACTTTTATGCAATTAATTTTATTTTTAGTATTTCAAATGTGATTTTTTAATATTTTGAAAAATTGACATAAATTTGCTAGAAAATTATAGTATATTTTAAGGATCCTCACATCAAACCAAAGATACGTTCACAGAAACAGGACTTAAAAATGAAAAAAATCCCTCGATTCATCTATAGAATAGATTAAGGCAAAATATTAATACTTATCTGATACCTATTGGAGGAAGCCATTTTATAGCACTCAATTCACCATCATGCTACAGGAACAAGGAGAAATTAGAGAAAAACAAAAACCATCAGAACACCAGATTAGGTAGCAAAACACAGGAGCACCAGCTCTGATAAGAAACCTGTCCTGGCTAGTCTCCACGTCTCCCTTCCCACATGGTTATCAATCTCTCTCTTTCTTCCTATCCTTGTGGATATCTAGTTGCTCTTTTCCTTTTCCATCTGTGCTCTCCTTACAAATCAGGGACCAATCGAAAATCGTGGAAGGGGTGCATCCAACAACCACAACTACCTTTTGATGCATCACTTTTCATTATAAGTCCAACTTGAACAAATCTCTATCTTATTTTTCCGTCATTACAAAGATTTTTTGCAATAATGTTTCTTATAAGTTTTCTGGAATAAAATTTATGCTACTTTTCACTGCAACAACATACTACTTTTCAATACAACATTTTGGACCAGTTTCATATATCTTCCCCTGATGGCGAACCGAGCTTATAGTCTTAAATGTTGGATTGAAAAATAGCATGCGAATTATGTTCCAAAAGACTTATGGTGGTTCAACAAGCACGATTACCTTTCTTTCATCACTTTTCATTACAAATCAACTTTAATAAATCAATATCTTTTTTTCCATTTTTACAAAGGTTTTTAACAATTATCAATAATGTTTATTATAAATCTGTTGGAACAACATGTGTGTTATTTTTCAATCCAATATTTTTGGATCATTCGAAGGTGTTCATATTATGAGCTTTTCTGGGATGAACAGTGCTCCCAACCAATCTCTGTGCTCCACCTATCGCCCTTCCACCCTCTCAAATTTCAACACTTGGCGGTTGCTCCACCCTCCTGCTGTCATCTTCGTCCCGCACGAGTCAGGTCCTTCGCCTCCGTCTTCGTGTGACTTTGCCTCCGTCTCACGTCAGGTCCTTCGGCGTTCCGGCGGGTCATTTAATAAAATGATCAAGTGATAGTAAGTAAATATACCATCTACATATATTTGATAATGTGAAGAAATTAGAAAATATAAAATAAAAGTAGAGCGCAATCCATTTCTAATATATGCCCAACATACTCCTCTTCAAATACCATAATGTAGAAATGTTTTTGAATGAAGAAAATTGCATTAAGGAATTTGAGACTTACATTTGGTCTCGTAGTGAAACTATGTGACGTCAAGGCTGCCTATATTCCAGGAAAGAAGCTAAATTTCGATGGCATCTCATGAAAAGTTGTTATTGTTTCCAATTATTTAAGAACACACTACAACATCACTCATTGACAATACCAAATGCATCAATAGGTCCATTTTATTTTTAATCACTATTTCTCATGGTTGTTGCGGCTATGGAATTTTTTGCCACACCTATTGTTTTAATTCATTGTTTTTATTACATTTCCACAGTTGATGAATTCATGTAGGTTATAGGATATTAATTATTAAACATGGAACTACTACTCTAAGAATTATTGGGACCTACAACAACTAGATCACTTTAGAAATCACTAATAATTTACATTATATGTTACATTAACTTTGCTAACATAATTATCAAAATAAAAAACATATGAGGTGATTATGCAACCTACATAAAGACTATTATCTAGCCATGAGTGTCTCCATCTTGATAGCATAGTTAATACTATTTAATTGGAAATCAAAGGGAACATCGTGATATTTAAATTAATAGCATATACATAGTATATGAAGAATTTATTATTTAAAAACACGACATATTTTTTTTTGTTGTAAGAAGAATTTCTTATAAGATTTAAGTAATGAAACAAAGCCATACATACCATATATGGCGTGTTTTTGAAGAGTGAGTATAATGTGAAATATACAGTTAGGTGAAGAGTATAAAAATCAAATTTGACCAAAGGCCAGGTGAGAGTGTTCGAAAATATCAACCTAAGTTGGGATTTGATACCAATGTAACGAACCAAAGTTGTAGTTGTTGATATGTACAATATCCAAAAAAACAGGAAAAAAATGGGAAATCTACAAAATATAGATATAATGTATTTGAATATATGAAAATTATTGATTGATATATCAAAATGAGCCTTGTGACAATATACTTATAAACATTGACTAGTCATGGAGGTGGAATAATTTAATAGCCCAATGGATGCACTTCATGACAAGAATTTTAGATTTCATAACCCTAGAAATCTTGAATTTAAATTGATTACATAGTCAAGATATAAAATTCTAGAAGGAACCTAGAAATCTATCACTTTGGGAAGCTAAATTTTACAATGGCACCATCATCAAGGCTCAAGTGTACAACATGGAAACAAAATTTTGGTAAAAAATAAATGAATGATCCTGCTGCAACACTGCATTTAAATTCATTAATGCCCATATGTAGAAGAAAATATTTTAGATTATTTAAGTCGCATCAATTTTCTATTACAACTTTGAAAACTAATTATATGCACTAACCTACCACAACATAACACCTATAAAAATATAGCTTTGAGTTATACTAATATATTTTTTCATCTTCACAAAGTGGCCAAATGTAATCACTGGAATGAAGAATAACACAAGTGCAGTTGTGTGGTTTCATTGTCAGAAGGTACACCCCAGGGTTGGATTCCCCTTATAAAGCTAGTAAGTGATCATTAGAAAATTAACATAATAGTTTTTAATAAATCATCACATTATCAACATGCAAATTTGGTGGTTGAAGCAACAATAAAGATCATCTCCAATACATTGAAGAAATTTTGTAGATTGGATTAAAAAAATAGGGTGTAGTGCCTTTCCACAATTCTCTAGGAAATCCAAACTCCACAATCACTCCATGGGCCATTAATCCTTTGAACTGGTGTATGGCCAAGATACCATAATCTTGATCAAATATTTAGTCTTGTTGCACATAACACTAGTGTCAAGATGTGGTGATAATGGTTCTCTTAAATAAAGTTTACTCAAATTATTAGAAATGGATAAATTCAGATTATGTGTAGATTAACAAAAGAAAGTGAAGAGTGATACAATGAATCATGCACATGAAAAAAATTTAAATCATGGAGCGTATTTTTCTTTTTTACACCAAGCAAAAAAAAAGAATTGGGAAAATTGTAGTCCTCATCCATAGGAAAGTATGTCTTGGGAAAAATTCAAAACAATGGACCTGCAAAACTACAAATGCTGGATGGACAAGAAATTTCAAGCCTTGTAGACAAACCTCTAGTAAAATAAATATAGGATTGGATGGAAAGAAACCATAATGAAATTATTCCACCACACCAATGCTTGCATCAACATTGTGATGCCAAAAATATAACTTCATCACCCTATCAATAAATGACACATTTAGATGGCATGAAGACATGAATCATTAACTGATTTGGTTTGAAATGATTTTTCACTAGAGTATGAATTCCGAACAGGGTAATACAAGTAATCAAGGTCAAGGTTGTACCCGATCCTTGCACATTTTAAACGATGCACAATTATCATGTCAATTTGACATGTTGGCTCATCTCAACTCACATTTCCTTTGAAGAGTTAGCGAGCGACATCATTGGATTTCCATTGTCTACATCAAGAATTTCACTGGTGACACTTTTGGAAGTTGTGATATTTCTTGAGCTATATGCACTCAACATCCCTTGCTTCTATAAAACCTCAACACCTAGATTTCATAACAATGGGAAACCTTGTTGTAGCAACTCCAAATTTCCAAATTTGTGATTATGTTTACAACACCCCCATTCCTCAACAATAAGGTAATTTCATAACACAATATCTTTGACATAAGTTATTTTAGCTTCTTACAACATAGTAAGAAACCAATGTATGAATACACCAACAATCCCTACTTCAATATATCTCACTTCAAAGTCTTATAGTGATGAAATTAGCCTTTAAGCCCCTTTGATGTACTTATAAATGTGCAATGAGGAATTCTTGGAGCTAACATGAATGACTACAAGTATCCCCTAGACCATAGTGGCCTTCTCCAATAAATTGAAATCCAAAACTTGATAATGAGCGATGATTTGCGAAGAGGAGAAATTGCCAATAATTGAGCCTTGGAACAACATTACATCCACATTATGCCAAACAAACTTAAGAAGAATATCACCCTCCCAACCCATGGAATCATAGTATAATGATAGGATACTCTTGATAAAATATAGTGCAAGAGCATTATTATGACAAAACTCAGTAATAAATAAAATACACAAGATAACGCACAATATGCACTTTAAGATTTTAGCTTTCCATTTCTTTTGGGAGGAAACTCTTGTTAAAGTATAGTGAAACAATATTATTGCGAAAAAATCAATACATAAAATCCAATACACAAGATAACACACACTATAATCGAATTAAAGATAATTAAAGTAGGCTGAAGAACTAAACTACTAAAAAATACATGAACAACCTCAAACTAGATAAGAACAGAGAGAATTAAAGTAGGCCGAAGAACTAAACTTATAGAAAATAAATAAAATATGCAAATTGAGAATATATATATATATATATATATATATATATATATATATATATATATATATATATATATATATATATATATATATATATATATATATATATATATATATATATATATATATATATAAATAAACATAAATAATTATTTTTGATCGTTATGATAGGAGGTGTTCTCACTCTCCATTTAGATATTAACATTCTTATTACCACACTTATTGGTATGATAGAAAATATTTTTCAGATAAGTCTTCAGAAAACATTACATATACATGAGAAAGAATTTAATATTTAGTTTTTATATGTTTCAATTTACATTGAAGTACATGAATATATGTGTGTATGTGTGCAATGTTTATTAATTTATATGCAATGTTTGATGAAAAATTATTTGAAGAATAATTTCCATGATACCAATAAGTGTGGAAATGGCAATAAGTTTATACTTATATGGAGAGTGAGAACACATCCTATCAAAATGGTTAGAATGGTGTTATGGTTGAGATGGGATAGCAATGAATCTAATTAATTTGTAGTATTACAATCACATGTTCCAAGATCCAGTTCCTAAAAATCAATAGCACACAAAACAAATGATGCAAGATCCAATGCTTGAATATTTAAAGAGTTTGATAAAACTGTGTAATAAAAACAATATTAACAAAATCTAAAACATAAGAATAACAATGGAACAATCAAACATTATACACAATATTTTCCCTGGAAACATTTAAGTGGGAAAACCAACCTAATCGAGATCCACACCTATCTCTATATCATTATATTAAATTCACTATTCACAATACAATATTTAAGTATTTTGCAGCATCCAACACCCTAATATGTTAACTTATATTAAATTACAATCCTAATTCCTTAACCAAATTAGCTTAGAATTGGCCAAAAATTTAGATATACTTGGGACATTTAGATAGGATTCAGATACACATATGAGCTTAAAAAACTAACTTTGATAGTGGAAAGTATGAACAAGATATGTTGAGAAATTTTTTACAGGTATTCTTACATCATAATGCATTGAATTTATTAGAAGTCTTAGTATTGCACTTATTCAAATGGACCAAATGAAAATAAGGATTTATGCATGATGGGAAATCCTACATAACTATGATAGATATACTGGTAAATGCCATGAAATTTGAGGTCATCAATATGATTTTGAATGAGATGCGAAGGGATGGGTATGCACCCACTATTGTAACATACAATTTACTTATTCATTGCTATGGCCATGCTAACTACATAGGATGGAATTTTGATATATTTTATGAAATGCAAAAGGTAAGGTGCATACTTGATAGGAAATGGCTACTCAAAAGGAGAAATTCATCCACTTTCTTTCCAGCCTTGTTACATTTGTGGACGATAACTTTTTGGAATAATAATACCTGCAATACACATAAAATGTGTTAAAGGTAGATAAATAATAAGAAAAATAAGAAAATAAATTAAGAAACATTTTTATGACTAAATAAAAATTAGACAAGACTGAGGCACATGAATACCTGAATGAGCTTCTCTTGGTTTCAATAATAATTTATTGGAGTAGTCTAATCTTCGATAAAACATTCCTTAGTTTGATGAAGCAATAATGAAGTCAAATTTGACTTGTTGTTTGTCTATTGGAATGAGGGAGGTTTGCTCCAAAACTATCCAAATCCTAAATTATTCTCTACTAAACATGGAAAACCACGTGAAGGTGGAAGCTCTTATGGTTCCCGCCCCCACCCCCCACTCACTCTCCATTTCCCAATACCAAATCTATCCACTAGAAAAAAGTTGATAGCAACACATTAAGATTCATGCATACACAGTAGCAAAATAGAAAACTGATAAAGAAACATATTTGTTGACATTCATATTCTCACAACTTCTAAGCAAGTATATTTTGTATTTTTCTAACATAAGTACAAAAAATTATGCAAGAAATCATTCAAAAATATTTATACATCAAAAGAAATATTATACAACAATCTATGTTATATAATAAACTATAACATTATACATCATCAATTTTTTTTTTGCCTCTTCTTATTACAAAGTTTTTCATCCATTTCCACATTTTCATCTTTTGGTCGGGGTTGTTTTGATTATTATTGTAATTGGCTCCTCTAATGCATTTCACCTCTAGTCACGATGTTCTCACAGAGTCGATGATGTTGTGGGTAAGAATCACCTACAAAACTATTAAATTTATATGGTTAGTTGAATATCATTGAAGTAAATTTTTAATAATAAAAAATACCTTTGCAGTGAAACTATTTACCTTGTACACTAGTCGACACCATTGCAATGACTACCTTGTCATTCTCTTCTGATTGATGATCCTACTGTATGACACACTCTACCATTCAAACCACAAAATTGACAATTAGAAAATTGTAAATGAAAAAGTAGAAAAAAATAGAAGTACATACTTTATAAGTATGAAATTATTAAGTATATGATTACTATACAACACTATTACCGTCGTTGGCCTCATATGTGAATACAATATCTTGGGGTTTCACCCCATTGTCGCAAGGTTCCTCGGGAGCACCAAAATGTTTTGGCTCATGCACACTATTAGATGAATGATGCTAAATATTCATGGGATCATTTATATTTGTACTACTCCCTTGCTAATTAAATAAAATCAACGAATTAGATTTATATCAAACATGATTATATTTTATAAATAATGAAAGGCTAATGTGGATTGTCTTTTATTTACCCTGTCCTTCAAAGTAAATCTTGGGGTTTTCCCCATGCTTTTTCTACATTCAACTACGCCTTTAAATCCAAACTTGAAACCAATCTCGATCTTAGTTTAAAATACATTACCTTGCATTGCATAAGAGTATTGGTTTTTGTTATTTTCAAGAGAAATTACAAGAATGTTGGAAGGCGATATAAAAAATAATATTGTTAAGAAGTTGTGGGTACTTGCTATTCGTTCTTGTAGCAAATAGATTCCCTGGCCCACTTTGTGATGCCCATGCTTCCTAAGCCTTGCCTTGGTTTCCTTCAAAGTGTCGGGGAGCCTATGAAAAGTTTCAAGTATGTTATATACTGTAATTTTATTCAAAACTAAAGAAAATTAAAAGTATTGAATTCAAGATGTAATTTGTACCTTTCTTAACCAGGCGACGTTTTCCCTTATTTTCTCATTTACTTCCACTTTGCATCTTGATGAGGCCCTTCCTTTGCATCTCAGGAACCATGGGAGGGAGCTCATACCTAGGGTTATCTATCAAGTTTTTCATATACTAGTCTCGTACATATTTTAAATATTTTTTTTATTGTGGCGGTGACCTTATTTTATTTAAGGTATCTACCCTAAATAGATCTTCAAGTTAGTCAAGAACCTCTTTTTTAAGGTTGGAATTTTGGCAATTCCACCTTTCTCATATGGTGGGCCCAAAAAATATCTAACACTTTACTGTCCATTTTTGTATAAAACAAGTTGTTACTTACACACAAAAACTATACAATCATTAGTTTGAAAATAATGATATAGATGACTTATGTTTTAAATAGAAAACATGAAAAAATTAAAACATCAAAAGATACTAGGAATTTTTGGTGTTTTATTGGAAGTCCTTCATCATTCACCAAAAGTGTGCACACAATTTTCCCCATCCTCTTAACGCATGATTCTTTAGGAAATGAAGACATAATTCAATAAGTACTAGGGTCACCTTTGTCACTACCTGATCTAGATCCTCACTGCATGTTTGGCTTGGGGGTCATGTGCTCATGGGTCAGAGCCAATGGTGTCGACCTAGTGTCAATACTAGGAGTAGATATATGTAGGGTGATAGTACTAGCTAGACACCCATGTCGTGTCTTATCAGTTCCACTAGTACAAACACCAAGCTAAGGATCAGTTGACTGATGCAGGGGGGGAATTTCCTCCAAATAATGCTACATAAGAAAGAAAATATTTTTTTGATTAAATAATATAAAAAAAACTTTCAGAATTAAACTTATGACATAAAAAACTCACTTTAAAATATGGTTATTACCTTATATGTCTCAATATCTTCTCTCAATTTATTGATCCTAGCCTCAGTTGCGGGAATGCGATCCCTACTACAAATAAACTCAAAGAGTTGTTTGTTCATTTTCTTGACATACTTTCTTATTGTGACCTCAAAGTCGGGGGATGACCACAGCTCTTCCTCATCAAGAACATCATCGTCATGGAGCTCAAACTACATATTTCAACAAAAGAAAAGTTATTATTTAAATATATAAACAAATAATCAAAATTTGACATTAAATGTAAAGCAAAATTGTTATTTTTTTACTTCTAACTGTGCAGGTGCTTTTCCACGCAGATCAAATTGCCACATAATAATAGAATCAGAGCAATGAAATATTAATAAAAAAATGTCAAATAATATCAACATAAACATTTAATTGTTGGACATATAAACACATACATACATGATGAATAAAGGTCTAGTCCTATCACATGCATGTGATTAATTATGGAATTTTCAAACCCAATTTTTATGGCAAAGAACCTCCATAAATGAGAATTTCATTTTCAAGCCATTAGTTCAAGATAAAAAATTGTTTATGGTTCATTTTTAACTTATGAAGCTCTATAATCCAAGGTTAATTCGTGATTTGACCAAGAGGGTCCAACCCAAGCTCATAAGGCATGATTATTAAGATGCACTACAACATAGGTCTATTGGAGAAAGTCTATATTGTAGACTTTGGGTAGCTTAAAAATTGAAATGTGAATGGTTTGAATGTATCACATTACTGATCATATGTAAGCCTAAACTAAGTAGGTTGCTATTGGTGATTTATCAATAAGACATAATTTTTTTTTTGAATCATCCGAACTACTTATTTGTGTTGAGGTCCGAATTATCTCTGTGAAGAAAAAATGAGGTTCTCAATGGCGTGAACATGCCTCATAATCCAAACTTTGTTGCATTAATCGATGGAAGAAGTATGAAGGTAGTGTACTAGTTCAAGCATGTATATGACATCCAAACTATCTATGTTTCGTAGCATTGAAAATTTACATAATGAAGATTCAAGTTCGAGTTCCCTGTGGTATAGGAAGCAAGCAATAGTTGTGTTATGTGACATATGAAATTACAAGTTATTTATTAATGAAATGATAAACATAGCATATAAGAATCATTAATGATGGGTTAAATACCAGCCCCATAATGGAAATTTCTATATCTATTCGATTCAAGTTGTAATTTATCAACAACGGTTCTCCTGCAACTATTGATCTTATTGCACATACAAATGCACGGTTTCCTTCACATGCCTAAATTATGCAATTGGGTTTCTTATTTTTTGTCCTGGACTGTGTATTGCTTATAAAACATGCAATATTTCCTGACGCTTTTTTCCTTCCGTCAATATATATCTAGACACACCTTTATTTTTATTGTTGTCTCTTATCTGTATATAATTTGCAACCAAAACATATCTCTGCATATCCGGAATATATAATACCAATTGCATCCAATATCTGTAATTGTAATAAGGCCCTACATACTCCATAAATTCAGTGAATATACCATAATAAAAATTTATATTGTGGATGGAAAATATCCCCAAACCATGTAGTGATGATGGATCAATGTGATATATCCTCTCGTTGAGAAAAAAATATGTGTTTACTTGAGGAAGGTCCTTGGGTACCCATATTTTCACTAGATGTTGGCACCTTATGGGAACCTCAACATCTTCAATTATATCAGCATCATAAGAACACGACCCCCTTCAAAAATTAAAAATTCCACATGTTTATGGAATTTTATTATGATCTTCTCACCCCTAGTTAATCTCTGTCTATTAGACATACTAGATCTTTGACCTTCATCCAATTTACCTGAACTTCATTCGCTCAATAAATACATATATGAGAGGTACTTGTTTGCTTGTATATAAAATCCATCCAATGTGTTCCTGTTTAACATTGAGATTAAGCGAATAAAAATATAGAAAATTCCACTAAGAGAAAAGAAAGGTTTCCAACTGAAGGAAACAATGGATATGGAAAATATCTACTATGGGTTTCATCTCTATTTTCATAAATTATAGGTTTATCTTCAATTCAAATTATATTATCATCTCTCAAGTTCAAGGGAGGTTAAAATCCCTTAATAATGGTGGCACTATTGAGTAAAAATTTGGAGGCAAAAAGGGTCTCAGACAACCTACATGGAATCAAACTAGTTAGAGGAGTCAAAGATATGATAATCTTTTCATAATTCATGGATTTGTTATGTGATGGTGTATTGATTGCTGGTTTCTTGTAATGGACACAAATAATTGTTGAATGTGTGATGAGTTTTTATGTTCCAAGTTGAATTTGAGCATTTAATCCAATTTTATCCATTCAACCATTTAGGACGTTTTTTTGTTCATTCAAAGTTTTTGCGTATCTCAATAATGTTGGAATTTATAACAAGGTTCGATCTTCATAATATTGTCATTATGATTCAAAAATAATTTGTTTAAAGTCAAATTAATTTTTTTTTTGTCATGTCCCATATGGAAAATGAAAAGAAAAAGAAAATTTGATTTTTTAAGTGTAATTTTGTGTCTCCAAGTTGACCAAGTCGACCCTCCTAGAGTCAAGTCGGCTCAGCCTTTAGAGGCACCTTTTCAGACATGGAAACAACTATATATTTGCATATATTATCCACCATTTGGAAAACAATTCTTGACTCTTTTGTGGTGAGTAAATCCAATGAAGTTTGAGGCTATATTCTTTTATGGAGGACGAGTTTCGTATGACACCTATCTCTATGATCATGGAAGTTTCCTGTAACACCTATCTTTGTGATGATGAAAATTTCCCAAGGATATAATTCTCTGTGATTATGCAAGCTTAGAAGTATATGATCTAGGGGATTAGTGAAGTGCTCAAAATTCAAAGTGTTCAAAACTACTCGAAACTGGTGCCAAAATGTAGATCTAGTCGCCCTCAATCCAACACAACTTGAATTGCTCAAAACCGATATCGTATGCTCTCGATATCACGTTATGATCATTTTCCTAAACAACTAAGAAAAGTTTGCAGGTTAGTCATGTACGTTTATTGGGCAATCCGTATGTTGATTGGGTAGGGTGACTGCATTTTTGGTACCAATGGCATCTCGTCAAGTGTTCTCATCTCATTGGTCGGTTGTTGTCGCATTTTGATTGGTTAATGATTTTATTACATGGTCCAATGGTTGGAAGCCACATGGGCCAATGGTCGGATGCCACGTGGCCTCCCAACAGTGTATCAAAATTTTGGTTATCAGCTGAACGAGCCTCCGGGAGGTTCGAACGTGCGACCGACAGAGTAGTAACACAACGCCTTACCATCGTGCCATGGGTGGTGCTTATAATACTATGGCTGAAAGGCCTATTTAAATTTTATGCTATGAATGGTTGGGGGACAGGGTCTAGGTTAAACCCTGGTCCCCGATTACCCATACCCACAAGACCGCAAGCTTTGGGCACTGAGGGCATAGGGTTAACCTCAGACCAAGCCACGGTACAAAAAAACGAAACCAAAATTGGATGCGTGGAGTTTAAACCATAACACAATCATCATGGGTGAGGGTTAAAACCACAGTTCGGTTTTGGAGTTTAATAGTGGCGGTTAGAACTCGACGGTAATGTGACCATACCATAGGTGAACAACAGTCAGAGCTTAGTTAAATTTTTGTGTAGAGTTAAAACTATACCCTGGTGTATGTAAACTCGCCCAAAGTTCGGAGCATGGTCAAATTTTGGCGCGTAATTCAACTAAACCCCGGTAATATATAACGAAACCACAGTTGCAGAGTAGGTTAATAGTTGGCACGATATTTTGAACCGATCTAGATCCACCAACGGTAAACTTGCCATGTGGCCCCAATCTATCGGCTAATAGGGGTCACTGTGCATTTAAACTAGGCGACAATTTGCACCTAATCTGATGCAAATCTCGTCGGTGCGAGGTGAATTTGTCACTCAGCGGTGCCAAAAATGGTAGAATTTGTAGGATGGTTAGTAGGAGAGTGCGGTTTGTAGATCAATTAGCAAAAAAGCTTCACCATAGCATACCTTCTTCATTTTTTGGCAAAATTGAGCTCAGAAAAAGCCCAACTAGGGGTTTTTGACTGTTCTGGAGCCATTGAAGACATTATTTTGCATTATGAGCACTAAAAATCCATATAAACACGTATTTGAGTACATAATTAAAGAGGCCCAACATTGGAAGGTGGAGCAGGAGATGTAGCCTAGGAGAGGTGAACTCCTTCATCATTTTGCTGTATTATGTTACTGTTTATGGTATTATTGTCTCTGTCTTTATGATGAAAAATTGAGTTTAAACACTTAATTTATGTGTTATTGAAACTTTCCTAATTGCATAAAAGAAATAAAATTTAACTTGAAAATTTCATCAAAGCTTCCAGTTTTCAAATACATATCAGTTTGGTATCATAACTTTTGGTTCTTTGGTTGTATTGAAGGTTTAATTATGTTGAAAATGTTTTTGATGCTTACAAGGTTGAAGCTCAAAAGAGGAGAATGAAAGCTTGTGGGAAAAAGTCCTTAAGATAGTTCAAGGAGAGACCATTTGCCACAATCTTCACCACAAGTTTCATCTCAAGTGTCACCTAAGGCTTCACCAGTCATGACACATGAAGGAGAATTGACAGTATGTCTGACGATGAGAAGGATTTCAGAAAAGCATTCTTTGAAATGACCAATATGGTGAAAGTTATTTATGAGGAAAGGAACTCAAGGTTGTATGGTGACAACTCAAATCCTGTTGAAATTCAACAAGAAAATGCACCACATACTATTGTGGGATTCTAGTCACACATGAGTGAGGAATTTAGTGACACATTAGTGCTAAATGTGGGCGTCTAATTTTTAAATAAATTGGACAATAAATTGTAATATTATCTCATAACAAATTGTAGTAGTTAACTAGTGTGATAGAATTAGTTAGATCAATAATTTCAAGTTGAGGGTAAAAGGTGAGGCATGTAGAGTGATTCTATTATTTACAACATCTAGTTGCTATTGTAGCACTAGTGTGGTGTGAGTGAAATCATTTAGCTCAAATTAATTGAGTTAAAATCAATTTAACTAGTTATAAATGAATGATGAGCTAGTGGAAGGTCAAGTGAATTAAAATAGATTTAATTCACAAGTAGTGATCTACCAAGCAACTGATGATTCACTATTAACAGCTTCATGCATGTCAATTCTAATGACGACCCATTTGAGACAAAGGTTAATGGTAAGTAAACTATCTGTTGAATTATTAGAGAATTGCCCGAGCACAATTATAAAGCCACAGGATGCCCATGATGGATTGCGCATTCAAGGAAGGTTGGAATTCCTATTTAATAGGAATTATTTTGCCTAGGGATTACGTGCGAAAGGCAGGTTGAAGGTGGGAAGGAAACTGGATATGTATTGGTCCAATTTTTCCTAGATTAGTGTGAGACTATTAGTAGAGTGTACGAGGTTATTGTGAGCACACATGCATTGTATTGTTTCATGATTCCTTGGTTGATTATACAATAAATATGGAGGGGTTTTGAGTAGTTTATTTTCCCAAGAAAATATTGTGTTGTGCGATTTATTTACTTCTTGCTCTTAATTTCATGTGATTGAGAGATCGTGATTTATATTCCGCAAATATTGTAGAAGGATTCAATATCTTGTTTTAGTACATTACATGATCATATTGAATTCATTGGTGTAATTTCTACATGGTATCAGAGCGCCATGAATCACAATAGTGGAGAATAAATTGAGTTTCTGTTGAACAATATTGAAATTTCATATGCATTCTTTGGAGCTCGAATCTGACCAAATTGTCTCTCACAAGCTTGAGAATCGAATATGAACTCGAGGGAAATTCGAACTATATTTAATGGAAGGACAAGATGGAGGAAGTATTGGAGGATAATGGGTTGAGGGAGTTCATTGACTTTGGTATTCCTGAACCCAATTAGGCAGATGTTGCGCAACATGAAGTATGGAGGAAGAATGTCGCAAAGGCGAGGAGGATATTATTAGAGGGAGTTTGAGATCATATTGTCTCGAGTCTCCATGGAAAGGAAACTACATATGCTATGTGGAAGGCCTTGAAATATTTGTTTCAAAGCAGCAGTAACAACAGAAATTTGGCATTCAAGGAAAAAATTAGAAAAATCAAAATGGAGAAGGGTGACACAATCCAGAAATACTGGAACAAGTTCACTCAATGTTGAGATGAGATTGGAAGTGTTGGGATTACTGTAGCTGATGATGACATGGTGAGCCTAGCACTTCTCAGCCTTCCCAAGAGCTAGCATAGTTACCAGGACTCCATGAATGGGAGGGATAAGTTACCAGATTGGGAGCGACTATGGTCATATTTTTTACAAGAAGAGTTTTAGTGGAATATAAGGGATGAATCCTCATCCAACACTTATGATAAGGAAAATTATGCCTTGGATGGTAAGGAAAAGAAGGGGAAGGGGAAGAAGTCCTATTCCAAATCTGAGACCAACAAAGAAGGCAAGAAGCATGACATTTCAAAGGTGAAATTTTTTCACTATCATGATCATGGACACTATGCCACAAATTGTCCACAAAAGAAGAAGAACAAAAAGAATGCTTCGGGAGCTATAGCGGGTGAGGCTTTGGCCTCATAGTTTGAGTTAGACTTCTCTCTCATCACATTCATGGTGTCAACTGTGATGGGATCTATGTGGTACTTGGATAATGGAGCTTCTTTCCACATGATGGGAAACAAAGAACTCTTTAGTAGCTTGGAGGAGAAGGATCTCCATATGCACATTGAGATGGGTGATTACAAGAGGCATAACGCTACCGATATTGGTACAGTTACTTTCTAGAGACAGTTAGGTAAATATTTCATATTAAAATATGTCATGCATGTACCAGGCTTTAAAAATAAGTTAGTTTCAGTTGCTATGTTGGAGGATCTTGGATGTGATGTGGTTTTCAGTGAAGGAAAGGCATTCCTTTGTCACAAAGGCACAGGAATATTGTAAAGAATATTGGGGTTCATGTGAAGAACCTATACAAACTTGATGTAGATGGTTGCACAACATTGTGTAGTAAAGTAGGGGAGGTGGTGAGCCGAGATACAGGTGAGCTATGGCACAGGAGATTGGGCCATCTACACCACATTTCTTTGAGGATTATGCAACAGATTTCTACAGGTCTTCCAAAGGGTACTATTGTGTAGATAGAAACATGTAAGGGATGTACCATGGGGAATTATATAAATGCCACCTTTCATGAGAAGGAGAACCGAGCAATGAAAATCCTTGAGAGAATTCACTCAGACGTGTGTGGACCATTCTCAACAACTTCCATAACAAAAAACAGGTATTATGTGATTTTTGTTGATTAATTTTCTAGAAAGTGTTGGTTCTTCTATTTGTAGAAAAAATATCAGACATTCTCCAAGTTTCGTGAGTTCAAAGCACTAGTAGAGAAAGATATAGGGAAGAAGGTGAAGGATTTAAGGAGAGCCAATGGTGGTGAGTATATCTCTAATGATTTCAAGAAATTTTGCGCCAAGGAAGGAATTAAGAGAGAATTAATTTCATCTCATAACCCACAACAAAATGGGGTTGTAGAAAGAAATAACAAAACAATTGTGGGAGCAGCACGAGATATGTTAGATGATCAGGGCCTACCATTGCATCTGTGGGCAGAGGCATGCAACACAATGATATTTGTGCAAAACCATAGTCCTCGTCGGATACTTGGAATGAGTACACCACAGGAGGCTTTTTTCAGGTAAGAAACCAGATGTTTCATATTTAAATTTTTTTGGCTCATATGTCTATTGCCATGTGACCAAAGATTCTAGGAAGAAGCTAGAACCAACATCAGAGGTTGGGATATTTTTGGGGTACATTGATACTCCCCACAACTATCGAGTGTATTTATCAGCTAACATGATGATATTTGTCAGGAGAGATGTTAAATTTGATGAGGAGAAAGCCATGTGATTGTCCCTTGAGAGGGAGCTTGACTTGCATGCAGATAATGAACTCTTAGTTCCAAAGGATGAAACTCAAGATGTGGAGCAACCACAAGTAGAGGATCATGGAGTAGCAGAAACCACTCATGCAGTTCCATCCACCAGAAATGGTAGGAAGCACACTAGAGAAGCTGACAGATTGATGCTAGATGTGACAGAGCATGTAAGTGCACCTACATCACAACACAAGCAGAGAAGGTCCCCAGACAGGTATTCTAGATACATGGCTCTTATGAGCGAGTGTATTTTGATAGAACCATCCTCTTTTTAGGAAGAAGTGTAGCAACCAACATGGGTTGATGCCATGGTTGAGGAGTATGAATCCATTATCAGAAAAAATGCATGGGAAGTGGTCCCAAGACTAGTGGGGAAGTCAGTTGTTGGATCCAGGTGGATCTACAAGGTGAAGCAAGCAACAGATGGGAGTGTGGAGAAATACAAGGCTATATTTGTGGCCAGAGGATCCTCACATGTAGAGGGGATTGACTATGATGAGAATTTTTCATTGGTTGCATGGTAATCATTGATTAGATCTATCCTTACACTCTCAACGCAGATGGGGTGTCAGATACATTAGATGGATGTAAAGACAACCTTTCTCAATGGAGTTATTGAGGAGTAAGTGTACATTAAGAAGCCAGAAGGCTTTGAGACCTTTGACAGGGAGTCACATGTGTGCAGACTCAAGAGAGCACTATATGGGTTGAAGAAATCACCTCATGCTTGGTACACCAGGATCGAAAACTATTTCACCAGGTTGGGATTCACAAAGAGTGAAGTATATGAAAACCTATATCATATTGCGGTTGATGGTAAGCTTTTAATTATTGTACTTTATCTTGATGATCTTATACTGACAGGTGATGAGAAGATCATAAATTCTTGCAAAGAGGATCTTTCAAGAGAGTTTGAGATGAAGGACATGGAGTTCTTGCTTTATTTCCTTGGCTTGGAAATATGGAAAAGAGATGGGGAGCTATTTGTATCTCAGGGCGAGTATGCAAAGGATATTTTGAGGAACTTCCACATGGAGGGAAGCAAACCCATGGAGACTCCTCTTGTAGGAAACTGGAAAAAGGAGGATGCTACTTCAAGTGAGGTAGTGGATGTTAATTTTTACAGGAAGCTTGTGGGTTCACTTATGTATTTGGTGAACGCATGACCAGACATATGCTACGTAGTTAACCAACTTAGTAAAGATATGGTTAAGCCTACCAAGCTCTTTTGGAAGGTGGGGAAGCATATTTTGAGATATCTTAGGGGCACTATAGAGTACGGATTATGGTACAGATAAACAAAAGGAGTGAAGCTTCAAGGCTTCACCAATGAAGATTGGGTAGGTAGTCCATCAGAGAGGAAAAGCACATCAGGGGGCATCTTCAACATAGGATCAATAACAATTTCTTGGTACAGCAGGAAGCAGAGATCAGTTGCACTCAATTCAGCTGAGGCAAAGTGCATGGTATTTACTCAGGCTGCATGCGAGGCCATCTGGATGAGGAATATACTTGTTGGTTTGTTCAGTCATCAGATGGATTCGACGGTGATACATTGTAATAACCAGATTTGCATAAAACTATTGGTTAATCTAGTATTCCATGACAAGTCCAAGCATATTGACATCCAGTACCACTATCTCAGAGACTATGTTTAGAGGCACATTATGTTGTTCCAGAACATTCCCATGGAAGATCAAGATGAAAATATCTAGACGAAGGCGCTTGTGAAGAGAAAATTTGAATACCATAGAGATAGGATTAGGGTAGCTGATAATCCCTTTCCTGTTGAGAGGGAGTGTTGAAATTCAATAAGAAAATGCACCACATACTAGTGTGGGATTCCAGTCACACATGAGTGAGGAATTCAGTGACACGTTAGTGCTAAATGTGGGCATCTAATTTTTAAATAAATTAGGCAATAAATTGTAATATTTTCTCATAACAAATTGTAATAGTTAACTAAGTATGATAGACTTAGTTAGCTCAAGAATTTCGAGTTGAGGGTAAAAGGTGAGGCATGTAGAGTGATTCTATTATTTGCAACGTCTAGTTGCTGTTGTGGCACTAGTGTGGTGTGAGTGAAATCATTTAGCTCAAATTAATTGATTTAAAATCAGTTTAACTAGTTATAATTGAATGATGAGCTAGTGGAAGGTCAAGTGAATTAAAATAGATTTAATTCACAAGTAGTGATCTACCAAGCAACTGATGATTCACTATTAACAACTGCATGCATGTCAATTCTGATGATGACCCATTTGAGACAAAGGTTAATGGTAAGTAAACTATCTGTTGTATTATTAGAGAATTGCCCGAGCACAATTATAAAGCCACAGGATTCCCATGATGGATTGCGCAGTCAAGGAAGGTTGGAATTCCTATTTAATAGGAATTATTTTTCCTAGGGATTGCGTGAGAAAGGTAGGCTGAAGGTGGGAAGGAAATTGGCTATGTATTGGTCCAATTTTGCCTATATCAGTGTGAGACGATTGGTAGAGTGTATGAGGTTCTTATGAGCACACATGCATTGTATTGTTTCATGATTCCTTGGATGATTATACAATAAATATGGAGGGGTTTTGAGAAGTTTTTTTCCCTAGGAAAATCTTGTGTTGTGCGATTGATTTACTTCTTTCTCTTACTTGTATGTGATTGAGATATCATGATTTATATTCCGCAAATATTGTAAAAGGATTCAATATCTTGTTTTACTACATTGCATGATCGGATTCAATCCATTGGTGTAATTTCTACAAATCCTCCAAAGGGAAATGGATGAAATGGAGACAAATCTCCAAAATGTAATGGAGGAAATTGTGACAAACCACATCTACCTCCACCTTTCTCTTCATATTCATCTTCACCATCATCATCTTCTACATAAACCCCTTCACAAAAACCTTTTCATTCTCCAAAGGGACATGGTAAAACTCCATTTTTAAAACTTGACATAAATTTTGAATTTCCTATGTATAATGGAGAGGTAAATGCTGAGAAATTAGATAATTGGGTTCATCAACTTGAAGTTTATTGCACGATACAAAGGATCAAAGATGATGAGACCATGATTCAACTTACTTATTTAAGGTTGGAAAGTGTAACACTCATTTGGTGGGAAGCCAAAAATCAAGAGGAGATGAAGAAACATGGTAAGGTTTTATGCTCTTGGAATGATTTTGTGGCTGCATTAAGAAGACAATTTTATCCTTTAGCATACATGCAAAAAGCTATCATGGATTGGAAAAACTTTAGGCAAGCAAAGGGTAAAAGTGTGCAAAGATATACTCAAGAATCTAGGAAAAGGGCTTTGACTTTGGGTATAGATTTATCCTCACAAGACACTTTACTCAAATACATTGGAGGTTTACATAGTTAATTGAGAAAAACTATTCTCATGTTTAACCTTGCAAATATAGATGAAGTTTGTGTACATAAAACACATTTAGAAGCAAGAGGGAAGATTTTTTCTGAAGAAACTAGTGAGAACTCATTTGAGTCTGGAGACAAAGGAAAGGGGAAGTTTAAAGGAAAAGGAAAAAATAATGCTTCCATAAAAAAGGAGGGAGAAAAATGCACATGGAAACACTGCTCCAACGAAGCCCATGATGAAGACCATTGGTTGAAACTTCATCCTGAGATGAGACCCAAAAATTTTAACAACAAGGAGAAATACAAGACTACTGCAATTATACACCAATATTTAGGATCTGATTCTAGGGATGAAACAAATATCACAACCATGGGATTGAAAGGTAAGGAATCTATTGCAAGTACTATTTATTCTACTAGCCTCAATGAAACTAGATATGAAAAAACAAGAATAAATCTTTCACCCATTAGAGTTATTTCAAAACATACCAAGATAGATACTTTGTTTGATAGTGGATCACAAGAAAACCTCATTTAAGAAGACATTATCAAGAAATTTAATTTGGAAACCATTCCTCATCCTAAACCTTATCCTTTAGGTTGGGTATGTGACAACACAAAATTGCAAGTGACAAGAAAATGCATACTTAGATTTTCCATCACTACAAACTTTATTAATGAGGTATAACTTGATGTAGTTCCACTTGACATATGTGGTATTGTTTTGGGAAGGTCATATCTATATGATAGGAGAGCCATTTTTCATCTCCATGAGAACAAATATCATTTTTAAAAAAATGGGATTGAGTACATTGTTAGAGAACATAGCAAGTTATTGAGTTTATCTCTTGTGAATGTTGGAAAAATGAAGAGGCTTGTTAACACTAGTTAGAATTTTGCATTTTTAATTGTCAAACACAAAGATGTTGATAAATTTGAAGCCTTTCAAGGATATGAAGAAAGTTTAAAATTTGATTTAATTGAGGTTTCTAATCCATGTGATAATATGTTTAAGGAGTCTAACATTTTTCCTCCTAAAAGAGGATAACAATATGAAGTGCAATTGCATCAGGATGCATCATTTTTGAACATTAGTATGAACAAGATGCCAGTATTAGAGAATGTAGGGATCAAGGAGCAGATGCAAGGGAAACTTGACAAAGGGGACATTATTTCTACGACATATTCTTGTGGGTCTCATAATGTTTTTGCTTTGAAGAGGGATGGTGCATGGCGATGACGATCACATTTGGTGAAGAGTTAAGCCAAGTGCAAGGCTAGACATGATAAGCATTGTTATGACTAAATTGTTCAAGGTGAAGTGAATTTGAAATTGCATAAGTCTCCTTTTATTGAAGATCAAGGAGAGAATTTTCAAATTAATTCAAGGGAAGTTTTATTTTCTGAATAACTCGAAAAATTGTAGCAAGACATCATGATCAGGTGCTCAAAATTTTTCCAAAAATGAAATTTTTTGGAATCGTGTGGAACCTGAACGACCGCGTAGATCTCGTCAATCTGAATTTGGCACAACTTGCTTCGCAGAAAACCGACACCATATTCTCCCAGAAACACGTTATGTATACTTTGTCAAACATGGATTTGTTTTTGAAAAAAATGTAGGACAACCCAATCAATAGTCCATATAGCTGACTGGGCATGCCCATGAGGTAGGTTGACCGGTCAAAGGGTATATGCTCCTGCAAATCGGATTGTGCCAAGTGTTCATGTGTCGTTGGTTTGAAATGGTGCGCTTTGATTGGGTTTCATGGTGGCCAATCACAGGCTGCCATGTGGCCCATCCAGGGGCCACCACAAGGCAACCCAAGGGCCATCACAAGGTAGCCCAAGGGCCACCAAAATTTTGGTCAAGGTCTGAAAGGTGCGGGCAGGGGTCAAAACTGCAACCTCTAAGAACTAGCACAAAGCCTTTACCACTGTGCCATAGCATTTTTTCTTAACATATAATTGTGTTAGCATAGTTTTGTTATGACTATGGTTGCACAATAGTGGAGGGGCCCAAGGTCTCGCCCCAACCCTAGTCACCGTGCCTGGGGTCAAGACCATGGGTAGGAGGATAGCCCTGCGCCCCCCCCCCCCACAAATGTGTATAACTGTTAACATTCAACAGTCCGTCGACGATGCCATGTGTCCACCAAGACAAAGACCACTGTTTATTAAACTGCGTGAATTTTAAATTTTTCACGAGAGTTTTGGGGGCGGGAGTTAAGGCCCTGAACCCCAAACATATGGCCATAATGGGGCCCTCTACATGGCTAGAATATTTGGAATTAAGTCCTTAGTGACTAAATTATCGTGCTGAAAAATTCGCCTAGAAATTGGGCAATATGGCGCTCCCTTAGCAAATTTTGAGGAAAACTTGTAGGATGGTGTCAAATTTGGAGGAATTTGTGGAGAAGTTAGTGAAAAAAATTGGGGAAGCCATAACTAAGTCAAATTTTGACCAAATTTGAAGCAGAAAGAGGCTAGAAAATAATTTTTGGGCATTCTAGAGCCACTGGAACAAGTTTTAGAGCTTTTTCAACAATGGAAATGTATGTAATCACAAATTTTAGCATAATAGAAGAGGTCCAAGCCATTGGAAGCTGGACCAAGGAGACATAGCCTAGGAGGGGTGAACTACTTCATATTGTGTTGTTGTGTTGCTATTTATGGTGATGTTCATGTCTATTATATTTTTCTATTCAGTGTTTTGTTTATGTTAATTTTCTCAATAAATTCACATAAAAACACATAAAAAAACTCATTGTTAACTTGCAATTTACTTCATAATCCTTAAGCACTTTTTATATTTTGAATTGGAATTTAGCACAAAAAACACTAATTTTCCCATTCAGATCAAGTTGGTATCAAAGCACTAGGTTTACTTGTGTAAGTAGGATTTAATTATTTTGCAAGTGTTTAAAATGCTTACAAGGTTGAAGCTCAAGAGAGGAGAAGGCAAGCTTGTGGGTGTAGGTTCTCAAGTTGGATCAAGGAGGAGGAGGGCATAGTTGCCACAATCTCCAAAACAAGATTCACCTCTTGTTGTACCTGAGGCTTCAACAATAATGTCTCATGAAGGAGAAAATTATAACATGATAGAGGATGTGATGTATTTTAGGAAGGCTTTCTTTGACTTTGATAGAGATGGTGAAAGTCCTCTATGAAGAGAGGAATACAAGGTTGCAGGGTGAAAGCACCAGGCCTCCAAGAGGAGAGGGTTCTCTAGGAGGAGGAGGTAATGGAAATGGTGATAAGCCACCATCTATTCCACCATCATACTCACCACCATATTCACCTTCATCTTCATCCTCTTCCACTAGTACAACCTTTACTCATACTCATCAACATACCTAAAAAGGAATTGGTAAAACACCCCTATTAAAAATTGATATTAAATTTGAGTTGCCTGTGTATAATGGTGAAGTGAATGCATAGAAGCTTGAAAATTGGGTTCATCAGTTGGAGGCATACTGTAGGATTCAAAACCTTCAAGATGATTATACAAATATCCAGCTAGCTTCCTTGAGACCGGAGGGTGCAACACTAGTATGGTGGGAAGAAGCCAAGACACAAGATGAGATAAAAAAAATGGTAACATCTCAATCTCTTGGTCCAATTTCATTGCTGCAATAATTTTACCCTCTAGCATATTGTTGGACGGATAAGTCGCTCTTGCGGACAAGACAGACAACTAGCAACAAACGGACAAACAAAACTATCTTTCTCTAGATATATTGTGATTCATAATTAAATGCTATAAAGGTTTAACGATCTTACCTTTAATCCAACGCTTGTTTGTAGTAGTAGTCCTTCAGTCGCTCGGAAGAGTTATCTTCGAAAATCTGCAATAAAAAACAAACAAACATCAAATATCACCTGCATAGCATATATTCATAAATCATATCCATTATGGTGATCAAGGAATCCATAAAATAAACCAATCAATTGACAACTTATTGAGAAAAACAGATTTATTTGTATTAACTTAAATAAGGAAGAGCCTTACAGCCGTGTCCACCTTGATGTCATACATGCCTTCCTGTGGTCCGGAACAGGTGTTTCCTTTACTTTGATTAGCCTTGCACTCTTCCAACCGAGCTACATACAGGTATGTAATCATTCCCACATGAAATATCAGCTAAAAGGGTCTAAGTTTCAACAGCACTTCGCCTCCAACAATACTAAAACTTCCACTCATCAATTGTAACCCCTTGAGGCTGCCCTATGCCTCTTTTTATAGTGAAAGAGAGGAGGTTACAACTCCATACAAGAAGGGATATAATCCTCCTTCAAAGGGATTAGTTCCTTACATCAAGTGGTTAGCTCCTTATTGGATGGGATGCATGAACATGAAAGGAGCAGACTTTCCACCGCAGGAATGTTTCCAGAAGCTTCTAAAAATGACTTTAACTAAGCTTCTAGATTTTACTTGCACTAGTACAAAATAGCTAATTAATTACTAAAAAAATGACTAAAATTTTCATATAAACGACTATTTTTCGGTCGGTGACCAATAGTAGCTAATTTCCAGTATCTTATAACACGACCAACTTTTAGTCATTTTTAACTTAGTCGTTAATTGGTTATCTCAATTTTGTTGTCTAGTAGTATATCTGGTCATTAATTTAGTCACTGATTTGGTCATTAATTTAGTCATTGATTTAATCATTGATTTGGTCATTGATTTAATCATTTATTTGGTCATTAATTGTCACAATTAATGACCAAATATACAACAAATTATATTACTATATAATCACCCGAAAAAACCAATTAATGACCAAAGAAATATGACCAAAATATTGGTCGTGTTATAAGATACTGTAAATTAGCTACTAATAGTCATATATATGCAAATTTTAGTCATTGTTTGAAACTAATTAATGACCAAAGAAATATGACTAAATTTTTGGCCGTGTTATAATATACTGTAAATTAGCTACTAATAGCTGTATATATGCAAAATTTAGTCAAATTATGTAATCACAAAATTATCATTTGCAGTAGTCATTTATCTTTTTTTGGTAGTTTCATATTCATTATATAAACAACCGATTTAGTAGTTTATATTATTTTCATTTAATTTCATTAGTAATCATTATAAATGACTAATTTAGTCGTTTATTTATTTGATTTGTGTTCATCATTAATCAATATAAACTACTAATTTAGTAGTTTTAAATTGATTTTATGTGTTCATTATTAATCAACATAAATTAATTTGTATGGTTTAAAAAATGTCATACAATGTGCACGTTCATCTAATATGAAAACATAAAGCTGCATATGTTAATTACAATACTAAACAATAAGTGAAATTATAAATAATTTCAACAACATAAATTATATTATATGAAATGTTAAAGTATTACAATGAGTTTCTAACTTAATATTGGCTGGACTACAATTTACACATGAAATGATGTTTCATCACTTCAAAACATTATCATTGTGTTGCCAAGGCATTGCAGGTGAATTCACCAACTTTGAATACTTGACCATCAGTATCTATATGTGTGTCTTATGCAGGATATTGGCTCTAAGGGTATCACCAGACCAGTTCTCTTATCTCTTTTTTTTTGCATTTGTCGCTCCAATGTTATTTCTCTCCTCTTGCTTCAATTTATGCTTCTTACCATCAATATTGAGTTCATTTTCTAAAACAAAATATACAATGCAGAGTGTAAGACATGAATGAAAATGAACACTAGAATATAAAGTAAATTTGACTATAAATAGTTTATACGACATATACGTCAACATCAGCAATGTCAAAGCCATTTTTCCCCATACAAGTAAGAAAATCGAACAAATTTTCTTCAGTTGGGCGATAGTGGCCACTATAATATGGCCATATGACCTGTATAAAAAAAGCAAGTAAAATGTCACCATATATAGAAAATAACACCTTAGAACTTAATATTCAACCTTCAGGGAAATCTTAGGAACAATCATGTCAACTAAGTTATATGCTAAAAATCTCAAGCCGTAGATAACTTGTGAAAACAAATAATATGAGGTGTGATGTTTAATCGTTGTCGTTTTATTTGAAAAAACATTTCATTTTCTAATGCATGAACTTGGTCAATTATATAAACAACATGTGCTCAAATAACAACATGAAAGTAAACTTCTCTGATATTCATGAAAATATTTTAACACAAAATAGCTATAAGGATTCCAATAAATATCACGTAATACTAATTTCATCTTCAAGCTTTGGTTGTTTAAATAGACATGATACCAAATATTTTCAATTTCATAGTTAAACTACAAAACAAAATCAAAATAAATGTCCAAAATACAATCAAACAATAAAGAGAGGATATCATGGAATGGAAATTGAAATTATAAAAAAATTGTTACCTGTCCACTGATGTCGTGTCTGGCATTCCTAAAACATTTTCTTGCCCAAAATAACTCTGAGGTGAAATAATTACAACATTAAAAACCATAGGAATTCCTACTAGAAACATTTCCAAAGTTGATGGTGCAGGTTCCTAAAGGATCTCTAACAGCAAATTAATCATATCCAAGACGTGTTATGCATTGTCTCCCCATCCTTTTTCCAATCACAGTTCCTGTAACATACCCACAATAAAGTCAAGTAACAATCAAACGAAGACATTGACATTTGTGTTTATCTTTTATATCTATAAAATTTGAATCTAATTTGTTTCATGAACATATTAATTCATATTTAAATCCTTCCTTACATATGAGAAGGTATCAATCAGGTAGGACATCAGAAAAATCTACCTCAATGAGGTCCTCAAACAATTTCTACAATATCAATATTTTTCTTGCTGTGATATCTTGGGTAGAAAAAATAACATATCTGCAAAATAAAAATGCATATATTACTTATGTTCAAACTTTGTATATGGTGTATTCTTAGGTAACTTTTAAAGATGTTCCTTTGTATTTACCAAAGCGAATTGTAGCTTGGTTAAACTATGTATCCTTTTATTCAGCATCAATTTCTGCAAGACAAATGTCACACATTATTCTTTCCCATTTCTCAACATGTTACATATGATAAATTGAAAGGCACATAAAACCAAGAGCAAACCATTTTCTAACCAAAACAAACAAGCAAACAGTGCCTCTAATAAACTTCATTATAATATTAGAAAATGAAAAGAGAGTGGACCATTTTTTTTGTTTGAATTTTCTTATTTTTGTTATGAAAGTGCTCGAGCTTCAGGAACCAAAAGATCTGAGGGAATTTGTAAATGTGAAAAAAATTATGTTGACCTAATTTGTAGACTTCTTCAAAATTATGTGAATGATGCCATTTTCGGATGTGGTAAATCTCATAATAAGAAATGGCCACATTGGATGCAGATATTAAATATAAAAACTTGTGGACATGGCATGTATTCTAATAAATAACATTGCAATGACAAGCATGGGCCTCCATGGGTTATAGGTCCTCAGTATGTTAGTATTGATGATGAAAGAGAGATGGAAACAATAAGTATGGGTGGTCCTATTTTGTATGGTTGATGTCTTCAAACCAAAGTTGTCATCTCAATGAACCTAGGTTCTGACATGGTAAACCTGGATCTAGTTTTCACCAATTTCATTCCATCATAATTTGTCAAGACTCAAGAGGGCATAATGGTCCTTCAACTTATAATAGATTTGCTTTTGAGGTTATAGATAAAGCTTATCCAAAGCAAAGGGATTTTTCGGCTCCAAGAGATATGGATAATTTAAATGATAACAATTATATATTTTTTTCCCAAGGTTCAAATGTAGGGATACATTTTGTGGATTTTACTAATAGATAAAATGAGGGAAATAATCCATGAGGAGAAACAACTGGTCATTGCGATTAGGGAAATACTCTGAGATAATAAGACTGTTTAGGTTCAAATCAAATATGGTGTTGATTCTTGTAGCTCCTTAGTTGTTGGTAGTTTTTAAGGTAGGAATTTTGGTTCTTCAAGGGTGGGGTCCTTCAACTTAATTGCATCTGCCTTGGTCCTATCACCCAAAAGTAAAACATAATCAACAAAGATTAAATATGTCAAGTTTAGGGAAATTCCTATTTGTATAGTTTTCAAGCTTATAATTATTTTTGACTCTATTATAACTTTGTTGAGAGCACCTACTCTATAGTCAAAAATAGCAAAGGAGCCATTAGTCATACCTACACATGGTCTCTTATAAGCGTGATAGAAGAATAGGTTGAGCCGTTAATTAAAATTGCAAAGATATTGAGGAAAGAAAATTCATTATCTAGCTAACCAATTGCACATTGAACCCTATATGGATTGAGTAACCCTAAATAAAGCCAGTTTTCTCTATCATATACCTTGGAAAGACAAACTCACTAACATTGCTTGTAATTTTTGGGTTTGATGTTATAAATTCCTTCTTGGGGCGCTACTCATATTCCGTAATATATTTGTTTCCCAAGAAGGATGCAAAATTGTTCTAATGACATAGAATCAGCTTAGTGAATTTTGACTTGACATGCAATAATTTTTGCAATAATTTTGTAGATGTAATTACATAGTGATATGGGTCTGAAATCATCTCATTCTTGTATAATTTTTGAGATTAAATCCTGAAATTTTGAATTGAAAGCTCCCAAATCTTGCCTATGCATTTTAATTTGTCAGCAATTCTTAATTGGTCTTTTTGAAGGAATTCATAGAACCCCTAGAAGAATTCTATTGTCCTGCTAGGTGGCCGAGGGTTCTTATCCTTTTGGAAAGAGTGCATAATTGTTTGTAAATCTTCCTTTGATATTTGATCCATCAGTGCCTCATTACCCACTTCACCTACAAAATTGGGGAAACATGAAGTCATATTTAACTATCTCTCTTAAATTTATTCTATCATCCTCTTTATAAATTCCCTCAAAATGGTCTGTTGATGAGAAAATTGCTCCTCAATATGAGACGCTTTATCATGAGGCAAATTTCATTGATAAAAAACATCGTGAGGCAATTGTTCATTATAATTATGAGATGTTAAAGAGAGAAAAGGTCTGCTATTTATTATAGGTTATGCATGAATGTTAGTGATTTGGTACAAGGAAAGATATGGGTAGAGATGAAATTGTGGAGATTCCCTACAAATATTTTCCCAAATGTGATATGTGAGGATGTATGCTTATTAAACAACTATATTTGATAACGTGCACCATTTTGAAGGCAATACTATTTTGGATGTAGGCACAGGAAGTTTGACGCAGGCTCCTGCAACCGGGTCGATAGCCCACCTGCTTACCTATGACTACAATCTATGCGCTTCCCCACTTGTCAACTGAAATTTCTCCAATTCTTGGTCAGATTGTGCCTGACGGGCCGTTAGTGTGGCTTCAACTAGGCTACTCGACCACATGCATGGTGCCTACTAAACTTGCACTGACATAGGTCTTGCTGGCTCTAATATAACTCCTCCACCCACAAACTAACTATGCTGGTAGCTGCCCTTCTATCGGTCAATTGTGTGCCTTTTCCCTCGTGATTTATCAACGGTTGAGTGGTGTTGACTAGTCTAGCACGTGTTGTTTCTTTCTTAGTGAGTTGCCACCTTATGATTCTTATGGTTTTGTTTTTGTCAAGTGCAGGCTTGCATGTAGGCCATAGTTCTTCCACCAATGACTATCGACCATACCTTCCCACCTCTCCTGGCAAACAACACTAAAAACTATGTGCTTCTTCAAGGTGATGTTGGTAGATCATTTTCTACCAACCAGACTGCGTCGACCACCCCTTCTTCGCGTAGTTGTATTTTCCTATTGGCAACAGGGCTTGATCCATCAGTGCCTCATTACCCACCTCACCTACAAAACTAGGGAAATACGAAGTCATCTTTAACTATCTCTTAAATTTATTCTATCATCCTCTTTATAAATTCCCTCAAAATGGTTTGTTCATGAGAAAATTACTCCTGGAGATGAGACTTCTTCTTATGAGGAAAAGTTCGTTGATAAACAAAATCTTGACGTAATTGTTCATTATAATTATGAGATGTTGAAGAGAGAAAATATGTGTTATTTAGTAAAGGTTATGCATGAATGTTAGTGATTTGGTACAAGGAAAGACATGGGAGATGAGGGAATTGTGGAGATTCCCTACAAATCTTTTCCAAAATGTGATACGTGAGGATATATGCTTATTAAACAACTATATTTGAGAACGTGCACCATTTTGAAGGCAAGAACATTTTGGATGTAGGCGTAGGAAGTTTGACGCAGGCTCCTACACCCGACCCGACAACCCACCTTCTTACCTATGACTACGATCTATGCGCTTCCCCGCTTGTCAATTGTAGTTGCTCCAATTCTCAATCGGATTGTGCCTGACAACCCGCTTTGTGGCTTCAACTAAGCTACTCTACCACATGCGTCGTGGCTATTAAACCTGCACTAACACAGGTCTAGCTGGCTCTGATATCACTCCTCCAAACACAAACTAATTGTGTTGATAGTTTCCCTTCTATCAGTAATTTGTTTGCCTTTTCCCTTGCGATTTCTCAACGGCTGAGTGGTGTCGACTAGTCTAGCCTATGTTGCTTCCTTCTTAGTGAGTTTCCACCTTATGCTTCTTGTGGTTTTTTTTTTCCAGTGCGGGGTTTCCTGTAGGCCATAATTCTTCCACCAACGACTGTCGACCATACCTTGCCACCTCTCCTGGAAAACTACACTCGAAACTACGTGCTTCTTTGAGGCGATGTTGGTAGATCATTTCTACCAACTGGACTGCGTCGACCACCCATTCTTCATGTATTTGTCTTTTCCTATTGGCAGCAGGGTTTGATCCATCAGTGCTTCATTACCCACCTAACCTACAAAATTGGGGAAATATGAAGTCATATTTAACTATCTCTCTTAAATGGTATTCTATCATCCTCTTTATAAATTCCCTCAAAATGGTTTTTTTATGAGAAAATTACTCCTCGAAATGAGACACCTTCTCATGAGTCAAATTCAATTGATAAACAACATCTTGAGGCAATTATTAATTATAATTATGAGATGTTGAAGAGAGAAAATATATGCTATTTAGTAAATGTTGTGCACGAATGTTATTGATTTGGTACAAGGAAAGACATGGGCAGCGAAGGAATTGTGGAGATTCCCTACAACTATTTTCCCAAATGTGATACGTGAGGATGTATGCTTATTAAAAAACTATATTTGAGAATGTGCACCATTTTTAAGGCAAGACTATTTTGGATGTAGGCGCAGGAAGTTTTACGCAGGCTCCTGCGCATGACCCGACAACCCACCTTATTACTTATGACTACGATCTATGAACTTCCCCGCTTGTCTACTGCAATTGCTCCAATTCTCAGTCAGATTGTGCCTGACGACCCGTCACTGCAGCTTCAACTAGGCTACTCGACCACATGTGTGGTGGCTACTATATATGCAATGACATGGGTCTAGTTGGCTTTGATAGTAGTCCTCCATCCAAAAACTGACTATGCTAACACCTGCCCTTCTATAGATCATTTGTGTGCCTTTTCCCTCGCAATTTCTCAACGATTGAGTGGTGTCGACTAGTCTAGCCCCTATTGCTTCCTTCTTAGTGAGTTGCCACCTTATGATTCCTGAGGCTAGTGTCATTATATGGTGTATCTTCTCCCTCTCCCTAGTCTTTATTTTATAACTTTACATTGAGCTAAATCTCTACCCCTAACCCTAATCTCAAAATGATTAATGGTCGAAATTAGATATCCCTCCCCTTGAGATCAATGACTGAGATTAAAACAAAATCACTAAAGTAAATTGATTTAATTTTCCTAAGTTTCTTTTATCTCAATAAGCCAACATATTAATGTGTTTTTTCTAAATTAAACTTAGGCTAAGCTACATTAGCAACTTGCTCACACTTGAGTAAGTGTTCTAATGAGTTTGTGGGCAACTTCTGCACACCTAGACACAAGGCCTGTGCAGAAGTACCTGCCCGAGCTACAAAAATCAACATTAAGATCTCTTTGTGTGAGAAATATTAGATAGTTCTCAATTTTAAAACTCTCTTTGTCACTCCAGACTATGTGAAGATGAGAGGATGCTTGCTACTTAGAGTATTAGTCAACATTGTATCATGTATTCCTTTTGCGTGTATTATTGGAATATAAGATGCATTTTATTTCACACACACACACACACACACATATATAGCCCAAGGGATTCTTTCAACCACCTATCAGCAAGGTTGCTAGGCACTTGGTTAGTTTGTATACCAATAAGTTTACTGGGGATTTCATCCTCAAATGTGGGGAAGAATCCCTTGAATTTCACTGTGAATTTTTCTTTGGGAAAAAAATAACAAATATAGGCATGGTGAATAAGGGATACTTACGCTTAATATATTAATAGAATCAAATGAAATACATGTAGTATGAAACCTATGGAAATCTACAAGATAAAAGTATGTCTGCTACAAAGAGAAGGAAAGTAATCTGTTATAATTTAGATAGAGATAAAAACAAGAATTGTAGGGATATGTATGTAAAGTAATCTGTTACAATTTAGACAGAGATAAAAACATGAATTGTAGGGATATGTATATCTTAGGATAAAACAAATACAAAATTAGGGTTTTGTTGGTAAATACATGTGGAACATAAGTAATAAAAATAACATGTGCAAGTTGCCAACAGACACATATTTTATAACAAGTGTCTACAAACTTTCTGGTCACATGTGAAGCAATTATGATGTTCATATAAATGGCATTAAAACTCCTTTATAGCTTTCAAAGAAAGGTCAAATTTCAAAATTCTCACATATGACTCAGATATTGATTATAATACATATTTGTTGGAATTTCATGATGTTCAGTAACCTTGAAAATATCTTTATCTTTAATGATTTAGGAATTGATGTTACACCTAGCTGAAAAAATACTCGAGATGAGAATTTCACAGAATTTAAGTAGAGATCACCTCACTAGCAACTGGTACCCTTCCTTCCATAGTTGTCACCATAGACCAAACAAGCTTAGACATATTTAAAACCAGTGTCTCAAACATACCTGTCAATTATCAACATTTTGAGTCTCGAGAATATATTTTGATATGAACCTAAGAGGAATAACATTAGTCACTAACTAACAACAAGGAAGATTATAAATAACTTGAAAATATTGAATTCAGAATAATTGAAAAAATATATGTAAATAAAATAGATGCACTATTAGTAATCAACAAGCGAATGTTTGAGATGTGGCTTGAACCTACCACTCTTATTATCTCTGCCACGTACAATATACCAATTTTCACCTATTGTTGCGCCAGCATGTCCAGCCCTAGGAGTCACCAGATGACCCTGTAGTTGCAGTTGAGACCACTCCATCTGGTAGTTAGCATCACAACTAATCGGAATAAATATATTTTTAAATAAAAAGGGAAAGAAAAGAAAATAAAGGAATAAAAAAAACTTATTACATCTGGAAAACAAAGCTCTATCAAACAAACAGTGAAGACATAATGAAGCATAAAAACACCATATTTCAAGACATGCAGAGGAAAAATACCAAATCATATATAGGAAATGTTTAGCTGGTTTAAGTTTGGTGTCCACGTTTACTCAATTTTAAGGAATCTATTGTCCTTAATATGGAAATTTTATTAAAATATATAATGTATTTAGAATTTAATTAAACAATATGTATGCAAGTGAAGAAGGCTACAATATTTATAGTATACCCAATAAGAAACATTGTCAAAATATTGACAGTGTCTGATTGATAAAAATATGAACACAGATATAAACCATACATAGACAAGACCAAACTCTTATCATTTAACATGAATGTGTTCACTAACCTCCAATCAGCCACAACCCTCTTCCTCTTGGCCAGATAAAATACAAGATCAGGATATCATTTTTCTGCTATGTTATCTTTCAAAAATCCCTCCAGTGTTCGAGTGTAGGCATGAAGAGTTTGAACTGCAGATTCTCTATGGGGATACCTGAAACCAGTATATGTTCATTTAGTCATTTGCAATCAACGGTCAAATAAGACAAGTGGGTAATGGTAATTCAATCTTCCCAGTCTATCTACTCACTCTACAGCCATGAATTTTCCTGAAATGAACCTAATATGTCTTCTACCAGCCACCAACCTACTTTAGCCTACCACCCTACCACGAGATGATATGGTGGGGCCATGAAAAAGAGAAACCTAAAAAAACCAACATGATTAAACAAATCAACAATGTGGGAGTCAAGGGTATGAATACCAGGCTTGAGGAACTCAACCTAAGAGGCTTCCCCATCAGTAGTGCTATTAGTGCTCATGATACTGATGACCCTCCCAAGGAGGAACTAGAAAATATATAGCAATAAAAAGGAAGTGAAGCTATGCACACTAAAGGTTGTCCACAAATATCATAGAGGGTGGTATTATGCAAGAACAAGTAATGACTCATGAGAGCACCCTATATAGGAAAAATAACACTTAGTGGGTGGTGGAGGCCTTTAAGCTGTGAGGAATGGACTGATATGAAAAATAGAAAATTGGAGATGTCTATGGATTTTTTCCTCTTTGTCAGACCAACAGTTCATGGGGAAGGGGCCAAGGATATGGACATGGTGTAGTGTCATATGGTGTTGGGGACAAAGGTAAGAGTTAAGGGAACCCTCTTGTTACTCCATAAAATGAATTTTCATTTTGGGGCATTCATTCCAGCAGTGCAGTGATTAGGATGTGAAACTTGGAGGTGGAGACTAGGCTAAGATTTTTCAGAGGCTTTTAATGGCATCACATATGGAAGATGAACATGCTAAAATGGCTTCCTGTAGGGTTTGATGTAGTGCCTTTTTTGGAGCAGCCAAGCATGCACTCTGAGACTTGTTCCTATCATGCCAGCTAATTGTATCTACAGGTCTGAATGACTCTTGAAATGGGTCCAAAGTCAAGTTTTTTTGGCTAGCCTGTAGCAATTGATCAACTAAGGTTGAGTATTTTACTATTTTATGGGGTTGTACCACTAGTTGTGCATCATAGCATTAAGTCTACCAATATATTGTTAAACCATATTATGAGAGCAACCATGGTGGATTTTGGAATTTCCAAAGAACAAACATTTTATGGTTGGAATTCAAGCCTCAGGGAAAAATATGATGATAGTGACCCTGAATATCTATCAATAAACACCTTTTACAGCAAAACATGATATATACTGCTATGAATATAAAACAACACATAATTACTTCCTCATGGTGTGGTTTATTCATGATAGGAAAATTTTCCTTTAGAGCTATTATGCTACATGATGGGCAGTCTTAGCTAGTGATCTGATCCAAGGTTTTGAGGCCTATTTGGCATATGACTGTTGATATTCTAGAATAGAAAATGGAATTCATTTTCATTAGTTATTATATCTCCTTCTCCAATGTGGTACTCATCAAATTAAGAAAGAGTTAAGTGTAGATTTAAAAAGAAACAACCAGCAAGTAGCGTATTATTCCTTGTGTTCACCTTCATCTAACTTGTTTGAACTTTGTACAAGGAGGTATCTATTCTAGGGAAGCATTTTATGACCTAAAAGATGTTGGGCCTCATTTTTTAGGGTGTATATCCTTGCCATGGTCAAGAGGTATGTTTTAAAGGGGCTTCCACTTGGCACACAATCCTAGGTTGCTTCATTTCCTAAAAAATTTAATTGTTTTATTTTTTATTTTGTGGTTGATGCATTTATGGGGGGTAGTTATAGTAACCTAAGTTTATTTATTGCACCCTTAACCATTGTTTTCTATTCTTGGAGAAATAGTTGGGTCATTGGAGAAAGAGCCTTAGCTACCTTTTCTATTTTGAGATTGTAATTGGTTTGTATTTAGGATGAGTGATGAATCACCTAGATCGAAGGAGTGCTCCATTAGTTGGCACCTTAGCAGATTATTTAAGGTCACTCCCTTTTCTAGAGCTTGTTGTAACTTAAAATGGCCAAGTTGACCATCCTGCACACATTTTTAGGGTGTATTCTTAACGGGTGAATTGGCTACTTCCTTGGAGAGTATGCGCTAGCTCACCCTGATCTAAACTTGTTATGTGTATTGCTCTCATCTCTCAAAAAGTCATTACTCGCAAGATACAAATCAATTAACTGTGTTGAATCAGCGGCATGTCTTACCATGGAAGTTCCTTGAGTGCCAGGTTTGGAAGTAGTTTCTAGTGCTTGCAAATGTCTTGCCTGTTTATCTTATGGAATAGGGATATTGTTTTCTGTTCCTTTCCATATAGAGACTATTTAAGCTAACCATGTCTATTTAGTTCTCATTCCACTCATATTTAATTCCAAACATTTAAATGTCTATCTGTTCTAGCAGTTGTATGCTCCTTTCCCAAGTTACTAGTGACTTAACTGCCAGTTATCTTCAGAAAACATTGTCAAAATGCTCAAAAGTGCTATTCCTATTTAAACCAGAACACTAACAAGGAAGTATAATTCTTGATACCTTGTGACACTAAATATGACTATGGTTCCCTCTGTATCAAGTTATTTTTGACAAGCACCTTCCTGTTGTTACATTAGTTTATATTTCACCTACATGGAAAAATTGTAAACTATCCTAGATCCATGATATGTTGAAAACATCGACCAACACAGGCTTTGCATTTCCAATCTCTAGTAGCTGTCAAAGAGATGAATCCAAGCTAAAAGATATGCTCTGCTTTCTCTACTGGAAAATGTCAATTCTTCTATAACATCTAGGCAATATTTTTCTAGTTCATGAGAGCATCCAAGGGCCAATGCACATAAGGGCATGTGTTGTATACTACTGATTTGATAAGGATACACAATTTTTATTCCTGCGTAAGAAAACCTCCTATCCATAAATGGCAGCCCTGTCTAGAAGACATAAGTTCCCAAAGAACTGTGTTGAAACTATATAGGTTGGTAGGATTACTGCTTTATGCATGTTTCTGCATACATTGAATGATATTTAGAAATATAACAACCAATCACATGCAAGAAACATATTAACTAGCACTCACCCATTTCCTGGAACTTCAGCTCCTTCATAACTTGACATTTTATCCACAAATTCCTGCATATTATTGGCTACATCTTCCACACTAAAATCATTCATAGTCTCTCTTGAGGTAGAGTAATTCCCTGTAGGATTCTTTGATTTCTTCCACTTAAGTCAATCTCTCTCATATGAATCTATTTCCTTCCTTCTCTCTAGCATGGTAGCAGTCAGATCCTCTTCTCCATTGTAAAGCCACATATCATCATCATCCGGTGGAAGGTCCAAACCCACAAAATTGGATGAGGAATGAGGCAATGACAAAATTTCATCAATGCACTCAACTGGAGCATGCATTACTTTGCTGAAACAAAAGAAAAATATCATATCTGACTAACAAGGAAGTCTAATTCTTGATACCTTGTGAAGCTAAATCTGACTATGGTTCCCTTTGTATCACCTTATTTTTGACAAGCACCTTCATGTTGTTACATTAGTTTATATTTCACCTACATGGAAAAATTGTAAATTATGCCAAATCCATGATATGTTGAAAACATCGACCAACATGGGCCTTGCATTTCCAATCTCTAGTAGCTGTCAAAGAGATGAACCCGAGCTAAAAATATATGCTCTGCTTTCTCTGTCGGCAAATGTCAATTCTTCTACAACATCAAGGCAATATTTTTCTAGTTCATGAGAACATCCAAGGACCAATGCACATAAGGGCATGTGTTGTATAATACTGCTATGATAATGATACACAATTTTTATTCCTGCGTAAGAAAAACTCCTATCCATAAATGGCAGGCTTGTCTAGAAGACGTAAGTGCCCAAAGAATTGTGTTGAAACTATATAAGTTGCCAGGATTACTGCTTTATGCATGTTTCTGCTTACATTGAATGATATTTAACAATAGAACAACCAAGCACATGCAAGAAACATATTAACTAGAACTCACCCATTTCCTGGAACTTCAGCTCCTTCATAACTTGACATTTTACCCACAAATTCCTGCATATTCTTGTCTACATCTACCACATTAAAATTTAAAATCATTCATAGTATCTCTTGAGGTAGATTAATTCCCCGTAGGATTCTTTGATTGCATCCGCTTAAGTCGATTTCTCTCATATGAATCTATTTCCTTCTATCTCTCTAGCATGGCAACAGTCATATCCTCTTCTCCATTGTAAAGCCACATATCATCATCATCCGATGGAAGGTCCAAACCCACAAAATCAGATGAGGAATGGGGCAAGGATAGAATTTCATCAATGCATTCTTAGTATGGTAAAAGCATATGTTGGTGTATGCATAATCCTTCCAGATTTAATAATTAAGGTTGCAAAACCCTCTTGAGAGGACAATAATTATCTTCTGTTGAATTTTGTGTATCCTGCAATCTTGGCTAGTGCTTTTGCAATGATATCCATAGGTGAAAGATCAGATTTCTTCACCAGATCCTCAGCTGATTACCAAAAAATGGGAAGCACATTGTCACTGACACTCGTAATACTTTTTGCAGCAGTTGAACCAGTAACTTTAGCAACCCTCTCCTGGTTGAGGAGCAGTTACATGCTCAAATTTTACACCAGCCTACCTTTCTATCTCAGAAGTAATATATTGCTTCTTTCTATCACGCATTGAAAAACCCTTTATCCTTAGTAATGTTACAGTATTTTATTGCACTCAGATAACTGGTAAATCTTGACCAAGTTTGGATGTTTTCGTGTGCCGAAGATTATAAATAATGGAATTATAGGACTTCTTTCATTTTATTCTGATAAGAGAAAATAGTCACTACCTGGCTTTGGAAAATATGTTTTGGTGTTGACGGTATGATGGCACAATACAGACTCTCTTTGGCTTATGACACAGGTCTGATGGGCTTATTTTTGCGCAAATGTAGCCTCATCCTTTTTTACATGCCATTTGGCTGGGGCAGACCACGACTAGAATAGAATCTTGGCGGATGGATTAACTCATCGATCGTTCGTTAGCAACGCCCAAAAATTATTTGAAAAATAACTGGAGTTAGAGTTTTGGAAAATGATAATTATGATCATTCACATCTATTGCTCAGCAGTTGGTTGGCATGAATTATACCTTCTGCAGAAGTACAATAAAACTGTCATCAAAGAGTAGACTGACCCTTAAATTGTGGAATTTTTGGCAAAGAAAATTCTCCCTCTCAGGTAGAACCCGCATTTTATCATTCCTTGAGCTTGATGGTTGTACTTCTTAAAACCAAGTTCCTCTTGGTTCAGGTAATGGTCAAGTAATTGTTCCACCAAAATCTTCCGGAGCTTGAGCTCAGCCTCAACATTTTTTGACATGCCATTCCTGTAGGGCAGACCACAGTGAGAATGGAACAATGGTAGATGGCTTGGTATTTAGTCAATCTCACCAGTGAATCAAGCCCCCGTTGGTTAACCCACACTTATTTTTAGAAAAAAACACAATTTTGTATTGTCTTTGTGAATATTTCAATTGAGGCAATGTCTCTTGTTAGGTAGAAATATTATAACTGGACTTATATGGACAAAAAAATGTTCCCTGTCAGGTAGAACCCACACGTTAACATGCACTAAGCTTCCTATATGCATTGCGAGACACATATACTTTCACTCAGGGACCAGGTCTGAGGAGTAAGAATTCCACGAAAATCCTCTGGAACTTGCACCCTTCCTCAGCGCTTTGACGTGTCATTATGGTGCAGTAGACCAAATTTAGAATGAAACTATGGTAGATGGTTTAATGCTCTATCAACCTTACTTGTGAACAGAGGTCCTGTTGGTGAATCCACATTTAATTTTGAAAAAATAATAATATTGGCTACTGTGAACGAGGTAATGTTAGAATGAGACTATGGTAGATGGTTTAATGCTCTGTCAACCTCACTAGTGAACAGAGGTCCTATTGGTGAATCCATATTTAATTTTGAAAAAAAACTAATATTGGGTAGAATCCACACTTGATTTTGTAAAATATCTCAGTGTTAGTAACTGTATCATGCAAGAGAGAGCTAAGGAGTTTGAATGTGCTCTTGGCATGCCATGGGTTTGAATGTTAATGCCTCTGGATGCAGAACATCGTTTTCAATTTTGTATATATAGATATACAGTGATAACTCCTTTTTATAATATCTATGAATGATTTTTTATGTCAGATATGCAGAAATCAACAAAAAGTGGTGGATTATAGAAGGCTTCCTTTACTTGAAAATGAAGGCTCAATGTAGGTTTCAGCTGGCGTTTTAATCTGTGCACCCCCATGCTCATGCTCCATTTTTTTATATTGAATTTGGAAGACCCATTGATATACTGATTTATTGATAACAATGTGGAAAAAATTGTTTGAAACACCAGGTCAACCTCACTGCCTAGCCGCTTTGAACCCCTACGTAGAAAATTACATTGGAAGCATGATATGAAATCTGACTGTTGTATTCTAGCTTCAGGGTTGATTTATGCAGAGGTTAGCTTTAAAGAGTTTCAGAGCATTGAACCATGGTTCTAGCTACTTATTGTCAGAAATATAGTTCGTTTGTATGGTTGTTTTTAGCAAATTATTTGATAAGATGGTCTAGTTATTCTAGTTATTCCAATGACCTTTTAGGTCCTCCATTTCTAGTGGAAACTGGAGGAAAATTCAACTTGCATGTGATTCTTATGGGTAACTGGAGGCACAGTCAAGTGGCATATTTTTCTTATATTTATTTTTAGGCTAATTTTAGTAGTTAAAACCGTATGTTACTACATACAAATATATGGATGTGTGTATGCATATGTTCATTCTGATTTCTTAAATTGTCTACTGGAATAAGAGTTAGTAGACCTAGACCAAGCATTCCTTATTCTTCATGTTCATTCGTCAGATGTACCACAAAGTTCAAAGGGATTCAAATGAGATAGGCTCCTCTTATCAAATTCATTGTTGCACTGAACATTATACCATAGAGATAAATACAATTTTTTGTGTTTTTATGGGCTTCAAACAGTTAACCCTATTTGTAATATCCAACAATGGCCTTGTGATACTTGAAGTTTAGAAAAATGGTAAGAAGTGGCTTGAAGCCCTTGAAATGGGGTGGAATTTTAAGATGTTTTCTAATGTTTTGGATCATGGAATATTTTTTTTTTTTGAAATTATGAGGCCTGTAATAAAACTTTTAACTGTTGTTTTTTGGCATTATTAGTGGGATTTCAAGGAACTAAATAATTGTGTATCTTTCTAAAAATTGTTTTGTATAAGTTGTATATGGTGTGCGTATTTACTATTATCCATGCTGGATAATAGGTCTTTCTTCCCCAAACCGAGGAGAAACTTTATTGATAAGTGCAATTTGTTATAAATTGTATTATGCGTCTATTTATTGCAAAATAGGTTTATCTTCATAAAATAAAGGAGGAATGTTATCGACAAGTTTATTCCAAATTAAAAGAGACTTGTTTGGATTATTCATACTTGAACATAGGTCAATTGATATCATACACTTTAAAAATGTATCTTCACATTAGGAAGATGATCCTTATGGATGTCTTTTGGATTACTCATTGACATTAGTTTGAATTGTGATTTCTTAATTGTCAAATTTTGACACATAAGTACTTACTGAGTTTTTCACTTCTTCTTGAATTTTACTCACTAGCACGAGGAAAAACATGCATTTCCTTAATATAAATGCAATATTTACGAAAAAATTACAATTTTCCATATTTTCTAGATTTTTTTGTGAAACTCTTCTCCAACAAATGACCACGTGCATAGATGTATTGCATATAGATATTCTCGCTACTCACTTGGCTCAAGTCATGTTTAGATGATAGGAAGTGACCTTGGTGTGTTTAAAGAGTACCTAAAGGGGGGAGTTGATGGGTAGAGATGGCCATTGAATAAAGAAGTTAAGAAGCCTTTGAAATCCTACAAGGAATTTCTCTATGGAGGCTCGTAGAAGAAGTCTCATTTGAATAACATAGAGCAAGGTAGGGGTCTCAATCCATACTGTACTTAGAGTCTCCCTGGGTAGTTTATGTAGGAATGTATGTTTCCACTTCTCTTGGTGGTTCACACTGAATAATAAGATGGACATCATTGATGTCCAAACTGCGTGCCGCAACATCAGTCGCAACTAGGAGTGCAAAATTTCCCAAACAGAATCCAACAAGAATCACTTCACGTTGTGATTGTTGTATATCCCCATGCAAAGCATGAGCATTTGGAAAAGATCAAGCGAGTTCAGATGTGTCATTAATTGTCTCAGTAAAAACAATCACACTTCCCCCATTATTATAGCAACGAATAACATGGTATAACTTGTGGTCTTGCTGAATAGAAACAAGGAATAACGATGTGTCTCACACCTCTACTAGCTTTCATCTTATCATCTCCCACAAGATTTGCAGTTTTTCTGTCAGGTTTCAAGAACCTTGATGCAATATTCTATACCCAATCTGGTATTGTTGCACTAAAAAGAAGCGTCTGAACCTTGCTTGCATCCTCAATTTTTCCAAGAATGGTCTCAACATGTTCTACAAAGCCCATGTTCAGCATTTCATCAACCTCATCCAAGACACGAAATTTCAAGGATTTCAAATTCAACGTCCCTCTTTCAATATGATCCTTAAAGCGCCCAGGTGCACCTACAATGATATCCACACCTCTATGCAATGCATATTCCTGTGGACCATAGCGAGCACCTCCATATACAAAGGATGGATGAATGCCAACAGCTCTACCATAAACCTCAAAGTCAACATGGACCTGATTTGCAAGCTCCCTTGTTGGAACTAACACAATCACATTGGGGCCCTTCCATAGGCTGTATTCCTACCTTTGGCATTTGGACCACTTGTTAACGACTCCACAATAGGCAACAAAAATGATAATGTTTTACCCTGGCCTGTACGAGCTCGACCACCCATGTCTGAGCCATTGAATATAATCTCAAAGGTCATTGCCTGGATGGGGAAGAGTGACTCAATCCCCTTGGACTTGAGCTTCTGCCTCAGTGGCTCCGAGATATTGAAATTAGAAACTGCATTGGGATTCTCTTCTTTCTCTTCCTTTTGTTCTTCTTCTTCCTCTTCGACATCGTTTCCCCATGTTTTCTTCTTCTTCTTGCTGCGCTTGGGACTAGAATCCTCACCTACGACAAAACATCATATTTGACTAACAAGGAAGTATAATGCTTGATACTTTGTGAAGCTAAATCTGACTATGGTTCCCTTTATATCACCTTATTTTTTACAACACCTTCCTATTGTTACATTAGTTTATATTTTACCTACATGGAAAAATTGTAAATGATGCTAGATCCATGATATGTTGAAAACATCGACCAACACGGGCCTTGCATTGCCAATCTATAGCAGCTATCAAAGAGATGAATCCGAGCTAAAAGATATGCTCAGATTTCTCTGCTGGCAAATGTCGATTCTTCTACAACATCCAGGCAATATTTTTTTGGTTCATGAGAACATCCAAGGACCAATGCACATAAGGGCATGTGTTGTATACTAATGCTTTGATAAGGATACACAGTTTTTATTTTTGCGTAAGAAAAAATCCTATCCATAAATGGCAGCCCTGTCTAGAAGACATAAGTGCCCAAAGAACTGTGTTGAAACTATAGAGGTTGGCAAGATTATGATTTATGCATGTTTCTGGTTAAGTTGAATGATATTTAGAAATAGAATGACCAATCACATGTAAGAAACATATTAACTAGCACTCACCCATTTCCTGGAACTTCAACTCCTTCATAACTTGACATATATCCACAAATTCCTGCATATTCTTCGCTACATCTTCCACATTAAAATCATTCATAATCTCTCTTGAGGTAGAGTAATTCCCTGTAGGATTCTTTGATTGCTTCTTCTTAAGTCAATCTCTCTCATATGAATCTATTTCCTTCTGTCTTTATAACATGGCAGCAGTCACATCCTCTTCTCCATTGTAAAGCCATGTATCATCATCATCCGGTGGAAGGTCCAAACCCACAAAATTAGATGAGGAATGGGGCAAGGAAAAAATTTCATCAATGCATTCAACCAGAGCATGCATTACTTTGTTGAAACAAAAGAAAAACTTCATATCAAAGTCAAATAAGAAAACTTATCTTTCATACCTAGTCCTTCGAAAGTGAAAACAATTACTTGTTGTAATGGCCACGCACCAAAGAACAGAGTCTATTTCTTAAATCGTATACTAAAGATGACAAGAATAATTTGTACATATCCTTCAAAAAAAGATAACTCTCCAAGAACACAATCAATCTCCAGAAAAACAGGTTAATAAAAGATTGGAAAATTTAACTAGCAGGTTTCAGTGCTCAAGTTTCCAATTTTAAGCCTTTTACACCTACTGAAGTATATATCTTTCATTATATAAAAAACAACAGCAAAAACCTTGATCTTGCAAGGCATCATTTAGAAATTTGTTTGTTTAACTGTCATTTCCCAATGACTACATTCAGATTTCAACATTGAACATTTATTTAAAACTACACTAAATAGTTTCCTTTCCTGTTAAAAATAGAATCATTCTAAGTAAATAACAAGTCATAGTGCATACTATCTTTATCCTTAGAGTGAATTGCTCGCATTTGTTTTGAATCAACAAATAAACATAAAATGTTTTTTCCTTTGAAGGTTTTCCACGAAACGTACTTTTCTATGTTTCACAAAGTAAGAAATTGTCTGCTCCATTAAACATAATTTTCTATGTTTCACAAAGAAATTTAGTGCTTCACATTGGTCACTATCACAATAAACCAAACATAATAGGAAATAGAGCCATCTTCAAGAACCTTAGGGAATGAATTACGTGTTGGAAATATTGTCATTGATGGCAATGGAGGCAGCAAAGACAGAGACAAACACAAAAGGCAACAGATGCAAAGAGAGGCAGATGTCGAGCAACAGAAGCAGCTAAGGCAGAGGAAACGAATACAGAGGCAGAGCCATTATCACAACAGAGGCAGAGCTGTTATCAGAGGCAGAGGCAGAGGCAGAGCCGTTATCACAAGCAGAGGCAGAGCCATTTTTAATTCTGAGATTCGCTACCCCAGATGGAGGATACATAAACACAAATCCAGGAATCGTATAACCCAAGCGGAAAGTATATATATATATATACAAAAAAATTTCGAGAATCACCTCCCCAGCTGGAGGATACACTAAATATTGGAGCAGCAAAGTGTATATATATATATATCTCATTCTGGGAATCGTTACCCATGTTGGAGTATATATGCAGCGCATTACATATATTGTGCCTTATGCACAAAGGTCCAAAGCATATATATTAATCTATATGGAGCACCTTTTTTAACAAAGAATCAAAGTACCATAAGGTGGGACCCTCACCCAATCGCATCGGAGAATATAAGGGTAGCAGAATAGGTTATCAACAGAAAGTTGCGATTGCGATTGAAGCCCGGACCCGATGGGCATATAAACTGTGTCTTGATAGGTTTGAATTCCGACTTAATCACATTGGCTCAAAGCTTATATATATATATATATATATATATATATATATATATATATATATATATATGGAGCGCTTTGTGGACAAAGAACCAAAGGTATTAACGCTTGGTTTTAAAACAAACAAAGTTTTATATGGTGGGACCCTTTCCCGATCGCATCGGAGAAAAACTGAGCAGCGGAACATATCGACGAGAGTTCCGATTGAGTTCCAGACCTGATAGATATATGAACTATGATTCAAATGTATTTGAATTCCGACCTAATCACATCGGAGTATTGGAGTATGGGCATCGGAACATGCAAATGCAAGTTGCGATTGCGATTAATCGCAATTGGAAGAACTTAACAGTGGTCAATCGCATTGGAGTGAAAGCAGGGCAGCGGGACTTGCAACTAAAAGTTGCGATTGTGATTGATCGCAATTGGAGTAATCGCATCGGAGCAAGGTAGCACAACGGAGCAAGTTAATGAAGTTTTTGATTGCGATCAATCGCAATCGGAAATCGCTGGAGGAGTAGTATATCACATTGGAAAACGTGGCAGGTGGGCCCGAAAGTAGTTTTTATATGTTTAAACAGGTTTTAGTATTTATGCCGAGAGTTGATTTAAGGCGTATTAAAAAGGAAGCTTGTATGATTAAACTCTGTATAATTATGCTGAGAAATAAAATTGGGTTATATATATAAAAGGCGTTGTTATATATATAAAACGTTATTGCGATTGTATTGAAATGTGCCGCGTGGTCTGAGGACCCACGGGCCTCGGCTTAAGGTGGAGGGCAATTATTAATAGAATATGATTGTGATGTGTGCAATCGCATCGGGCCATAAAACAAAGGCATGGTGTATGTATGTTCTTCTTGCGGAACTCACCACATCAACAAGACACTTGCTGTGGGTAAAGCATTGGAATTCACCCAGATTTAAAGTCAGAAGTTACATATGTTATATAAAACAACAATCTAGATGTTAAAATCAATTCTTATTGTGCCGAGAATTAAATTGTGATGTATAAAAAGCATAGTTACAAATGTATGGCATATGGTAGTTACCTTGCGACAGTGAATAAGGAAACAAACAGAGTCGAAAGGGACAAAGGCACAGTCAAAGAAAAGACAAATGCGCAGCTAGCCAAGACGCTGATTGAGTGAGCTGGAGTTCTCATTGTAATTGAATGTAAATAATTTTAATTTATATTTTTGTGATGAATTGGAAAGTCTCCGGAAGAGAACAAATATCCCACTGTAATGTTAAATTGATACCTACAGTTATATTTTCTGAATGAGCAGATAAAGGAATGAGAAGACAGTAGCCAAAGAGTCATGAATATTCACTCAAAATTCTTTATGAATACAAACAGTCATGTGAGGAACTCTATAAATAATATCAACTGGACATGCATGAGAAGGGTTAGAGAGAGTAAATATAGAGAAGGAAGAGTATAGAAGAGTGAGGTAGAGAAGACTAAGAAAAGAAAAGCAAAAAGAGAAGCTACAGAACAGAGCTAATATCTGAGGTAAATCAACAAACATTCAGTTTGGTAAATTGAGGAAGTTGGAGCTTCCCTATCAAGTTGCATCTTGATAGCTGTCAGTGTAGCTGACTGAGGTCGGAACCTCCTGTAGGTTGGTGCCTGTAGAAAATTGAAGGGATTTGGTGCTTCCTTGCAAGTTGTAGTTTGCAGAATTGAGGATTGGAGCTTCCTGTAGGTTGGTGCCTACAGAAAAACAATGGTGAGAGGGATTTGGAACTTGCCTTTGCATCACAACAATAATATATGTGGTTTTCTCCCTTTATGGGTTTCCACTTATATCTGGTGTCTCTGTGCATGATGTTTATGTGTTGATCTGATTTATATCTTCTGCTTAATACCTGCTGCTCTCATATTAAGTCTACTGTTATATTATATTAATACTTGCTGCTCACATTATAAGATTACTCACATGTTAAGTTGGACATGAAATGAAGGTGTAAATAAGTTTTAATGAAATTTTTTAAAAGTCCATGAATGTGTTAAACTGATTCACCCCCCCCTCTCAGTTTAACTAAGGGTTCAACAATTGGTATCAGAGCCAAGTTCCTTTGTACCAGCTTAACAACTAAAAGGAGATCCTAGGTTTTCAGGATGGCTAGTAAAGAAGGATGTTCTACCAATAAAGCCCCTTTCTTTACAGGTGCAAATTATGCTTTCTAGAAAATCAGAATGAGGACATACATAATGTCTCTAGGAATAGAATTTTGGGCTACTGTGGAATATGGATATGCCCCAAAGGCATCTGACTTAGAGAAAGAAACCAAACAAGATTTTGTAGCTAACGCAAAAGCCATGAATGCCATCTTGAATGGATTGTGTGAAGCAGATTTTATCAAAGTAATGCACAAAGACACTGCCAAAGAAATGTGGGATACTCTAGAGAACATCCATGAGGGAGACAAGAAAGTAAAGACTGCCAAACTTCAAGTCTATAGAGCCCAGTTTGAGAACTTAAAAATGGATGATGATGAAGACATTGCTAGCTTCTTTCTAGGGGTTGCAAAAATAGTAAATAACATGAAGGCTCTAGGTGAAAACATAAAAGAGGTTGTAATTGTACAAAATATTCTAAGATCGCTTCCACCCAGGTTTAATCCCAAGGTGTTTGCAATAGAAGAAATAGATAATTGGGAGACCTTGACCATGAACCAGCTACTTGGAAATCTAATAGCATATGAGATGAGGCTCCCACAGAAGAAGCCAAGTACGAGAGAGGCAACCTTTAAAACAGAAAAGAAGAAAGAAGAAGAGGGAGACATATGCTCTTGCTCGAATGAAGAAGAGGCAAAATTTGTCAAGAAATTGGATAGAGGCTCAGGTAAATACAAAGGTAAAATTCCTTTCAAATGCTTTAACTGTGGAAGAGTTGGACACTATGCTGCTAAGTGTCCTCACAAGAAAGTAAGGAATTAGGCTCAAGAGTCAGAGAAAAATAAATCAAAGAACTGGTAGAAAGGAAAGAAGTTCAGCAGAAAATCCTTCTATGCTCAACAAGACAGCAGTACATTTGAAGATTCAGATGAACCCTCAAGTGAAGAAGGAACCTCTGAATTCTTATTGATGGCCATAGAAGAAATTGAAGGACTCCTGCTAGAAGAAGAAGAAGAAGAAGGGGAAATTTACCTTGAGGGGGAGCTAAGAAGTGCTCTGGAGGAGATTGACAGACTCAAACTGAAGTGCAGAAAACAAAAGGGCATTATTCTCAAGTATGTATGAGAAGAAAAGAATTCAAAAGTCCTTATGCAGCTAAAGATAGATCTTGAAGAAGCCAAGAAGATAGAGGACATGCTACTCAAGCAAATCAAAGAAAAAACTTAGGAACAAGAAAAGTTGGAAGAAGAAGTAGTATGTCTTAGGAAGAAATTAGAAAATGCTCAAAGGAAGTGGTTATAAACTCTTCTCAAAAAAACAAGCTCTAGTAAGTTGAATGAAATTCTGGTTACTCAAAGATCTCCTATGATAAAAACTGGAATAGGCTATGAAGGAGAATCAAGTAAAAACAAAGAAAAGAAAAAAAAAGAGATTATTTTTGTAAAAGAAAAGAAGGATGATGAAGCAGCTCAAAAAATTCCTACAAAATAAGAAACCTGTAATGAGAAAGACAGAGATCAGAAGAAACCTCTAGTAGCAAAGAATGTGATAAAAACTATGACCCCTGAGTATGTCAAATTTGGAAACCATCAAAGGAGATTCTTTCCTCCTATGAAGAATGCCACCTATTATGTCTGCCACAAGCTGGGACACATTGTTGCATATTGTCATACACGGAGGAGTAATTCAAACCAGCAAAAGATGCAAACATTAAAGAGACTGCCTCAAGCAAACAAATGGAAAAGACAACCTTACATCAGGTATGCAAACAGTTTCCATGGTTACTGTTTTTATTGTAAGAAATTTGGCCATAAAATCATTGAGTGTATAAATTATGGACAAATATTGATGTTCAACACCTCAAGGAGGTTTATGAATCAAAGAAATTTTGTTCATACTCACAATTCTGCAAAAACTATGATCAAATGCTGTATATGCAATCAAGTTGGACATATGCCTTACAAATGTCCTCTGAAAGGATGTGATTCATCATCTCACAAAAATTACCAAACAAAAGGATGCCTTCAGTGGAAAAAGAAGGAGAATAAATGTGACTTGGCTCTAACTTCTCAAGACCTGAAAAGCCAGTGGTATTTGGATAGTGGCTGTTCAAAACACATGACTGGAGACAGAAGCAAGTTTATAACTCTTGATGAAAAGAAATCTGGAAATGTTACCTTTGGCAATGATAAATCAGGAAAATAAAAGGAAAAGGCTCAGTCAACATAGACAATGGCAGAGGAAAGGCCCAAGATGTATTATTTGTAGATGGGCTAAAAGAAAATTTGCTAAGTGTCAGTCAAATGTGTGACAAAGGCTGTGAAGTTCTTTTTAGAGCACAAGATTGTGAAGTCAGATCAAGCACCACAGGTAAGACTCTGCTCAAAGGAGTTCGAATAGAGAGTAATGTTTACATTGTGAAAGAGGAAGATGAAGCATGTCATCTTAGAAAACTTGAGGAGTCATGGTTATGGCATAAAATATTGGGACATCTCAGCTTCGATCACATCATCAGACTAAGCAAGATGAAAGCTGTCAGAGACATGCCAGAAATAAAGAGGCTTTCTAATACCATATGCAAATCATGTCAATTAGGCAAATAGACTCACACATCCTTCAAGGCCAAAGATGAGTTATCAACAAGAAGACCACTCCAGCTTGTGCATATGGATCTGTGTGGACCTGCAAGAACTAGAACACCAAGTGGAGAATCCTACTTCATGCTAATAATAGATGATTTCTCCAGAATGACATGGGTTGCATTTCTCAAGAATAAATCGGAAGCTCTGGACAAATTCAAAATATTCAAAGCCTTAGCAGAAAATCAGACAGGATGCAAGCTGAAATGCATCAGATCAGACAGAGGAGGTGAATTTACTGATTATGACTTTGCAGACCTATGCAATGAACATGGCATAAAGAAACAATTTACTATTGCAGGAACACCTCAGCAAAACGGAGTAGCAGAGAGACAAAATAGGTATGTACATCAAATAGCCAGAGCCATGATGCATGAAAGTAATATTCCTCAAACCTTCTGGGCAGAAGAAGTACATACAACGTGCATATCCTTAATAAAGCCCACTTAAGACCAAGCAGTGATAAGACTCCATATGAACTATGGCATGGGAAACCAGCTTCAATTAAACATTTTAGAATCTTTGGAAGCAAGTGTTACATAAATAATAATGATGAAAATCTTGGGAAATTTGATGCAAGAGCAGATGAAGGGATTTTTCTAGGATATGCTTCCAAAAGTAAAGGGTACAGGTGCTACAACAAGACTCTTCGAAAAATAGTAGAAAGCATTGACGTGAGATTTGATGAAGAACTTCCAAATAATACAAGAGATACAGACTTCTGTAGTCCATCAGACAACCATGAAGAAGAAAACCAAGATGATGAGGAAACAAGCAAGACAACAGAAGATATAGAGTTGAGTTCTAAAGCTCCCTCAAGATATACTCAGAAGAACCATCCTGAAGATCAGATCATTGGAGATAAGAGAGTAGGGGTCAAAACTAGAAGGCAACTAACTGAACAGGCAGAAGAGGTATACATAACCATGTTATCACAAATAGAGCCAAAGAGATTTGAAGAAGCCAGTAAGTACAAGTATTGGGTGAATGCTATGAATGAAGAATTAGACCAAATTGAGAAGAACAATACCTAGGAACTAGTTCCTAGACCCACTGAGAAAAATGTCATAGGCTCAAAATGGGTATTCAAAAATAAAATGAATGAGGAAGGACAGGTAATTAGAAATAAAGCTAGAATTGTCTGCAAAGGATACTCACAAATTGAAGGACTTGATTACGATGAAACATTTTCCCCTGTATCCAGAATGGAAGCTATCAGAATTTTCCTGGCATTTGCATGCTACCAAAACTTCACGGTATATCAAATGGATGTAAAATTTGCATTTCTGAATGGAGACTTAGAAGAAGAAGTCTACATGGAACAACCAGAAGGCTTCTCATTAACATACAAAGAAGGCTATGTATGGAGACTGAAGAAGGATCTTTATGGATTGAAATATGCTCCTCGTGCTTGGTACTCAAGACTAGATAAATATTTTCAAAAACAAGGCTTTAAGAGAGGTGGAGTAGACAAAAATCTATACATAAAAGCCCATGAAAATGAACTCCTGATTGTTGTAGTATATGTTGATGACATTATGTTTGGAAGCAACAGAGATGAACTTGCAAAAGGGTTTGCTGAGGAGATGAAATCAGAGTTTGAGATGTCCATGATTGGAGAACTCAGTTTCTACTTAGGACTTCAAATTCAACAAAAGAACATAGGCACATTCATCTCACAAGAAAAATACTTAAAAGAAATGTTGAAAAAGTTCAAAATGGAGGACTGCAAACCTGTGTCAACTCCCATGATCACGGGATGAAAGCTGTGTGCTGATGATGGGTCTGCAGATATAGATAAAAAACTCTACAAATCCATGATAGGAAGTCTATTGTATTTGATAGCATCAAGACCAGACATCATGCTAGCAGTAGGACTAGTGGCTAGATATCAAGCAACACCTAAACAAAACCACCTTCTTGTAGTCAAAAGAATATTTAGATACCTACAAGGAACAACACATTATGGACTTTGGTATCCTAAAAGCAAAAGCTTCACTTTGACAGCATACACAGATGCAGATTGGGCCAGTTGTATGGATGATAGGAAAAGCACAAGTGGAGGTGCTTTCTATCTAGGAGAAAGTCTGGTGGCATGGTTAAGCAAGAAAAAAACATCTATCTCTCTGTCTATAGCAGAAGCAGAATATATCGCAGCAGCAACATGTTGTACACAAGCCATGTGGATGAAGCAAACTCTTCAAGACATGAAGGTAAGCATTGATGAACCTATCTCAATCAAATGTGATAATACAAGTGCTATAAGTATATCTAAAAACCCTGTGCTTCACTCTAAAACTAAACATATCTCAATAAAGTATCATTTTATTCGAGAACAAGTGGCTCAGAAGATAGTAAAACTGGAGTATGTACCAACAAAAGAATAGACATCAGATATATTTACTAAAGTGCTTGCCAGAGAACCATTTGAATATTTGAGAGACAGATTAGGGGTAGTATCTGTAGATGCTACTCTCTAATATAAAGAGAAAGAAAATTTTCAGGGGGAGAACAGAAACGAAGATATCATTCTCAGGGGGAGATCTACCAGCAAGTGAAGCATGAAAAAAGGTCCTCAGGATCAAAAGGATTATGGCAAGAATACATTCAGCATAAAAGAATCAATAAAAGGGCGAAAGGGTCAGTGGTGCAGCGGAAGAGTGGTGAACCTGACGTGAAGCATAAGCAGCAGCGTACAAAGTCAGAAAATTTCAAAGAGAGGAAATGCACGAAATATTGGAAAAGGATAAAAATCACAGGATCAAAGAATAGAAGCTACACTAAGAATTCAAACCCCTTGCCATTGATGTCAAAGGGGGAGGAAGAGAAAGCAACAGGAGGAAGGATCCTAACAGGTAGAGGGAAGTGTATTGCCATCACGCCAAAGGGGAGATCAAGTGGGAATATTGTCATTGATGGAATGGAGGCAAGAAAAGAGTTGGGAGACAGACAGAGAAGGGCAAAGGGACAAAGAGAGGCGAGGTCAGTAGCGGGGAAGAAGCTAAGGCAGCAGGGTAGAGGCAGAGGCGCGGAACACGTAGGCAGAGCCATTTATCACAACAAACAGGCGTGAATGCGACGAGTGTGTAGAGTGCGCAGCCGTTATCACAAGCAGAGGAAGAGCCATTTTTTAATTCCGAGATTCGCTACCCCAGCTGGAGGATACATAAACACAATTCCGGGAATCGTATAACCCAAGTGGCAAGTATATATATATATATACAAAAAAATTCCGAGAATCACCTCCCCCGCTGGAAGATACACTAAAGATTGGAGCAGCAAAGTATATATATATATATATATATATATATATATATATATATATATATATATATATATATTCTATTCTGTGAATCGTTAACACTTTTAGAGTATATATGTGCAATAAGACATATATATTATACGAAAATAAAGGTCCAAAGCATATATATTAATCTATATGGAGCACCTTTTTTAACAAAGAATCAAAGTACCATAAGGTGGGACCCTCACCCAATCGCATCGGAGAATATAAGGGTAGCGGAACAGGTTATCAACAGAAAGTTGCGATTGCGATTGAAGCCCGGACCCGATGGGCATATAAACTTTGTCTTGATAGGTTTGAATTCCTGCTTAATCACATCAGCTCAAAGCTTTTATATATATATATATATATATATATATATATATATATATGGAGCACTTTGTGGAAAAAGAACCAAAGGTCTTAACGCTTGGTTTTAAAACAAACAAAGTTTAATATGGTGGGACCCTTTCCCAATCGCATTGGAGAAAAACTGAGCAGCAAAAAATATCGACAAGAGTTCCAATTGAGTTCCGGACCCGATGGATATATGAACTATGATTCAAATGTATTTGAATTCCGGCCTAATCGCATCGGAGTATCAGAGTATGGGCATCGTAACATGCAAACGCAAGTTGCGATTGCGATTAATCGCAATCGGAAGAACTTAACAGTGGTCAATCACATCGGAGTGAAAGCAGGGCAGCGGGACTTGCAACTAAAATTTGCGATTGTGATTGATCGCAATCGAAGTAATCGCATCGGATCAAGGTAGCACAACAGAGCAAGTTAATGAAGTTTGCGATTGTGATCAATCACAATCGGAAATCGCTGGAGGAGTAGTATATCGCATTGGAAAACGTGGCAGGTGGGCCCGAAAGGAGTTTTTATATGTTTAAACAGGTTTTAGTATTTACGCTGAGAGTTGATTTAAGGAGTATTAAAAAGGAAGCTTGTATGATTAAACTCTGTATAACTATGCTGAGAAATGAAATTGGGTTATATATATAAAAGGAACTGTTATATATATAAAACGTTATTGTGATTGTATTGAAATATGCCGCGTGGTCTGAGGACCCACGAGCCTCGGCTTAAGGTGGAGGGCGATTATTAATAGAATACGATTGCGATGTGTGCAATCGCATTAGGCCATAAAACAAAGGCGTGGTGTATGTATGTTCTGCTTGCGGAACTCACCACATCAACAAGACACTTGCTGTGGGTAAAGCATTGGAATTCACCCAGATTTAAAGTAAGAAGTTACATATGTTATATAAAACAACAGTCTAGATGTTAAAATCAATTCTTATCGTGCCGAGAATTAAATTGTGATGGATAAAAATCACAGTTAAAAATGTATGGCATATGGCAGTTACCCCTCGACAGTGAATAAGGAAACAAACAGAGCCGAAAGGGACAAAGGCACAATCAAAGAAAAGACAAATGCGCAGCTAGCCAAGAGGCTGAATGAGTGAGCTGGAGTTCTCATTGTAATTGAATGTAAATAATTTTAATTTATATTGTTGTGAAGCATTGGAAAGTCTCTGGAAGAGAACAAATATCCCACTGCAATGTTAAATTGATACCTACAGTTATATTTTTTGAATGAGTAGATAAAGGAATGAGAAGACAGAAGCCAAAGAGTCATGACTGTTCACTCAAAATTCTTTGTGAATACAAACAATCATGTGAGGAACTCTATAAATAATATCAACTGGACATGCATGAGAAGGGTTAGAGAGAGTAAATATAGAGAAGGCAGAGTATAGAAGAGTGAGGCAGAGAAGGTTAAGAAAAGAAAAGCAGAAAGAGAAGCTACAGAACAGAGTTGATATCTGAGGTAAATCAACAAACATTCAGTTTGGTAAATTGAGGAAGTTGGAGCTTCCCTATCAAGTTGCAGCTTGATAGCTGTTAGTTGTAGTTGACTGAGGTCGGAGCCTCCTATAGGTTGGTACCTACAGAAAATTGAAGGGAGTTGGTGCTTCCTTGCAAGTTGTAGCTTGCAGAATTGAGGATTGGAGCCTCCTGTAGGTTGGTGCTTGCAGAAAAACAGTAGTGAGAGGGAGTTGGAGCTTGCCTTTGCATCACAACAATAATAAGATGTGGTTTTCTCCCTTTATGGGTTTCCACTTATATCTTGTGTCTCTGTGCATGATGTTTATGTGTTGATCTAATTTATATCTTCTGCTTAATACCTGCTGCTCTCATATTAAGTCTACTGTTATATTATATTAATACTTGTTGCTCACATTCTAAGATTACTCACATGTTAAGTTGGACATGAAATGAAGGTGTAAATAAGTTTTAATGAAAATTTTTAAAAGTCCATGAATGTGTTAAACTGATTCACCCCCCCCCTCTTAGTTTAACTAAGGGTTCAACATTACGCTTCCCTGTCTCGAAGAAGTATACAAAATATCAATCACATACTCCATTTTGGTCGTGTAGTTTTAATTGAAATTGGATCGTTACTAAGTTTATCAACTATTTGATTGGAATCTCTAATCATGACTACTAACATAGGAGAGTAAGTGAACATCTTTGATCACACCTCACTATTTTTAAAATTGAACATGGCCATGATTTGTCATATGTCAATAAAAAATGCAGATTTTATTCGCATCATAACACAACCACACACTTTGACATACTTAACTCAAGACCTGGGGAGGTTAGAGTGAAATACAACATTGCATAACATAACCATGTGGACGTCATTAAGGGAGAAGGTTACAAAACTAAATAATCTCCTGCAAAGGCTAACCAGCCTAGAGACTGTTGAAGATTTTATCTTGTTTGCTTTGTCTTGAATCCTGATATGACAGATGCACTATTGGTTTTCATTTTATAACCATTTTAATTTGACCTTATATGTCCTGTCCTGATATGGCAGAGCTAATATCAGTTTCAATTTTTTTTGTGCAATGGGAAAAAACCATGATTCTCTTTATTTCCAGCCACAAAACAGTTTCTTTAGTGCAGAAGGCTTTCTCAGTTTCAATTTGCCTACTAGTATGTGTGTTGTTGTTTGCAAGGCATTGAAAATAACCCTTTTCTACCACTCCCATGCCATTTCTGACTTGTTGTGGCCCATCAAGGGTGCTCCTGTTGGCTGGGGTCTGTTGGACTTCAGTGGTCTCAGGTCTACATATCCTATGGGGGTGTGGTGTTTCCCCTCACACCCTTTCAACATTTTATAGGTAGTATAGGTTAGTTGTGCGTCCTGACCAGACATATGTCACTCCTTCGCATGATGCTTGAAAATTTACAAAGGAATAGTTTGATTTCTGTTTCAGTGTCAGGGTCATGCTGCACTCTTGCATGAAGGCATGTGTCTTCATTAAGGGGTGCAATTAGATTGTGTCTTTACAGCTATGTTTTGTAAATCATAGGATTCACTAGCTCATAGGTAGCATGTTTTAGTACTTAGTCCCAACGTTACCTGTCCTTTATGTGTTTCTATGGCAAAAGACTTTGTGCTATCCACCCTTTTTGCATAATATGCTCATTGTACTCATATATTTTTTATCGATAGAACTTGGAGGCACACATGTATGTGTGTTTGGCCTCCCTCCTGTAGACACAAATTGAATTTAACAGCCCCCATACTAACAATATTAGAGAAGCATGCATACAATTTTGAATTCGATTACAAGAACTTATGTTGCTTTGTACATTAGACTGTGGAATAGTGGAAACTCAAAGAAGTTTTTGTGACAATGACACAGTTTCAAATCCTAATAGGCATGCTCCTGAGTCCTCCCTTGCATTAGGTTTTCCAGGTGTGGCTCTTGAATATATTGAATAATATTGACGTATTCAGATTATGGTATGGTCCTAGCAAGGTACTAGTTCTTCGGTCAAATGTGTTGAGGGTGGGTAGAGCTTCTTACCAGGTTTACCATCCATGTAAAAACAATAGGCTCTCGTTTATGAATAAATAAATGAATTTCTTTAACCTACCGACATATTATGGTATGGTGCTGGAAAGGTACCAGTTCTTCACTCAAATGTGTGGGTAGATATTCCTTCCAGGTTTACCATCCATGTAGAAAAAATAGGTTTCCAGCTATATAATAAATAAAAGAATTTCTTTTGTTTATGAACTATTTTCACTGTTGATAATGTGTACTTAAATTGAGGTGGTAGTGCATCAGAAGGATCATCTATGTCATGTGAAAAAGAATTAGGCTTACCTGACTCTGGAGAAGAGTGTGGTATTTCTATAATAGTCCAATGCTTCATCCATGGGCTTCTTATGCTCCTTCAAACCTTCAAGAAGACCCCTAAAATAACCCTTGTTCTCTAAGATTCTCCTAAATGCCTCCCATCCAATGTCTCTACTCCTTGTTTCTTTTAGTGTCGAGCTTTGGACTCCAGCAACCCATGTGCCACTCAATCTGAGTTTTGGATTCTCCGTTTTGAACTGATAATGTGATCTTTGTTGATACATCATCATCCACAACTTATCTTCATACCCAGTTCCTCTTCCTTGTAATTTGGAGATGATAGAGGTAGCATCTGATAGCAACGTGATGCCTGAAAGGTTTGTTGCATGAGCTGAGCATACATGGTCCTTGACATCCTCACAGAGACATCCACCATCTCCTTATTGCCCAAAAAATTCTCCATCCAAGATTTCGCCTTCAAGGAATCCACGTCCTGGTCATAAAAGGCATCCACCGCCTTAGAAATCAAGTGCACCTCGTGCTTCAGAACATGAGCCATGCTCAGAGGAACTCGAACCATGAACCTATGCATGTTAACCCTAGATTTATCGGGATAACCCTTAATACAAATGTTTATAGCATTCTGAACAACATCACTAGCTATGGATTGCAGAAACCACTAGTGAGAGCCCGCAAGGAGTCCCATACTGAGGGTTTCACCGGTAAATGGTAAAGGACTACAAAGGAGTTCCATACTAAGGTTTTCACTCGCGAGAGCCCACAAGGAGTCCCATACTGAGTTTAAAGTGATTGATCTATTTGTCTGTGGACCTATACCAGTTAATCGGGTCTCTTTTCTTTCTCCACTCTTTTCCTCACCTATAAATGGACTACAAGGTTGTTTGTGGGAAGCAGGATGGCCTACCAAGTATTGAGAGTAGATCAATATTTATAAGGAGCCTCTAACATCGTCTCTTGGAAAGGGAGGATCATGATAGTATTAGAGGATAATAGGGTGGGAGATTGTATCAAAAACACAATTCCACCACAGCAAGATCCCCAAGAGTTGGCCCAACATAATAAGAATGACATCAGGGCCAATTTGATAAAATTAAATTTTGATAAATATTTTTTTTTATCAAGGAAAAAGTTTTGGATTCGCCTGAAAATCTGTACTTTTTATGTGTATTGCAAATGTGGATTTCAAAATCAGAATATGATGAGTTTGGCCCCTCAATTGTTCACAAGAAGTGCTTCTAGAATTTTGGACATTTGGTACTTCTATCTAGGAGGAGAACTGGATGCATATGCCATGGTAGTTTTAGGTTCAATGGAGGACTAGCATTGTAAAGAGAGGATTTCTGTGTTTATTTGTGCACTAACTATCCTAAGTCAATTTTGGGGCTTGGGTGATTCATTAAATATTTTGTGCCTATGCTAAAGGATTGCATTGGAATCCTTAAATTGGAAAAATTCAAGTTGTGCTAGTATTTTCCACCCTATTGTGCTTGATTCATTATATTTTCTTACACATATTCATATGGATTGGAAAATATTTAGCATGTGTGAAATGTCTCTACATGATTGTGATCATTGTAAGAGGATGAGTTGTTACCATGTTGTTGAAAACTTGTTGCATGTTTTGTTTTCAATTTCTTCATAGGATTGTAGCTTTAAACATAGTATTTACTTCTCACATCATAATATTCCTAAAAATGACTTCTCAAACTCCGTTTAATCAAATAAATGCATCCCAACTAAATGGGTGCATAGTCATTATCTTGAATTCATTTATTATCACTTTAAAATATTGGCACGAAAAACTTAATGAAAATATGGGTCATTTTAGATACATCTTAAGAGAAGAAGCAATGGATTCAATAGCCATGAGATAAAATAAAAATAAATAGGATCTTGTGAATCATTGAAAGGCTAGACACACCACTAAATCTAACAAATTGCCGACATAGATTAGTGATAAGTACCTTGTTCCACTGTAATTACTATTTAATTTGGTAGCCCACGACCATTAATGTGAAGAACATCAGGATTACCAATATATATGTGCACATCAAGTGTTCTTCTAAGGATCTGCCAAAATATAGAATATATTTAGAAATTGATGCATCGCAAGAGAACATTCTGATGGACAGGCTGAAGTTGAGCATAGCAAGACTCTTTAATTCCAAGAGATGTACATCTTTTAGGGATGGATTAATAACTTACTAAAATGTTGGTTGTGTACCAGCCACCTATAAGTAGAGTTATATCACCTCCAGGCTGAGGGAATGGAATAAGGATTAAGGCCATGCAAGCTACAGTTAGTCCTCCGAAGTCCCCTGTAGCTTTCTGCAGATATAATGATGGAAAGTAATAGTAGCTACCTATCTCGTCCTTCACTTGGAACTTGTACATAAAATTATTTCCTGGTGGTATGGGGCAGTTTGTGCTAGGTACTCCATCTTGCCATGAATTTCTCCATTATCCGGTGGTCTGTAATATTCTATAGCAGCTGGGTCCTCACTAGGAATGTGCATGTATTGTTTGATGTGTTCTACAGAAACAATGTAGTTCACAAATGTAAATTGGTTTTGTATACTTTCAGTAAACGATTTTTTCATTAATGATGGATTGTAAAAGAAGGCCATCCCAACGAAGCCTGCACCAGTTAAAATTGTTAGGAATGATCATCTTATACATAAAAACATTCAGTAACAACATAAATCACCCACAGTTGACAATTAGTTTCATTGTTCATACCAGGATTGAAGCTTCCCTGTGGGAGTAGAACCATAGCAATAGTAGAGGAGCAAAGAACAGTTGCATTTAACACCTTTAGATGCTAAATCAATCATTCAGTGGCTCAGAAACTGTGGAAAAAGGGGCTCGATTTTTTTTCAATAAAGTCTAAGTTCTTCTTCAAGAAATGATCCTCAACCCGGAAAGCCCTAATGGTCATTTCTCTTACTATGGACTTGCCAAAATGATATGCAATGGGTTATTTCGTTGCACCATTTAGTCTCATCAATTCTTTAGCAGAAGAAAAATAGTCTTCTCAAATACCACTGCGTTGTCTCTTGAATTGTGCATTGCTGGCATGCCATTTCCCTCATTCTTCCCGCCACTCTCCATAGATGTAGTGGGTTGAATTTTTTAATGTGATTGCGGCTTCAGAAAAGGCACGTATTAGGGCGCAAGTTTATCAGTTCTTTGGTAGAAGCAAAATAGTCTCCTCAAATACAATTGTGTTGTCTCCTGAATTGTGCATCGTGGGCATGCCAATATTTCTCTCATTCTTCTCGCTTCCTGCCACTCTCCTAAATTTTTGAATGTGATTGTGGTTTCATAAGGCACACATTAGGGTGACTTTTGAAAGCTATTAAACTCTATTTCTGATGGCGGGACTCTCTTTGTGTTAGTGGCTTTGACAAATAATTTCCACGGTCTTTATGTGTCCGATTTTCAAATATGGGTATCACTTATTGTTTATTTTGAACAAAATTTGAATGTGTGTTTTATTTGAGCAATGTGGAAAAATAAAAATTTTATGTGTAAAAAGGGACAATCACTATATATATATAAGGAAGAGGTAATATTTATACTAGAAAAAATTCTACAATAACGGGTTTTTTAAGAGAATTTTGTGGAGAAATTTTAATAAGAGAAGTAATAAATTAGGGTAAGGGGTTTTTTAAGAGAATTTTGTGGAGAAATTTTAATAAGAGAACTAATAAATTAGGGTAAAAAGGATTATTAAGGGAAAAAGAGTAATAGGTTGGTTGGCTCAATTGGTTATTATCAATGTTGTAGTATTTGTTTAGTTCTTTATTTCCCCAATCTAGGTTCAAATTTACGTTGAGACATTTGTCTTATCTTTATAACACTGGAAAGGACGTAGAAACCTCCAAGGAGTAGGAACACCATGCAAGTGTATCTCCAAATGTCTGGACCATTCTTAATAAATCACATGTTTTAAAATATAAATCTTCCAGGAAATCACATAATAAATTTAGGAACCGATGCGTTTCGAACTACCAAATATAGTTGGATGAACTACAGTTGGTAGTTCGAAACGCGTCGGTTCCTAAATTTATTATGTGATTTCCCAGAATATTTATCTTTTAAAATGTTATGGATCACAGAAGCTTGCACTCTCAAATCACATGTTATTAGTGTATACTAGCAGCATATTGGATATAATTTTGGGTTATAGTGGCAATAATTCCATTTCATCTCAACTGTACCTCAAAACACTTTGATTAATTACCAGTGTTGGGTTTCTCTATAAAATTTTCCTAGAAGTGAAAAATAACATCACTTTTATTAATCTAGAAGGGTAGTTTCCCCAAGGAGTGTGACCACCCCACAAGTGTATTTAGAGATGTCTTGACCCTTGCTAAATCGTATGTTATTACTATAGACTTACATCATATTGAATATACTCTTGGGTTACAAATTAATGGAAATCATTTCAGTCCATCTCAAGTGTAGCTCAAGTCACTCTAATGAGTAGTTTATCTCAAGTTTCTCCATAAAGTTTTCCTTGAAATAAAAAAAGAGCATGTCTTTCAATATTTAATTGGATGAAATACATATCCTCCTTGTGAAGAATTTATTTACTTCATTAAGTAAGGGTTGATAAGTATCTTCTTGGTTACATTGGTTTCATTAAAGAATTAACATTTTATTCATCAACTCTTGACGATGAGAGGATGAATTCTAGTGTGAATTATCACGTGTGTGTTAATGTTTTTTTTCAATTGTAGTTTTAACCTCCACGATTAATTTGGTTTAAGTCCTTTAGGTAGTCATCAATCACTCACTCAGTGCCATGTGCACCAGTAGAAAATGATGAAATTAGTGACTAGGTGACTAAAAACGTTAGTCACCACAATTATTCCAAGTAAATTACTACTAAATTTGAGCAATTTTAAGTGACCAAACTAAAAATGACTAACTAAAATGACTAATTAGTCATTTAAGTTAGTTGTTTTTAGTTTAGTCACTTATTATCTAGTCGTATATTTTATCCCTAGGCTAAATTAGTCATTTTTAGTTCGATCACTTAAAATTTCTCAAATTTAGTAGTAATTCACTTGAAATAATTGTGGTGACTAACTTTTTTAGTCACCTAGTCACTAATTTCATCATTTTTTACTAGTGTTGCGCCTTTTCTAATATTTTACAGGGGTACACACTTTTAATAAATAGAAAGTGCACTTGGCTATGCATGATTTATAGCCAAAAAGTGCGGGACCGCAGGCAAAACTAGGATAAAGTGCGGTACCAGAGTTTTAAGGCTTTTATGAGATTTTCTCTTAGTTTCAAGGCTTGACTTTGGGAACTTTGATATTGTATACTTTCAAGGGAGTAATAAAAATGTCATGGTGACAAATTTCAGTGTAACAAATTTCCCCCTAAAGTGCGAAATTTGAGAATATTCGAGGAGTGATGTGCTTTATCATTTCAAGGATTAGCCTGTGGACACCCCTGTCAGAACACCTATGACATATCTCTGTAGACGGAGTGAGATATCATCTATAGTAGTCTCAGGAATATGTATAGTGAGCCGCTTCAGATGGTGGTCTAAGTCAGTCAGGATCTCTACAGTCTAATCCTGTGGGGGTGGTGGTGGTGGTGCTGCATCCCTTTGCCTCCGGTCAAAGGGGCAGAGAATGGATGGTCGAGTTGGACCCACATCTACATTTTAAAATTTTTGTTATCAGTTTTGGATGATTAAAAAACAAAATAAAAATTAGAAATTAGAAAATGTCAAAAGAGATTTTTTACCTGACTCGTCCCACTGAGCTCCTGGAGGAAGGGGGATCTCCCAGTTGCCACGAAAATCCATGCCAGAATAAGGAAAATCCTCTATAACAAAAATTTGGCATTCTAGCCAACAAAAATATGTAGAGGGAAATCGCACAATCTCCCCACCCTCACTGTGGCGGGCCATCAAAGCAACCTAACGAACCATCCTAGGCTCTCGAGGTCGACCAACATCGATAGGAATATGCTGCGGGGCTAGCATGGGGATCCTCTCTAGAGAAAAGGTGACTACAATGGACCCATATCCAAAGTTTTTTAGCTTCCTATTCTTTGCTCTGGTAATTTGGCCTTTCACATTTGCCAACACTGCCTCGCACCAGTTGAATATGGTGTCTCGAAAGCAATCTACTGCTATGCACATCTAAGAACCAATGGCTACATGCAAAGTTGCACTTCCACACAGCTTGACAATGGTAAAAGCGATCACTTTCAGCTCTAGACGGATGATAGTTTTTATGTCAATCCGTTTGTCCCGGGGATTGGCCTCATCATTGCAGAACTCTAATTGTAGGCTGGCAACAGACTGGCCACTTGGCCTAGCCCCAAATAGAGATAATGGTTCGCCTCTCCTGGAAAAACCAGTCAAAAAATAGATGTCTTCCAACTCAATCTCGAGCCGGTGACCTCTGATCACAAAACACTGGTCCTGAACATCCCATTTACTTACCAGTCAAGTAAGAAGATCCACTTGAGCTCTCATGCCACTGATAGCCCAAAATTTGTAAAGCTCGCATGCTTCTAAAGCTTGCAAAGTAGGTTGATGATTTACCGCTGCTTCATCTACCTCTTTTTGCTCCCGTTCTCGCCAAATAAGCATTGTATATATCCTACAACAAGTAAAATGAAGGATTAGAATCATTTTCAAGCAAAAAAATTGGGTAATTTAGGAAGAAAATATGTTTTTTAATTTGTCACTGAAAACCAGAGATTCTGGGTTCGATCCCCAGTGGAGTCACCATTTTTTTGGATGGATAAGTTGTTCTTGCGGAAAAGACAGACCTCCCAAGTGTCCTACGGACGGCTAGCAACAAACGGACAAACAAAACTATCTTTCTCTAGATATATTGCGATTCATAATTAAATGCTATAAAGGTTTAATGATCTTACCTTTAATCCAATGCTTGTTTGTAGTAGTAGTCCTTCAGTCGCCCGGAAGAGTTATCTTCGAAAATCTACAATCACAAACAAAAAAACATCAAATAGCACCTGCATAGCATATATTCATAAATCATATCCATTATGGTGATCAAGGAATCCATAAAATAAACCAATCAACTGACAGCTTATTGAGAAAAATGGATTTATTTGTATTAACTTAAATAAGGAAGAGCCTTACAATCGTGTCCGCGTTGATGTCATATAGGCCTTCCTGGGGTCCGGAATAGGTGTTTCCTTTAATCTGATCAGCCTTGCACTCTTCCAACCGAGATACATACAGGTATGTAATCCTTTCCACATGAAATCTCAGCTAAAAGGGTCTAAGTTTCAACAACACTTCGCCTCCAACAATACTAAAACTTAAAATCATCAATTCTAACCCCTTGAGGCTGCCCTATGCCTCTTTTTATAGTGAAAGAGAGGAGGTTACAACTCCATACAAGAAGGGATAGAATCATCCTTCAAAGGGATTAGTTCCTTACATCAAGGGGTTAGTTCCTTATTGGATGGGATGCATGAACATGAAAGGAGCGGACTTTCCACCGTAAGAATGTTTCCAGAAGCTTCTAAAAATGACTTTAATTGAGCTTCTAGATTTTACTTGCGCCTTTTATAATCTTTTACAGGGGTCCACACTTTTAATAAACAGAAAGTGCGCTTGGCTACGCATGATTTATAGCCAAAAAGTGCAGGACCGCAGGCAAAACTAGGAGAAATTACGGTACCAGAGTTTTAAGGCTTTTATGAACTTTTCTTTTAGTTTCAAGGCTTGACTTTCGGAAATTTGATATTGTATAATTTCAAGGGAGTACTAAAAATGTTATGGTGACAAATTTCAGTGTAACACATATATGCAGAAAGCCATCATGAATTTGCAGAACTTTAGAAAACTTAAAGGTCAAAATGTGCAAGATTACACCCAAGAATTCAGAAGAAAAGCTCTTATGTTAGGTGTTGATTTGCAATCACAAGACACATTTATGAATTATATAGGGGGTTTAAATACCTACCTAAGGCATACTATCCTTATGTTCAATCCCACTAGTCTAGATGAGGTTTGTGTGCAAGTGACTCACCTTGAGGCAAGAGGGAAACATATTCCAAAAGAGGGTAAAAAAAAGGAATTTAAGGGTAGAGAGAAAGGAAAGGGTTTAAAAGGAAAAGGAAAGAAAACTGCATTCGTTGAAAAGGAAGGAGAGGAAATGACATGAAAACATTGTTCAAAAGAGGGTCACGATGAAGACCATTGTTGGAAGCTTCATCCAGAGATGACGCCCAAGAAATTCAACAACAAGGGGAAACAAAAAACAACTACAACCACTCAACAGGATTTGGGATCCGATTCGGGTGATGAAACTAAAATTACAACCATGGGTATGAAAGGAAAGGAATCCATTGCTAGCACTAGTTCATCAATTTGTCACACTAGTACTCCAAATGACGAAACAAGGATTGAATTATTTCATGTGAGGGTTATGCAAAACATACAAAAATAGACACACTATTTTATAGTGGGTATCAAGCCAATTTGATATCTGAAGACTTAGTCAAAAAAATTAATCTTGAAACCATTCCACATCCAAAACCATATCCATTGGGTTGGATATGCAAGAACATAAATTTACAGGTTACAAGAAAGTGTATTCTTTGGTTTGCAATCACAACAAACTTCATTGACGAAGTTGAATTATATGTTGTACCGCTTGATATTTCAGGAATTGTTTTGGGTAGTCCTTACCTCTGTGATAGAAAATCCATCTTCTATCGCCATGAAAAAAGTACCACTTGTTCAAATATGGTGTGGATTATATTGTGAGGGCTCATTGTGAGAAACTAAATATATCATTAGTTAATGCAGGGAAAATTAAAAGACTAGTAAATTCAAGCAAGAATTTTGAGATTCTTATGATTAAACCAAATAATGATGTTGATCATGAAGAATTTCAAGGTTGTGACCCAAAGTCTAAATATGATTTGATTGAAGTGGTTAATCAAAATAATGAGATGTTTCAGGAACCAAAGGGATTACCCCCCAAGAGGGGAATCCAACATGAAAGACAATTGCAACAAGATTGTTCTCTTTCTAACATTGGCATGTATAGGATTTTGGTGATGGAGAGTTATGAAATAAAAAATAAAATTCAAGAGTTGTTGGAAAAATGGATCATCCGACCAAGTAGTTCACCATGCGGGTCACCTATTATGTTGGTGCCAAAGAAGGATGGAACATGGCACATGTGTGTGGATTTCCTGCATTGAAAAAAATTACGGTAAAGAATTGTTATCCACTTCCTAGAATAGATGATTTGCTTGATCAATTGGAATATGCAAAGTATTTTTCTAAGTTGGACTTAAGGAGTGGCTACCATCAAATTAGAATTTTTGAAGGTGACATTTGGAAGACAACATTTAAAACAAAGCAAGGTTTTTTTGACTAGCTTGATATGACTTTTGGTTTATGTAATGCTCCTGTTACCTTCATGCGTGTGATGAATGATGTGTTGAGGCCATTTATTGATGAGTTTGTCATAGTGTACTTAGATGATATCTTGATTTTCAGTAAATCATGTGATGAACATGTCCTGCATGTAAGAAAAGTACTTGATGTCTTAAGGAAAGAACAATTGTTTTTGAAGATGTCAAAATGTGAGTTTGGTAAAAATTCTTTGGTGTACTTGGGGCATATTGTCAGAAGGGGTGATGTTTGGTCTTGTCAGATTGGTAAGACGAAATGTACAGGGGTAACATAAAACCAGTCTTTGGAGTCCTAGGAGCTAGCCTTCCTGGACTCAAAGAGGGCTCTCTCTATAATTTTCATAAAAGATGTGCACTTGATTGATTTTAGGGTTTTGATTTTAGGCTAGTTATGATGATTAGGGTTTGTTTGTTTGTTTTTTTTGGTTGGGTTGTTTGTCAAGCAGAAATAGGTAGAGTAAGAGAGGTTTAGATCATTGGGCTATGGATTCTACAAAAGGTCTTGAAAGGTATAACAATAGGTCAAGGGTGTCTCGGAGGGAAAGTATAACAAAGCCAAATGGATCTTTAAAGCTTATGTGAGTGAAGTGAACAATAAATTGTGAGATTAGTAGGTTTAAAGGGCAGTTAAGAATCCTTTAACATGTACTATAACAAGAAAATTTCTTAATGGATACTATGCATGAAGAAATAACCAAAGACATGGCATACCATAAGCTTCTTTGACCAAACCCTAGCAAGTAAACATTAAGACAACAATTCAATAAACCCTAGAGAGCAAGTAACTTGTAAATTCTCTAGTGATTTCACCTTCAGGCAAAGAAAACATTCAAGATAACATATAGTAATGATCAAAGAGAAGGGAACTCATAAAATTCCTTAATTATACTACAAAGAACTTCAAAGCAACCATTCAAGATGAACAAAAGGGTAGGGAAAACCATAAACCTCTTCATTCAAACCCTATTTAGCAATACTTTGAAGAAAAGACCTCAAAAACCATGTTTAAGTCATACTAAAGGTAGGGCTAACCATAAAATACTTTGAAATGGGCTCCATTAAATCATTTTTGAGATAAAGAAGCTGAGTGGGATTAGAGAGCAACTAAGAATTCTCTAAATTGACCTATTAGAGGAAAAAATACAAGCAATAGAAAGCAGCCATAGCTAAGGTGCCTCTAAACAACATTTCTTAGCCTAAAATTTTTGTCCTACTGCATGAGAAAGATGAAAAAAGCTGAAAAACATAAGAAAACAAGCACTAATTTAGAATTAAATCACCATTAACCATGCTCATGAATCCTGCAAGTGTGCTTGGCTCCATTTTCACCCAAATCAAAGCATTCATAACACTCCAAAGCCAATTTCTCCTCAAATCCAAGTCTATTTATTAAGTCTAAAAATCAACCAACATGTACAATGAGGCCTCCATGCAGTATTTATCTTGCAAAGGAGGACCAAAACCCTAGCTAGGGTTTGAAAATATCATTAACTACTCATAAATGCCAAATTTGTCCTATGAGACCAAGCAAGGCCCAAGGCATAAATATCTAACTTGAATAAATGCAAAAATAAATGCTAACATAACTCCTCAGCTAACTGTGGAGTGATTTGCCTCAAAAACCCTCAAAATATCATTTTAATTAACTCCAAGTGTCTTTTGTTGACTTTTTGGCAAGGGCGCAACGCCAAGGCCAAGGGCGGAGTGCCAACACTAGGAAAATCGCCTGTTTTGTAGCTGAGATTTGGAGGACTTCCTGGTGTCAAAATGAGCTCCATGATAGCTCATTGGAAAGCTTGTCCTGTCTAATTTCCAAGAATACCTTTATTTTTATTATTAGACTCCATTTAACTTCTCAAAGACTCATTCTCCCAAGACTGCTCAGGGGTTAGTGCCAACTCTGAAAATAAGGTAGAAAGTTGATTTTTTGCATGTTTTTGGAACTTTTGGAGGACCAGTTTTGCTCCAAATGAGCTAAACTTTTGTGAGGGTGATGTCCTTGGCATAAGGATCCTGAAAATGTCAAGTTTTCCTCTAATGGGTGCCCCAAAAAAGAGTGTAGCGCCAGTGGCACTGTGCGCTTGGCCCTTTAAAATAGTCAAAATTTCAAAAATTCAAAAAGATGTCAAAAGTTGGATTTCTCTTGTTGATAATGTTTGGGAGATTTGGAGGGATCCATCAGCTAAACTACCAATATTTTATTTCTATTTTGCCTCATTGGTTTCACCATACCTTTAATAGGCCTCATTATCATGCTCATCATCTTCAACAAGGTCAAAATCAGTCATTATCTCATGGAAGTCATCTTCATCATGAATGGCTGCCTTATGTGGATCTTATTCTGCTATCCTCTATTTTCCCTTATGTACCTACTTGGTTGGTGAATAAGGTAGGGACCCTCCCCTATGATCATGCCTCCTTGGAATTTGTAAACAACTCAAAGGTGACCCCTCCCTTGTGATCATGCCCCTTGGGAATTTGGGCCTCTCCACCACTACCACTGTCCTCTGCTTCTGACCCTTTTAAAACTTTGTTTTTCCAACCCTAGGATTGATGTGTAATGGGGTGGAAGGAAGGTAAATGAAATGACAGTTTTTGCAGGTGAAGGGAAGAAATGAATGAAAGGAATAGATGTGTGATAAGCTAAGATGAATGAAAATCCTCAATCAATGAAATGACCCCTATTTTTACTGATACTCTGTCCAGGGAGATGAAATAAGCATATAGGCAGTGATTTCAATCTTGAATTTTAGGGTTTCTCTTAGTGTCTGATCTCATTCAATTTAAAAATTCACCAAATGGCATCAAAATAGGATTTATATTAGGTATTTGCCACTTTATGTGCTTATAATATCTTTGGTAAATATTTTAAGGTGATTAGAAGTGATTTGAGTGGTTATAGTGCTTAGGAAGACCTCCTGGCCAAGGGCGCAACGCTCAATCCCAAGCGCGCAACGCCTTTTTGCAGAGGGAATTTGGAGGCCTTTCATGTGTCCACATTGGTCCCATGATATCTCGTTGGAAATTTTATCATGTATACTTTCCAAATATACCTTTTTTTTTATTGGAGTTGATTTGACCTGTCAAAAGTTGATTCTCCCAAGACTGGTAAAAAAGTGTTGAATGATGATGTAGAAATGCAGAGTGATGGTGGAGGAAACTTTTGGAGGCCTTCATAAACTCCAAATTGAGCTCATGATAGCTCATTGGAAAGATATTCTAGTATAGTTGTCATTTGAATCATCAAGAGAGTCATTTGGACACAGCTATGAGAAAGCTTGATTTTCCCAAGGTCACTCCAGAAGTGTAGCAATTCTCTCGTGACACCTGTATTTTTGAAATTGCTCTAAAACCATGACACCTATGTAAAATATGAAGGAGTTTTTTCTTCTTGGACCTATGATGGAAAAAAACCTCTCTCACTTTTTTCAAATTCATATCTGTTTGTTCGAAAACACAATTTGAAGCGAAACTGGCCCTGTGAGTGACCAATGGCTTGACTCTTGGAATGAATTCTTGGAAAATGATGGAGACATGATAAGTTTATTTTGACACCTTTTGGAGATTACACACACTAGCATCTTCAAATTCTTGTGTAGTCTCAACCTTTAAGTCCAACTTAACCATTTCACCTTTTCTAATCACTTTCTTCAAAACCCTAGGTGTCTGCACCTCTTTTGTAGCAATCATCAGTGTTGTCTTCTAAGTTATCTATAGCCCTTTCAAGTTCATTCATTTCTGTCCAGTTCACCTCACCTTTTTCCCTATCTCATCAATAGTCTCTAATAGAATTTTCTTCATGTTTGGCTTGGTGTGCCTCCTACATGGTCATTATGTAATTGATCACTGTTTGGCACTCTACTTGGACCATCAAGCTCAAAAACCCTAGTTCTCCTTAAAACCAAATTGTTTCCTCTCTCCTTGCTACAAGTTGTCTTCATTTAGGAGTAGAACACATACCTTATCAATACCTTCTGTTGATAGAATTTTTAACACTCCTGCAGAAGTGTCAAAGTTTACATTTACCTCTTGCAGACCTTGAACTTGCTAAGGTAGTCTTCTTTGGAAAATTTTAGATCTTTCTTGAATAACCATGTCTCGACATTCTATTACATCTGAGCCAATTTCTAACAAAGAGAAACAATATTCGAAATGTTAATGATGACCTTGGAACATATGAAACCCTAATTTACCTAGTGGGATGGTTTTTTGACCTGATTTTGGCTAAAATTTGGCTTGGGGACCTCTAGTGAAAAACATAGTATTTGTCAAAGTGCTGTATTGAAGATCCAAAATCCAATGAAATTGATTTATCTAAAGAGCCTTCAGAGACAATTTTGAGACCATCAATGCTTGAGGCTTGGGGAACATGGGATGAATAGGCTTATAGGAAACCCTAGAGGGAAAGTGGGGTTTATGAGCAGGGGAAAAATAAGCCAATGAAGTTATAGGCAGGGAAGGAGGCTGAAAATGATAGGTAAAAGTCCATAAGGAGTTTGTAGGAGTGACAGGGTGACCATGGAATGGCATGCTGATGAAATAGTGAAAAAGTTTCCATAAGGATAATGAAGGCAGTGAGATTTCTGAAACTCACAATTTTCAAGGAAGGTTGTTTTCAGAAATCTAGAACCAATCTTTAGTCATATATAGATAATGAAAAATACTGATGACTAATAGGTGAGTTGAAGATAGAACCCTCTAAGGTTGAGGTCATTGTGAATTGGCAAACGCCAAAGAAAATCACTGAGGTAAGAAGCTTTTTGGGAGCAACCCAATATTGGAGGAAGTTTATTGCTAACTTCTCTTCTATCACAACTTTATTGCATGCATTTACTAGTGTGAAAAAGGTATTCCAATGGAGAGGAAAGTAGCAAAAAATATTGGATGCCTTGAAAGAGAAGATCAGTTCAACCCCGATACTTGCACTACTGGACTTAAGACAACCCTTTGAGATTCAAGCTGATGCAAGCAACTATGCCATGGGTGCAACCGTTATGAAACATGGTAAGCCCATTTCATTTCATTCAAAAACTTCCAATGTTGTAGTGATTAACTATCCTACTTATGACAAGGAGCTTTATGCGTTTGTTCAAACTGTGAAAAAGTGGAAACACTACTTGATGGGAAAGGAAACCATCATACACACTAACCACCAACCATTGTAATACTTGAAATCACAAAATAAGTTGTAACAATCAAGGCACTTTCGATGGATGGGTTTCCTACAAAAAATCCACTTGGTCATAAGGCATACGAAAGGTATATACAACAAGGTTGCTAATATTATTTCTAGGCCTATTGTTAGTGCAACGATTTTACTCAAGAATAGTTCTGTTTTGCATGAAAGTTATGTTGAGAAATATGCATTTGATAATGGATTTCAAGATGTTTATGAAAACTTGAGTCAAGGAAACCAAGTAGAGGAATTGGATTAACATGTACATAATAACTTTTTATATCATTTGGGAAAGCTTTGTATTCCACAGGGGGAGAGAGTGAATTTCATAATGGAAACACACACTTCTCTTATTGCTCTACATTTCGGTGTAAGCAAAACAATGTCACATCTTCAGAGGTATTATTATTGGCCTCGTATGCTTGAAAGTGTGACACGTTTCATTAAAGGTTGTTCATTGTGGGCAATCAGTAAGCCTAGCAATAGGAATTTAGGATTTTACAAACCACTTCTTGTACCTTTAAGTCCATGGGAGAGTGTTTATATGGATTTTGTAGGAGGTCTTCCATTGTCAAAAAGAGGTCATGATTATTTGTATGTAGTTGTGGATAGGTTCCGCAAGATGTGTATATTAATGCCATGTAAAAGGAAAACCACAGCTTAAAAAACAACTCAACTATTCTTTCAACATGTTTGGTTTGCCCACATCCATTGTTAGTGATCAAGATTCTCTATATATTAGGAATTTTTGGTCAAGTTTGTGGGATTTGATGGATACCAAGTTGAAAAAGAGTACAACCTTTCATCCACAAAAATATGGTCAAAACAAAGTGGTCAATCGAACAATCATACATCTTCTTCAAGGATATTGTAGAAAACATCATATGTTGTGGGATGAACATTTGCATTACATTCAACATGCTTACAACCATGTAAAACACTCCTCTACACAAACATCGCCATTTTAGGCATGTCTTGGATACTTGCCTAGATCACCATTGGATTTCATTTTTGGGAAGGATGTTGCTATTGATGGTCATATAGACATAGAAAAAGCCAAGAAGTTCATAGAAAAAATACAATTGATACATCAAATAGTTCAATATCAACTTGAAAAGAGCGAAGGCATGACAAGCATCGCGAAGATCACAAGTTCCAAGTTGGTGACGAAGTTTGGCTTCACATTAGTAAAAAGAGGCTTCAAGGGGAAGGTAAAAAACTGAAACCAGTCCGTTATGGTCCTTTCAGAATTTTAGAAACTATTGGTGACAATGCCTTCAAGTTAGATTTTCCTTCATATATGAAAATTTACTCTGTTGTTAATGTTGGGAAATTAAGGTTGTATGAGCCTCCATTGATTGAAGATCAAGGAGAAAATTTTCATATTCCATCTAATGAAGAGTTTTCTCCAGACTACCTTAATGAGCTTCAACAAGCCACTATTCTTTACAGAATAACAAGGACATCAAAACAAGGGAGTGTAGACTACCTTCTTTTGGGGCTCAAAGGAATAAATCCAAGCAAGGACAAATGGATCAAGATTGGAATGGTAAGGAAACTATACCCTCATTTGCTGAACAACTGAAAGTGATATTTTGGGGTCCAAAAGCTTCTAGTGGGGAGGAGTGATTGGGTGCTCAAAATTATGCTCAAAAATTAAATTTTTCAGAATGGTGTGGATCCTGAATGAAAACATATATCTCGTCATCCTAAATCTAGCACAACTCATTTCGTAGAAAATCGACACTGTATGCTCCTAGAAACGCGTTCTATCCGCTTTGTCAAAGATGCAATTTTTTTTGAAAAAAATGTAGGACAACCCAGCCAACAGTCCCTATGACTGACTAGACATGCCCATGTGGTAGGTTGATTAATCAAAGGGTATATCCTCGAGTGAATCAGATTGTGCCAAGTGTACCTATATCGTTGGTTTGAAATGGTGCATTTTGATTGGGTTTCATGTTGGCCAATCACAAACTGCCACGTGGCCCAGCTAGGGGCTGCCACGTGGCAGCTTGAAGGCCACCGAAAAATTGGTCAAGGTTTGAGTGGAGTGAGCAGGGGTCGATCCTGTGACCTCCAAGAACTAGTATAGATCCTTTACCAGTACACCATAGCATTTGTTTCTTAACATATAATGGTGTTGACATAGTTTTGTTATGACTATGGTTGCACAATGGGGGAGGGGGCTGGGGTCTAGACCTAGCCTTGGTGACCGTGCCTGGTGGTGGGACCATGGGTGAGAGGCTAGCCCCATTACCCCCCCAATTGCCAATAACCATTAACATTCAATCGTTCATCGACGGGGCTATGAGTCCACCAAGCCGAAGAGCGCAGTCTATTAAACCACGCGAATTTAAAATTTTTTGTGGGAGTTTTGGGGGTGGGAGTTAAGGTCCCGACCCCTGGACATATGGCCATAGTGTGGCCCTCCACCTGGCTAGAATATTTATACTTAAGGCCTTAGTGGCTAAATTAGTGCACTGAAAAATTCACCTAAAAATTGGGCAATCTAGCGCTCCAATAGAAAATTTTGGGGTGAAATTGTAGGATGGTGCCCGATTCGGAGGAAGTTGTGGAGTGGTTAGTGAAAAAAATTGGGGAAGCCATAAATAAGTCAATGTTTGATGAAATTCAAAGCAGAAAGAGGCTAGACATGCATTTTTTGGGAATTTTGGAGCCATTGGAACATGTTTCAGAGATGTTTGAGCATTACAAATTTATGTAATCACACTTTTGAGCATAATAGAAGAGGGCCAAGCCATTGGAAGCTGGACCAAGGAGATGTAGCCTAGGAGGGGTGAAATCCTTCATCATGTGATATAGTGTTACTATTTATGCTGATGTTCATGTCTGTTAGATGCTGTTGTTTAGTGTTTTCTCTATGTTAATTTTCTTAAGAAATTCACATAAAAACACAAAAAATCTCATGGTTAACTTGCAATTTACCTCATAATACTCAATCACTTTGTTTATATTATGAGTTGGAACTTAGCACAAAAAACACTAATTTTCCCATTTAGATTAGCTTAAAACTAGTTCCAAAACATAGATCTCATCGCCCTGAATCCAACGGAACTTGAATCGCTCAAAACCAATATCGTATGCTCCCAATATCACGTTCTGATAGTTTTCCTAAACAACTAAAAAAAGTTTGTAGGTTGGTTAGGTAGACTGACTGGGTAGTTCATACACTGATTGGGCATGGTGACTATTTTTGGGACCAATGGAATATTTCCAAGTGTCCTCATCTCATTGGTTGATTTTTTTTGCATTTTGATTTGTTAATGGTTTTATTACATGGTACAATGGTTGGAAGCCATGTGGGCTAATGAATGGATGCTACGTGGCCTCCCAACAATGTATCAAAATTTTGGTTATCAGTCGAAAGAGCCTCCAGGAGGTTCAAATGCACAACCAACAGAGTGGCAACATAATGCCTTACCACTGTGCCATGGGTGGTGCTTATAATAAGACCTATTTAAAATTTATGTTGTGAATGGTTGGGGGATGGGGTGGGGGTTAACCCCTGGTCCATGGTCACCCATACCCATGAGACACTATGATTTGGGCGGCGAGGGCACGGGGTTAACCCTAAAAAAATCTATGGTACAAATAAATGAAACCATTGTTAGATATGTGGATTTTAACCATAACACAACCACCATGGGCAAGGGTTAAAACCACAGTTTAGTTATGGAGTTTAACGGTGACAGTTAGAAACTGACGGTAACGTGACCATACCACAGGTGAACCATAATCAAAGCTCGGTTAAAGTCTGGCACAAAGTTTAAACTATACCTAGGTGTATATAAACCCGAGAAAAGTTTGAAGTATGGTTAGATTTTGGCGCACAGTTCAAACAACACCCCGGTAATATATAACCAAAATATAGTTGTAGAGTGCATTAACAGTTGGCATGATATTTTGAACTGTCCTGGATCCAACGTTGGTAAACCCGCCACGTGGCCCCAATCTATCCACTCATAGGGGCCATTGTGCATTTAAACTAGGCAACAATTTGCACCCAATCTGGCACGAATCTTGCCAAAGCTGGGAAAATTTGTTTCTCAGTGGTGCCAAAAATGGCAGAATTTGTAGGATGGTTAGCAGGAGAGTGCGGTTTGTAGATCAGTTAATAACAAAACTTCACCAGAGCATAAATTCTTTAGTTTTTGGCCAAATTGAGATCAGAAAAATCTTAGATAGGGGTTTTTTATTGTTCTAGAGCCATTGGAGACATCATTTTTTCATGATTAGTAATGTAAATCCATGTAAACCCATATTTGAGTACATAATGAAAGAGGCCCAACATTGGAAGATGGACCAGGAGATGCAACCTAAGAGGGGTGAACTCATTCACCATTTTGCTGTCTTGTGTTATTGTTTATGTTATTATTGAATCCATTTTTATGCTGAAAGACTGAGTTTAAACACTTATTTATATGCTATTGCAACTTGCCTAATTGCATAAAAGACATAAAATTTAACTTGCAAATTTCATCAAACCTTAAATATTTCAAATATAGATCAATATATTTTCCTATGTTGATGCGAGTTTCAGAGGCATATAAGGACAAAAAAATGGCAGATTAGTTAACTATGTTATGTTAGTGTTTGGAGGGCTGACTTTGCACTTGGATCACTAGCTGTTTTGACTTGGATTTCTCTTGTTGACAAATAATATATAAGGAAAGGATTTATGGGTTTTCCCTCTGTGGGTTTTGCCTTGGCCTCTGGCCTAACTTCTGGCATCTATTGTATTTTTGTGCACTGTGATCTCCATAATTAAAAGTATAATTTCTTGATGACATAACTAAAGTAAAAAAATAAAAAATAAAATGTACATAAATAGTCACAAGTAATTATGATGTTAAAAAATTATATCTTTCAAACAAATTTCAAAAAATAATTGAAAGGTGAAAATTCTTTAGTTGATTGTCCCACTATAGAAATGGCTTATGCCTCCATGATTCCCCCAAACTGGACTCAAAGGAAACATATTGAGTGATAATTGTACACATTTTGCAATCACAATTTAGAAGAAAAGACACAAAAATGATAAACCATCATCAATGAAATTCACATTGGATTCCTACTATTATTAGATCATCCTCCTTTTGATATTTATGTTTATTAAGCCCATCTCCTCACCATTTTCAACCATGTCTAATGGGAAAATACAATACAATTGAAAACATGATTTTGAATGCCCCATGCACCAATACATTCGTTATTTCAAGATCAATTGAATCCACCAAAGTAATTATTACCATCCTCCTTGATACCTATTTTCCTATCTCCAACTAGAAGAGCATGCTATGAATATAAATGTTTTTGGATAAGAAAACTATCAGTACCCCATGGCTTTATTTTAGCTCAACCATTAAATATAAAGAAACATCTCAATATTCAAGTTCCATCGCAAGGAAAAGTGGTGACACATCCATTAGCATCAAACCCATCCTAACCTACAATCATTAAATCAATTTCTCTTTTGAAGATGCATAGTTTGAATTTATGTCACATTATGAAGAATCTCAACCACTAGGGTGCATCTATGGGGAAGATGATTTTATATGTATTAATGATGATGTTTATGATTCTTCAATGATGATTATTTGTGTATGCATATGCATTAAAATTTATTTAAAATATGAATGTTTAACTTTACATCCATTTAAAGTTGAAAAGTTGAATCTAATTTTTCTTGAGAGTTTCTCCACTTTGAAAATTGGTTCATTGTAAGTGAATATGCATAAAGTAGACAAAATATTTCCAAAATTATGTTTAATAACATTGGTACACTCACTAGCTCCATGAAGTAGGATGTGCTAGTAGATAATTCTAAGGAGAAGAGGATGAAAAAGAGAACACAAAGACATTTCTATGGATTATGTGATCACTATCAAGCCTATTGGTGTTGATCAACCAAAGGTTGACTATAACATTGACTACTAACACTAGGTACTAATCACACTAACTGCATGTATGAATTTCACTAAATTAGATATTTTACGAATATTAAATTATATATTTTGTGTTCATCTAATATGAATGAGGCGACTTATAAAAAACCATTTTGATGGACATTTTGAATTTTTTGTTCTATAAATTTTGTCATGTTGAATTTTGTAGCTATGGTAAGTATTCATAATGTATGCTCGAGTCATTAATTAATTTGTAAAGAAATTTTTTAAATGCTAAGAGTCAAAAGAATTCATTTTCGAATCAAAATAAAATTTATTTTGTCATGTCCCATTTGGACATTCTAAAAGAAAGAAATTTGAATTTTTAAAAGTATATTTGTGTCCTCAAATTGAAAAAATCAACCCTCCAGAAGATAGGTAGTCCTAGCCCTTAGAGACAACCTTTCACATAAGAAAACCACTATATATTGGCACCATTTATCCTCCATTTGATAAGAAATTCACGACTCTTCTGCGATGAAGAAATTTAGAGATGTATAAGGCTATATATTTCAGTGGAAGAGGAATACTTGAGGCTAAAATCTTCTGTGATATGTGAGTTTAAGTGGAAATATAATTTCTGTGGACTACAAGCGTCCTGTAATGCCTTCTCTCTGTCGGTATGCAGACTATTGTGGCACTATTTTTTATGTGATTGAAGGCTAGTTCTGGGAAAATGAGAAGGAATCGTACATACAAACTTGTGAAGGCAGTGTTGAAGCTACTATATGTTTTGGAATTGGAGCAAAGTTAATATCTAAGTTATCATCCAAGAACATATCAAAGCATCCAAGGATAACAAAGGTCAAATTTATAAAATATTTTAGTCCTAAATTCATTGTCTAAGATCAAAGCTTCCACTGAATCAAAAGTATATGTGGCATAAGAGCATGATCTAAGTCCATACTGAAGCCTTATCTAAGTTGAAGAGTTTTAAGTTATCTCATTATAATTTCATCCTACACACATCTTATCTCTGTTCAAGCGAAGGATAGTGGGAACATAAATATCCTTCTATACTTTTCCATAAAATTCACAAAAATAAAAAAAACCACATACAAGAAGACAATCTTGGCATGGGATCCTTGAAAATCCCTCCAAGACCCACACATTTAGGGTTTTCTTTAGAGGCCCTATCAAATTGTGCCTTGGTCCATTGGTAGTATTATTGTTCCTAAATTCCTATTACCTTTAGTGTTGCACTTACCATTCAAGTTTGTGAAGGTTGTTCAACGTGCAACCTATGTGAATTGTGTAGCCTCATATGGTCTAATTTGTGCAATTATGCTGCTCTTGTTTTCCTTTCCATAGGTGAAATATTGAACCTATTATTTTGAACAAATATTTGTGATATTTTGTTTAAGGTTGTTCGACATGCAACCTATGTGAATTGTGTATCCTCATAGGGTCTAATTTGTGAAATTGTGCTGCTTCCTTTACAAAGATGAATTATTGAACCTATTATTTTGAAAAATGATTTGTGATATTTTCCTGCATGTTTATTGAGAATGCCTATGAATATAGTTCTAAATTTCTAATAATGTCCTAAAAATCAATATCTACTTAAAGTGAGTAATTCATCTAGTATTAGTAAATATTCTATGTCATAGTTCCAAGAATTTTATTTCAATAATAGTATTAATATTTTTTCTTTGATTTTATATGCAGGGAACAATTATAGTTTGATAGCTTGATCAAGACTTTAAATTCCATGTCACATAATAGGACTCATTACAAAAAGTTAAATACTTCATTTTCCCTTATTTTTCACTCATAAAACTTATGCTCGAAATTTTTTATTTGTAATTTCCTTCCCAACAACTAGGGAAGAAAAGTGTCATGAGTATCAAATTGACCATAACATCTTAGGTAGTGTTGTATAACTCATATTTATTTTATTGTGTGAATAAGAAGACAATGATGTTGAAAATGCAACAAGATGATGGAGCTTAGTGAAATGAAGTTGCCTTCACTAAGTGGGCCCGCAGGCTATTTTTGGCGCAAAGTCTATTTTTAGACATATGGATCATGGTCTATGAGTTGCAGGATGCTATTTATGGATGATTGGTCGAGTTGGTAAAAATAGATGGACCTTTATTTTTAGACATTGGGCGGTTTCTATTTTTAGACTGTCGGGCTAAAAATAGAACAATCAAATATTATTAACCCTTAATAATATTTAGACTATAAACATTATCTTATCCTCTTGGAGCACTTCAGTTTGATGCTTGGATGTGGCACATGCAGCTGACAGAAGGAAATACACTTTTCCTAAGGGTTAGTTGAGCTATTGCATGTTTGACTTCAGTTAGAACTCATGTGGCAGAGTTTGGTGGAGTTGATGAGACAGTTGGTGGAGTTGTGTTCGGTTTAACTTAGTTGAACTAGTTGTATTTAGTCTAACTGATAAATACATTAGTGATGAGTGGTGTGAATTAATTATTAATTAATTCACTAATTATTAACTCATAATTCAACTAAATAACACATCAGTTAACTGCAATGCATGGACAGTTCAGTGGAGACCAGTGTTAGAGGTGGGTGAAAGGGTGAGTCTACTATCAGTTGTGACTATGGTTGTGCGTGAGATTTGCACACACATTGATTGAGATTTCCAATGAGTATTGCGCAGTTGAAGCTAGTGGGATTCGAACTTGGATCTCATCATTATTCATCTTGGATTGCGCAGTAGAGGCAGGCAGACTTGTGGAGGATATTTGAACCTGTGACTTGTTCATCTTCCGTGCTAGTTTGTGTGTAGCATGTGAGATAGTGCTGAGAGTTGTGAGAGCTTTGTGCTATGTATTGTTACATGTTCTCTATCATTATATTATATAGATAGTTGGGGGTTTTCAGATATTTCTTTCCCCATTACGTACTATGTTGATATGTGTGCTTGATTATGTTTTAATGTGAGCATGCGACTGCTTCTATTTCCGCATATTGATGATCAATTGTAGAAGAGGTTATGTATTATGCATGAAGCTTAAATAGTGTGTAATCAGGATAATCTCGGTGAATAATTCAGCTATTATTTAAATTTATACATGGTATTAGAGCGAGAATTGATCATCGGATCTATTACAGTGATTACAATTTATTTCGGTAGATAGAGTCTGTAAGCGGGCCAGGTAGCCTCTGGATCCATCCTTTCCTTTGAAAGGTGATATATCTAGTAAACGCCCCTACAGTCAATCTTTGTGCTAGAAATAATTTGTTCTCACAGATCTAGAAGCAGTTGAGTTTTGAGCTTGGAATTCAAATTTTGCAGCAAGTTGTTTTCTTGGTGCCGAAGTTGAAATGTATTTCAATGGTTTGCGACTTGAATATGCCCTTGAGGGCAGTTCAAATTATGTTGCATGGAAGGACAGAATGGAGGCGGTATTAGATGATAACGGGCTGAAGGAGTTCATAGATGCTGAGGTCCCAAAGCCTACTGATGCTACTCAAGTTGAGGCTTGGCAAAGATAGCGAAATAGGATTAGCAGAGCGTGAAGGATCACATTGTATCCAACCTGCGTTCGGCTTCTCCATACTTGATGTGAAGCGTTGACGAGACCTATTCCGTGAGAAGCGGCCGAAGGAAGTTGGCGCTGGGGATAAACTCGAAGCAGTAAGATGGAGAAGGCGACGAGTATGCCCAAGTGCCTCCCGAAGTTCATCCAATGCGAGAGATGGTGAGGAAGTGTGGAGGTATTTGTCGATGATGAGAGGACTTAGTGGACCTGGCTCTCCTTGGTCTTCCGAAGAGTTGGCATTCCTATCGGGACTACGTAGTGGTCGGGAGAATTTGCCGGGATGGGAGCGACTTTGGGCGGATCTCATGCAAGAAGAGATTAGGAGGACTACCAGGGACGGATCTTCATAGAGGAGCATCGATGAAAAGGTGCTTCATAGAGCCGCAAAGAAAAGAAGGGGAAGAGCAAGAAAGCTTCTCGGTGCGGTAGCAACGAAGGAAAGAGACGAACATCCCGGGGCCGGTGCTTTCACTATGCTGACACGGAAATTGTACCACGGGTGTCCTGAGAAGAAGAAAAATAAGCATGCGCTGAATGCTGAGCGAGAGAGGCCTTAGCCTCACACGATTTAAAACTGGATTTTCATGATCACGTACTTGGTTTCAATTTGGATGGGATCGATGTGGTCTTGAACGTTGGTGTGTCATTTCACCTTATTGCGAAGAATGGGTTTGTTTTCGGTGCGGAGAAAGGTCTTGGAGTGCATCGAGATGGGCGATGATGGTAGATACAGTGCGACCGGTATCAGTACCATTTCCTTTGAGAGGGAGTCTGGTAAACCCTTCGTATTGAAGGAAGTATTGCATGTTCCAGGATTGATGAAGAATCTGATCTCTGTGGCGATGTTGGAAGACAAGGGGTATGATGTGGTCTTCAGCGAGGGAAAGGCTTTCCTGTGCAGTAAGACAACTGGAGAAACCCAGAGGATAGGGGTTCGATTCAAGAACCTTTATCAGTTGCAAGTAGATGGCTGCGTAGCAATGGCATGCAAGGCGGAAGGAGTGGTGAGCCAGGATGATGGTGAGCTGTGGCACCGGAGATTGGGCCACCTTCACCATGGAGCTTTGAAGATACTACAGCAGATTTCTACTGGGCTTCCTAAGGGCACTCTTGCGCAGTCAGATCAGTGCAAGGGGTGTACCTTGAGAAAATTTGTGAAAGATACCTTTCACGAGAAGGATAGTCGCGCCATGACGATCCTTGAGAGAATCCACACAAACGTGTGTGGACCTTTCTCAGTGGCTTCGACAACAAAGAACAAGTACTATGTGATATTTGTTGATGATTTCTCTCGGAAGTGCTGGATCTTCTTCATGCAGAAGAAGAGTGAGACATACTCAAAGTTCTGTGAGTTCAAGGCACTGGTTGAGAAAGAATCGGGGAAGCAGGTGAAGGCTCTTAGGAGCGACAATGGTGGTGAATTCATCTATGGAGAATTCAAGGACTTTTGCAGCGCAGAAGGAATTCGAAGAGAGCTCATAGCACCTCATAACCCACAGCAGAACGGGGTTGCTGAGCGGAAGAACAGAACGATCGTGGGTGCTGCACGGGCGATGTTGCATGATCGGGGCCTACCCATTCACTTGTGGGCGGAGGCATGCAATAATGCAGTATATGTGCAGAACCGTTGTCCTGACAGGATACTTGGCATGAGTACACCTGAGGAGGCGTTTTGTGGTAAGAGGCCTGATATTTCCCATTTGAGGATTTTTGGTTCACCTGTTTACATTCATGTGACGAAGGATGCCAGGAAGAAGTTGGAGCCGACTGCAGAGGTTGGGATATTTGTGGGGTACAACGATGCGCTGACTGTCGTGTGTATTCCCTCGAACGGTCGCAAGGCCCACATTGTGCGACGGGATATAAAATTTCAGGAGGAGAAAGCCATGCGGTGTTCGCTTGAGAGGGAGCTACACTTGCATGCAGATGAGGAGCTGTTAGTTCCTAAGGAGGAGCTTCCGGATGTGGATCAGCCACAAGAGGAAGTTCAGGAGGTGGAAGAAACCACCCATGCAGCGCCAACCATCAGAGGGCGCAAGCGCACTACAGAAGCTGAGTGACTGGCTCAAGATGCAGAGAAGGTTGTAGGACCACCTACATCACAGCGCAGACAGAGACAGTCACTGGACCGATACACTGGATACATGGCTCTTGTGAGAAAATGTGTCGTGACAGAGCCATCCTCTTTCAAGGAAGCTGTGGAGGACCCCTCATGGGTAGATGCCATGGTGGAAGAGTATGATTCGATTGTCAGAAACAGTGCATGGGAGATTGCCCTGCGACCGGAGGGGAAATCAGTGGTTGGTTCGCGATGGATCTACAAAGTGAAGAAGGTGGCTGACGGGAGTGTGGAGAAGTACAAGGCAAGATTTGTTTCCCGAGGCTTCTCACAGATAGAAGGGATCGATTATGAGGAGACCTTTGCACCTGTCGCAAGGTATTCTTCCATACGAATGATCCTAGCTCTCTCAGCGCAGATGGGGTGGCACATCCATCAGATGGATGTGAAGACTGCGTTCCTCAACGGAGTCATTGAGGAGGAGGTGTACATAGAGTAGCCCAAAGGTTTCGAGATCTTCAGCAGTGAGTCGCATGTGTGCAGACTCAAGAGAGCACTGTATGGGTTGAAGCAAGCACCTCGTGCTTGGTACACACGGATAGACAGTTATTTCACCAGACTTGGATTCTCCAAGAGTGAGGCGGATCCTAACCTGTACCAGATTGTGGTGGAGGGGAAGTTGCTGATCATTGTACTATATGTAGATGATCTAATTTTGACGGGTGATGAGCTGTTGATACTTTCATGCAAGGAGAATCTTGCTAGAGAGTTTGAGATGAAGGACTTGGGCCTCCTTCATTATTTCCTGGGATTGGAAATTTGGCAGCGCAGTGATGGACTATTTGTTTCTCAGGGTAAGTATGCCCGGTAGATACTCAAGAAGTTCAACATGCATGGCTGCAAGCCTGTTGATACTCCTCTTCCTGGAGGTTGGAGGAAGGAGGATGCTACTTCAGCGGAGGTAGTGGATGCCACTGTTTATCGACAGTTGGTGGGGTCGCTTATGTATCTGGTCAATACACGACCCGATATGTGCTATGTTGTTAACCAGCTTTCGCAAGCTATGGTTAAGCCTACCAAGCTCTTCTGGAAGGCAGGCAAGCATGTATTGCGTTATCTTAGAGGCACATCGGGATATGGTCTGTGGTACAGACAGGAGGATGAGGTGAAGCTATGTGGCTTCATGGATGCAGATTGGGCAGGGAGCCCAACGGACCGAAAGAGCACATCTGGAGGATCATCGAGTGGGAGTTGAAAAAAAGTTTTCGAAGTACGGCGGGGAAAGCGAGAGATCCGTGGCACTCGAGTTCGGCCAAGGGCGAGTATGTGGCAGCAAGCTTGGCTGCATGCGAGGCCATATGGATGAGGGAAGATCACAGTCGTGTTGTTGGTCACACTTGGAGCCTCATGATTTATTGTGATTAATAATCGAGGTTGCATTAAACTCTCAACTAATCCGAGTGTTCATGATAGATCCAAACACATGGACACTCGGTACCATCATATCAGTGTGTACGACGGAGAATCATGTTACTTTCATATATTCCCACGGAGGATTAGGATGCTGACATCTTGACGAAGGCGCTCACCAGGAGCAAGTTCGAATTCCACAGAGGCAGGATAGGGGTTGCGGATAATCCATATCTTGTTGAGAGGGAGTGATGAAAATGCAACAAGATGATGGAGCTTAGTGAAATGAAGTCGCCTTCACTAAGTGGGCCCGCAGGCTATTTTTGGCGCAAAGTCTATTTTTAGACTATGTCTATTTTTAGACATATAGATCATGGTCTATGAGTTGCAGGATGCTATTTATGGATGATTGGTCGAGTTGGTAAAAATAGATGGACCTCTATTTTTAGACATTGGGCGGTTTCTATTTTTAGACTGCCGGGCTAAAAATAGAACAGTCAAATATTATTAACCCTTAATAATATTTAGACTATAAACAGTATCTTATCCTCTTGGAGCACTTCAGTTTGATGCTTGGATGTGGCACATGCAGCTGACAGAAGGAAATACGCTTTTCCTAAGGGTTAGTTGAGCTATTGCATGGTTGACTTCAGTTAGAACTCATGTGGCAGAGTTTGGTGGAGTTGATGAGACAGTTGGTGGAGTTGTGTTCGGTTTAACTTAGTTGAACTAGTTGTATTTAATCTAACTGATAAATACACTAGTGATGAGTGGTGTGAATTAATTATTAATTAATTCACTAATTATTAACTCATAATTCAACTAAAGAACACATCAGTTAACTGCAATGCATGGACAGTTCAATGGAGACCAGTGTTAGAGGTGGGTGAGAGGGTGAGTCTACTATCAGTTGTGACTATGGCTGTGCATGAGATTTGCACACACATTGATTGAGATTTCCAATGAGTATTGCATAGTTGAAGCTAGTGGGATTCGAACTTGGATCTCATCTTTATTCATCTTGGATTGCGCAGTAGAGGCAGACAGACTTGTGGAGGAGATTTGAACCTGTGACTTGTTCATCTTTCTTGCTAGTTTGTGTGTAGCATGTGAGATAGTGCTGAGAGCTGTGAGAGCTTTGTGCTATGTATTGTTACATGTTCTCTATCATTATATTATATAGATAGTTGGGGGTTTTTAGCTATTGCTTTCCCCATTACATACTGTGTTGATATGTGTGCTTGATTATGTTTTAATGTGCGCATGCGACTGCTTCTATTTTCGCATATTGATGATCAATTGTAGAAGAGGTTATGTATTATGCATGAAGCTTAAATAGTGTGTAATCAGGATAATCTTGGTGAATAATTTAGCTATTATTCAAATTTCTACAAATGAGGCTACTTGTCACTATATCAACAATCACATGACAAGCTCTCATATTTATTTTCTTCTGTGAATAGGTAGACCATGAGACTAATTTTCAATATTAAACCTAGGGATATCATTAGTTTCCTTGAGGAAAAATGAAATACAACAAACCTAGTCCCAAAATGGGGTGATCCTGATATGTTTGGGATTTAGGCTATTCGAGCACAAGGATTTAGTACCTGTACCAATAGAGCTATGAGAGAATGGTAAAGGCATAAAGGGTTATTTTACCATAGACTGTAATCATAATCAAAGGGTAAATTCATAAAACGTGTATGGTAAAGGCATAAAGGTTTCTTTTACCAGATACTGTAAGCAAAATCAAATTTCAATTACACAAAATTAGTATCAAAATAGTCACAAAATTCTAGGGTATCATTGACATCACCATTTTTCTCTTAGCCTTTTGTTGTCTCCTCTAGCATGACGCTCGAATAGGTAGGTGCAATGAAACCTATTCATCTCACGAATGTAGGGGATCAAAAGCAGAGCAAGGACCTTATACCAGGTGTGTTTGTCTCACGATTGCAAGGGATGAACACGAAGAAAGGAACTTAGACCAGGTGGTTTATGCACCTAAAAATTTGTCATTTCTTGACTCTCATCGGAGTTGAGTTCGAAACTCGTGTTAGAAAATTAAATATTACAGAGCAAGGAAACACATAAAATATGCGGAAAATACAAGCACACAAAAAACACATAAAACTAGAGAGACACAGATATACGTGGTTCACCCAGTTTGGGCTACGTCCACCCCGAACAACCAGTCCTTCCTTTTTATTATCCAGCAAAAATGAAGAGACAAAACCTACAGCAAATCCGCTGTAATATCCTCTATTCTCTCTCACAGTCTCCCTCTCTGTTTCTCGCTCTGAGAATACACATGCATACTACATAGCCGCAATACAATACCCTCATATATACAAGGGGGTTGCCTTCTAGGGCAAAAAATCCTAATCTAAACATAACTTCTATTGTCAGATCATTTGCCTAATGAACGGCCCAGATTGACTAGAAATTACTATATTTTTACAAGGCAATTTTACATCTATTTTTAGCTTCGGGGGCGCTGCCCCCGAAAACCCCCACCAGGGGGGGGGGCTCCGAAAAGCACTGCCGCCCCCCCTGGACCCCCCATGGCAACGATCAATTACGGGTGGCGTTGCCGCCCCTTTTAAGGTACAGGGGTCCAATGTTGTGATACAAAGTAAACAAGATAGTCAGGCTCCACACCCAACAATCTCGCTCTTGGAGACTGATTGTAGCAACTCCATCACTACTTCATTTGCTGGACAATGACTCCTCTTTGGACCTGGATATTCCTCATCTTCATCGTCATCCTTGAAGACCAACTGAAACTGAGCATGTTCTCAATTTCTCCCTGGTTACAACTTTTGTTAGCATATCTGCAGGATTCTGGCTAGTGTGTATCTTTTCCAGCTTCAACTCTCCATCTTCTAATACTGACCGTATGAAATGGTACTTGAGATGTATGTGTTTAGTCCTAGAATGAAATGTTGAGTTCTTTGCAAGATGAATAGCACTTTGGCTATCACTGTATAGTGTGCCCATATCATTCTTCTTACCCAATTCATCCATAAACCTTTGTAACCAAATCATTTCTTTACTAGCCTCTGTAGCAGCAACATACTCGGCTTCTGTTGTTGAAAGTGCAACAACACTTTGGATTTTTGAAACCCAACTGACAGTTGTTCCACTTACAGTAAATACATATCCTGTAGTGCTCCTCTTGTTATCTCTGTCACCTGCCATATCTGCATCAACATATCCCTGTAGAGCAATGTTTGAACCACCAAAGCATAATGCTTGATTTGTGGTACCTCTCAAATATCTGAGAATCCATTTTACTGCCATCCAATGTTCTTTTCCTGGATTTTTCATATACCTGCTTACAACTCCCATTGCATGTGCAATATCAGGCCTTGTGCAGACCATTGCATACATTAAACTTCCAACTGCTGATGCATATGGAACTTTAGACATATAATCCATGTCTTCTTGGGTCTTTGGGCACATCTCCTTACTAAGTTTGAAATGGCTAGCAAAGGTGTACTAACTGGTTTTGCATTCTGCATATTAAATCTTTTCAACACCTTCTCTATGTACTCATTCTGAGATAGTGTTAATTTACGATTTTTCCTGTCTCTAGTTATCCTCATACCAAGGATTTGTTTTGCAGCTCCCAAATCCTTCATTGCAAATGAATTTGCCAATTTTCTTTTGAGCACATTTATTTCATGCATGTTAGATCCTGCAACAAGCATGTCATCTACATACAATAACAATATAATATAGCTGCCATCATTTTTCCTTTTTAGATAAACACAATGATCAGAGTGACATCTAGTATAACCTTTTTCAGACATAAACTTGTCAAATTTTAGATACCACTGCCTTGGAGCCTGTTTTAAACCATACAAGCTCTTCTTTAACCTGCACACCAATTTTTCTTTCCCTTTTACCTCATATCATTCTGGTTGCTGCATGTATATCTCTTCCTCCAAATCTCCATGGAGAAATGTTGTCTTTACATCTAACTGTTCAAGATGTAAATCTTCCACTGCTACAAGACTTAAGATAGTTCTGATTGAATTCATCTTAACAACGGGAGAAAATATTTCATCAAAATCAATACCTTTCTTCTGTGCAAACCCCTTCACCACAAGTCTAGCTTTGTACCTCTGTTTTCCTCCATCTTCTTCCTTCAGCCTGTAAACCCATTTATTCTGCAATGTAGTTTTACCTGCAGGAAACCTAACTAAGTCCCAAGTCTGGTTATGCATTAAGGAGTCCATCTCTTCTTCCATGGCTAGCTCCCACTTCTTCCTGCTTTCAACCTGCATTGCTTCTTCATAACATTCGAGTTCACCAAAATCAGTCAACAATAAATAATATAATGAAGGAGAGTATCGTTCAGGGGGTCTACTTATCCTGGTAGATCTTATAACACCACTTTCAGGTGTTTGAGGTGCCTGTTGCTGTTGTGGTGGTTGTTGCTGCTGTGGTTGTTGATTATTATTATTTTCAGGCACCTTTACTTTTTCAGTTATCTCATCAAGAACCATGTATTCCTTGCTTTCTTTTTCCTGTTTCTTTTCCTGCAACTGATTCTTATACAAGACATTTTCATTGAATATTACGTCTCTGCTCCTAATGATTTTGTGATTTTCATAATCATATACGTGATAACCAAAATCATTAGCACCATATCCAATAAAGGTACATTTATTTGATTTTGCCTCAAGCTTTGTTCTGTTTTATTTATTAATATGGACAAAGGCCTCACAACCAAAAGGCTTTAAAAAAGAGTAGTTTACCTTTTTACCTGTCCATGCTTCCTCTGGAATACCACCATCCAAGGAACTTGAAGGCCCTCTGTTTATTAAATAAACAGCAGTATCTACAGCATCTGCCCAAAATTGTAAAGGCAATCCTGCATGCAATCTCATGCACCTTGCACGCTCCATGATTGTTCTGTTCATCCTTTCTGACACACCATTTTCTTGTGGTGTTCTTGGAACTGTCTTCTCTCTACGAATTCCATGCTCTGAACAGTACCTATCAAACTCTTTGCTGTAATATTCACCTCCATTGTCTGATCTGAGACACTTCAACTTCTTTCCTGTCTCAATCTCAACCAAAGCTTTCCATTTCTTGAAAGTATCAAATACATCAGATTTATTCTGAATACAATAAATCCATGTTTTTCTAGTTGCATCATCAATAAAAGTAACATAATAACGAAAGCCACCGAGAGATGATACCTGAGCAGGTCCCCATACATCTGTATGCACAAGCTCCAATTTTTCGCTCTTCTTTTCTTTCCCAACTATGAGAAATCTGACTCTCTTTTGTTTTCCATAAATGCAATTTTCACAGAAATCCAAATCAACATTCTTCAAACCTGGCAACAAATTTCTTGAGTGAAGAATCTTCATTCCCTTCTCACTCATGTCTCCGAGCCTATGATGCCATAATGTTGCATCTGCTCCTTTGGAATTTAAAGCATTAACAGAGTTAGAAATACCATTGCATAAATACAATGTACCAACCTTTTCGCCTTTTGCTATTACCGGGGCTCCTTTGGTGACCTTCCAAGTTTTATCTGTGAAAGTTGTCACACAACCTTCACTGCCTAACTGCCCTGTTGAAATCAGATTTTTCTTCAGATCTGGAACATGCCTTACCTCCTTTAGTAGCCATTGGTTTTCATTCTATTGTTTTACAAGAACTTTACCCATTCCAACAATTTTACAGGGTTTATCATCACCCAAACGAACTTGTCTAAAATCTCCTTGAACATAGTCATGAAAATATTTCTTATCAGGTGTGGCATGGAATGAAGCCCCTGAATCTACAACCCAAGAATCAGTAACATTTTCGAAAGAAAGAATCAAAGCATCTTGTAACACATCACCTGTCACATTTGCTTCATGATTGTTTTCTTGCTATGTGTCTCCTTCTTTTCCCTTTCGAGATCTACAGTCTTTCTTTAGGTGTCCTTTCTTTCCGCAATTCCAGCACACTATCCCCGATCTGGACTTGGATCTTCCTTTCCTTGATTTACTACGATATCCCAAGCTCTTTCCTCTTTCCATTCTTCTTCCCCTAGACTCTGCACTCAAAGCATTACCTGATGTCTCACCGGAGCTTTTTCGTCGCATTTCCTCGCTAAGGCTAGCACCAACAACATCATCAAAATTTAAAGTACTAGATCCAGAGAAAGAGTTACTAATGGCCATTACTAAACCATTCCAACTCTCTGGCAATGAGCACAAGAATAACAGAGCTCTAAATTCATCATCAAAGTTTACCCCTACAGAACTTAACTGACTGGTAACTGTATTAAATTCATTTAAATGGTCTGCAACAGATCCACCTTCTGACATCTTCATATTAAATAGTCATTTCATAAGAAATACCTTGTTTGAGGCTGAGGGTTTTTCATATAGTTTCGCCAACGTCTGCATCAAACCCTCTGTTGTTGTTTCCTTCGAAATATTGAAGGCGACTGATGCCGCAAGGCACAACCGTACTGTTCCGAGTGCTTTTCTATCGCGAATGTTCCATTCCGCGTTTGTCATGGCCGCTGGCTTCTTTGTTGTTCCGCTCAATGGTAGGTACAGATCTTTCTAATACAGATAATCTTCCATTTGCATCTTCCATAGCGGGAAGTTTTGGCCGTTAAATTTCTCGACCCTAAACTGACCATCGTCACTTCATTGTCCCAACTTTGTTAACACGACAATTTGTCACCGTCCCTACCATTCCCCGTCCCGCACAATGGAGGACCCATAACGTGACCTGTGAACACTGTCATGCACTGAAAACATCATCATTGCATCCCTGTGAGTATGAGCTTCATTTCCCCTTGAGACATCTCCTTGCAAAATCCATGAAAAACAGCTCTTTTTGCATTGGCGCGGGTAGACAGTTCAGTACTCGCGCCACTCAGGGAAATCCTGTAAAGAGGTCGCGCCACTTGGCGCTCTCTCATAGAGCAGCAATCGCGCCACCCATTTTAGGGACTGTTTTTTATATATGGATGGCGGAAGTTGAGTTCAAACAAACTCACAACCACTGCCTATCTTGAGTTGGGAGGTTTGGCTTGTCCTTGATGGCAACCCTCTGAATGAAGATGAAGACATGCGACTGATGACATGTGTTGTCCTTGATGGCAAACCATCTGATGAAGTTATGCTTGACTTGATGGACTTAGTAAATGATGTAAATCTGATATGATCTAATGTTTGTTGACAATATGATGCTAAGTGTTGTCCTTGAAAGGCAACCCACTTGATGAAGATGATGACAACTTACTTGATGAAGTTGTGCTTGAGAGAATATGTTCCTGATGAAGAAAATATGATGTTTCTACAGTGTGCATGAAGAAAGGATTTCAGAATGTACTCAAAGTATGATGAAAAAGAGTATGTCTCTTGGTATACGCGGAGTGGCCTAGGGGAAATCGCGTATACACGCGGAAAGGAACGTGCCAAGTCGCGTATGGGCTAAAGCGCTCAAAAAGTGAAAAACCAAGGGTAGCCACCATGGTATTGACCCATTGTATTGGGTAATGATCCGCCTAATTGACCCCGTCCAGGTAGTTTTGGGCTTATGGTATTGTTTTGGTCCATGGTATTGAAAAAGGGGCTCATGGTATTGAAAAAGGATAAACCTATATAAGGAGAAGAAATTCATTGTGCAAATCAGGAGTGTGGAGCAAGATGTCTGAGCTTGAATGAATACTTCTCTCTGAAGTATATCTGAATAGAAAGGGTTACACTTGAATGATAAATCTGAATGTATGAAGCACCAATGATGAAGAAGGGGATCTAGATCTGAATTGCTCTTATATTTGCTAGATCTGATTATGGAAGGCTTAGATCTGTGATGAGGCGAACATCTAGGCGAACATCTGTCTGAAGTAAAGGGTTGAATCTGAGGTGAATGTCTGATCTGATGAAGTATGCAGCTCTGTAATGATTAAAGATCTATACGCTACTTCGCCGTGGAGGAAGCGCGTATATACGCAGCTTCGTCGAAGAGAAAGCGCGTATGCGCAATAAAATATACACTGCGGTATACGCTGGTTTGTATGGACGGAAGAGCGTATATACGCGACATCAGTGAAGTAAAAGCGCGTATTCATACTAGGGTTTGCTGAAGCAAGGGGTATGAAATATCTGATCTGTTCTGCTGTGTTTCTGCTATCTGATCTGTGTTGATATGAATCTGTTAATGATGTATGGTTGTGCTTAAAAGTATGGAAAGGGTTCGGTCTGGAAATATGATGAATTGTGGCCTGCAAGTTGTGTTCTATTAAAGTGGTTGGATCCGGTGTGAAAATTGATGAAACGTGGTCCAAGGTGGTGCTGAGGGTTGTAGCCTTCAGTCAGGGGGTTGTAGCTCCCTTCCGGTGAGGCTGGTAAGGTAAGCGAGATCGGGGGTCGTAGCTCCCTTCCCGGGGGAGAGGGCGTTCGATAGCGAGATCGGGGGTGATGGGTGGTTGCTCCCTTCCCGGGAAGGCGGTAAACAGTCGGGGGGTCGTAGCCGCTGTCTGCACGAGGCAGTGTGTGACGAGCATAGCGGTGGGTGCACAACGTCTTTGGTGTCTGCGCCGGCGCCTGTTGTAAGATGTTTCTCTCTATAGCAAATATTGAAGAAATTTGACAAGCTGTTGAAGGTGGTTTTCTCGACTTGGGTTTCCACCTAAAAATCACAGTGTTCATGTGTGATGCTTTGTGTCATGATTATTCATTCTCACGCATGTTCTTTACACTTATTGAATATACGATGGAATAAATGAAGGAATGATTTGAGTGAAGAATTAATGACATAATTAGATATCTGTGTATACGCGAGTTTCGTAAAGGGTATCCGCGTATATACGCAAGTCTGGTTCAGGAAAGTAGCGTATGCATTTTAGAAGTAGAAAAGTGAAAGTTTTGAATATGCAGTAAATACTGATTCACCCCCCCCCCTCTCAGTATTTTTCCCAACAATTGGTATCAGAGCAGGTCCTTCTGCAGAAGCTTGATCGCTTGAAGGAGATCCGTCGCAATGGGAAGTATACATACAAAAGCCTTGCTGAATTTTGGTGCAAAAGTATGGGCTCTCATGAAAGAGTGTGAAAAAGAAAAGGGTACCTGTGTGGATTCTCTCGAAGACAATAATCTTCTTGAAGAAAACATTCAACTCAAAGTAAGCCTAGAAGAAAAGAACATAATCATTGAGACTTTTAAAAATCAGCTTGAAGCAAGAGAAAAACGCATGGAGGATCTAGAATGTGAAGTAGTAAGTCTAAGGAAGGATAATGAGAAATTGAATTCTCTCAATCTCAGATTTTCTAAAAGTTCAGAAACCTTGGATGAGATTATCAAGGTACAACGGTCTCCCTTTATAAAAACAGGTCTTGGATGTACTGGGGAATCTTCTCGGACATCGGCACCAAATTCTCTAAAAGCAGCCACTGCTGGTTCTCTACATTCAGCCACTCAGCGAGGGAACAAAGGATCTTTACAGGTAAAGCAAGATCACCTCAATTCAAGAAACACTAACAGGGAGATCTTTCAAAATGGCTACAACCAACAGGTAAAGTCTAATAGAAGATTTCATGATCACATAAATTTCTACTTCAATGGTCAATGTTTCACATGTCACAACTTTGGTCATAAAGCTGTTCAATGTGTTGCATATAAAACCATCATGACCAGAGAAGCAAGAAAGATAAGGATGAATGATGAACCAAAGAAGAACACCTATAACAATTTTCTCCTCTTCAAAATGAAGTTGAATGTACTTATTGCAATAACTTTGGTCATGAAGAATCTGAATGCAGGAGCAAGGTCCAGCCAAAAGAGCATGTTCCCTCAAGCTCTAAAGTGTGGAAAAAGAAAGAATTACCAGTTGAAAATTGTGGGATAGCGTTATTTGCAGAGGGTGAAGAGAATCAATGGTATATTGATAGCGGGTGTTCAAGACACATGACAGGTGACAAAAGCAAACTGCATACTTATAAATCCCTAGAAAAGGAAAAGAAAGTTACTTTTGGAAATGATACTCCTTCTGTTATTAAAGGAAAAGGGTCAGTATTTCTAAAAGAAAAGGTGAAGGCTAAAGATGTCATGTATGTGGATGGATTAAGGCATAACCTATTGAGTGTTAGTCAAATGTGTGATCAAGGAGCAGAAGTGGTCTTCAGTTCCAAAGAATGTGTGGTTCGTGATCTTGATACAGGTAAAACCATTATAAAAGGAAAAATAAATCCAAGCAACCTGTATGTACTCAACGGCATAGAACAATGTTACTTAAGAAAATCTTCAGAAAATTGGCTATGGCATCGAAGACTGGGACATCTGAGTTTCTCTCAAATCAACAAAGCAAGCAAACTTCAAGCTGTTCGTGATCTTCCCAAGATCAATCTTCCAGAAAGTACCATATGAAAATCTTGTCAATTTGGTAAGCAGACCAGAGTCCGATTTAATGCCAAAGAAGGTTCATCAAGTAAGCCTCTTGAACTCATTCATACTGACATCTGTGGACCTATGAGGAAAAAGTCATTATGTGGGGAAGAATACTATATCCTATTTATTGATGACTACTCCAGAATGTGTGAGATCGCGTTTATTAAACACAAAGATGAAGCCTTTGAAAAATTTCAGAAGTACAAAGCACTGGTAGAAAATGAATTGGATTCAAAAATCAAGTGTCTTAGATCTGATCGAGGAGGAGAATATTCATCGAATGAATTCTTTGAATTTTGTGAACAACATGGCATTAAAAGACAGTTCTCTGTAGCAGGCACTCCACAACAAAATGGTGTAGCAGAAAGAATGAATAGAACAATTGTCCAAATGGCTAGAGCTATGCTTGCTGACTCTAATGTTCCTAACATGTTCTGGAGTGAAGCAACACGTGCAGCAGTTAACATTCTCAACAAGGCTCATGTTCGGGTGAACAGTGATAAAACTCCATATGAACTCTGGTATGGCAAATCTCCCACTGTAAAGCATTTTAAAGTTTTTGGAAGTAGATGCTTTATCAAAAATAATGATGAAAAACTTGGCAAGTTTGACCCTAGATCAGATGAAGGGATACTTCTTGGATACACATCTTCAAGCAAAGAATTCACATGTTACAATAAGAGGCTTAAAAAGGTTGTTGAATGTATTGATGTTGTTATTGACGAGTCTCCTGCAGCTCCTAAAGAAGAAAAACAAACAACAGAAGAAGATGATGATGACATATGGCCTTCTACATCAGATGGAAATGATATAGACAGTGAATCAAATGAAGAACCTGAAAATGATTTATCTGAAAAGGCTCCATCCAGATATGTTCAAAAGAATCATCCTGAATCTCAAATTTTGGGAGACAAGGAATCAGGTGTATGAACAAGGAGAACTCTTGCGGGATCTTCTAGTAATTTGGCACTTCTATCCACAATTGAACCACACAATGTCAATGAAGCTAGCAAATATGAATGTTGGAATAATGCCATGGATGAAGAAATTGAGCAAATTGAAAAGAATGACACTTGGGATTTCGTACCAAGACCTCATGATAAAAATGTCATTGGAACTAAATGGATCTTCAAGAACAAGTTAAATGAGAATGGGGATGTTGTAAGAAACAAAGCTAGACTGGTGTGCAAAGGGTATACTCAACAAGAAGGTATAGACTTTGAAGAAACTTTTGCTCCTGTAGCTAGACTTGAAGCCATAAGAATGTTTCTTGCTTTCTCAAGCCATCAACGAATCAAAGTTTATCAAATGGATGTTAAGTCTGCTTTTCTTAATGGTGACCTAGAAGAAGAAGTATATATAGAACAACCGGAAGGATTCATTTTGGGAAATGATGCAAATCTTGTTTGTAGACTTAAAAAGGCTCTGTATGGACTCAAACAAGCTCCGAGGGCTTGGTATTATCGTCTTGACAAATATCTTCATCAACAAGGATTTTCAAAGGGGTCTGCTGATAGCAACTTATACACAAAAGTTGAAAATGATAAACTATTGATTGTAGTTGTATATGTTGATGATATCATTTTTGGGAGCAACGAAGAATCTATGAGTCAAAAATTTGCTTCTGTCATGCAGCAAGAATTTGAAATGTCTTTACTTGGGGAACTAACATTCTTTCTTGGCTTGCAAGTTCATCAATCTGCAGATGGTATATTTCTATCACAAGCAAAATATCTTAAGCAAATTCTGAAGAAGTATGGCATGGAAGAATGCAAACCTGTAAGTACACCAATGATAACTGGATGCAGTCTCAGTTCTAATGATGATTCTCCCACTGTGAATCAACCAGAATACAGATCGATGATTGGAAGCCTACTTTATCTCACTGGGACCAGACCAGACATTATGCATGTTGTTGGGATTGTTGGACGATTCCAAGCTAATCCAAAAGAGTCTCACCTTCAGGCTGTCAAAAGGATATTCAAATATCTACAAGGAACTCAAGACTTTGGTCTATGGTATCCGAAGGATGCTGATCTTACTCTTCATGCTTACACTGATGCAGATTGGGCTGGAAGTGTTGATGATCGGAAAAGCACTAGTGGTGGTGCATTTTACATGGGGCCGCGGTTAGTATCTTGGTTCAGCAAGAAGCAAAATTCTATTGCCTTATCAACAGCTGAAGCAGAGTATGTAGCTGCCGCATCTTGTTGCACTCAACTCCTATGGATGATGAAAACCTTGCAAGATTTTCAAATCAAATGTGCAACTCCTATCTCCATTATGTGTGATAATACAAGTGCCATCAGTATCTCAAAGAATCCTGTTATGCATTCAAAGACCAAGCACATTCCCATAAAGTATCATTTCTTACGTGAACAAGTGCTTGAACAAAAGGTGAAGTTGGAGTATGTTACCTCCAAAGAACAAGTTGCTGATATCTTTACCAAACCTCTGCCCAAGGAAGCGTTCGAGCATCTAAGACAGAAGCTGGGAGTGGTCTCTGCCAGTCAAAAGAAAAAATCTGCATAATTTTTAGAAGATGGCTTGGGATACGCGGGTTTCCTGAAACACAGTCGCGTATGTACGCGAGTTCCTGCACATAAAACCGCGTATGGTTGGTTGCTGGCAATTTTTGGTTGGTTCAGCATTCTTCAGCACAGCTGCAGTGCTGTTTGGTATCTCTGATACTGTTTGGTATCTCTGGTGGTGTTCCAGTTCTCATAATTCTGTTTCTAATGTTTTGATGAAGATGCCTTGATGATTTGTTGGTGGAAGTTTTCGGGATGCACAAACTAAGGGGGAGCCTTAGTCATTTGGAAAGATTGCTTGGTTGCACAGATTCAGGGGGAGCATTAGCTTTGCTGAGTATAATGCATTGTTGGCATTATGGTGTTTCTGATTTATAATCTCTCTTGAGGTCTTTCCGGTGTTGGTCTTAAAGTCATATTTGTAATTTGATGAAAAGGTCTTGTTAAGACCCATGATGTAAAATTGTAATATTCAGTCATGTAAGGACTTGTCAAATTCGTAAACCCACTTGGTTGGGTAGCTGAGTCAAATGTGTAAACCCACTTGGTTGGGTACTTGAGTCTCATATGTAAATCCACTTGGTTGGATATTTGTTGTAAGTATGAGTCTTTGGTGATAGGAAAGTCTTTGAGTCATGTACTTTATTGAAAAATATGTTTGAAGATTTTGCATGAACTTAGGGGGAGCTTGGCCACTTCAGCACACATCAGATCTGCAGAATGTTCCTTCCACATGAGGAGAAAAGGGGGAGAATGTTGGTTTTTGATCCGCCCTTTGCCCTTGATGTCAAAGGGGGAGAGTGACATGGTGTTTGAATAAATAAAAGATAATGATGTGACATATTTGGGAGAGTGACATGATATCTATCTGCTGTGGTAACCAAACACCATCATGGTTGCCATCAAGTCCAAAGGGGGAGATTGTTGGAAATATGATGCAGGATGTTGTCCTTGATGGCAACCCACTGAATGAAGATGAAGACATGCGACTGATGACATGTGTTGTCCTTGATGGCAAACCACCTGATGAAGTTATGCTTGACTTGATGGACTTAGTAAATGATGTAAATCTGATGTGATATGATGTTTGTTGACAATATGATGCTAAGTGTTGTCCTTGAAAGGCAACCCACTTGATGAAGATAATGACAACTTACTTGATGAAGTTGTGCTTAAGAGAATGTGTTCCTAATGAAGAAAATATGATGTTTCTACAGTGTGTACAGAAGGCTATGAAGAAAGGATTTCAGAATGTACTCAAAGTATGATGAAAAAGAGTGTGTCTCTTGGTATACGCGGATTGGCCTAGGGGAAGTCGCGTATGCACGCGGAAAAGAACGTGCCAAGTCGCGTATGGGCTAAAGCGCTCAAAAAGTGCAAAACCAAGGATAACCACCATGGTATTGACCCATTGTATTGGGTAATGATCCGCCTAATTGACCCCGTCCAGGTTGTTTTGGGCTCATGGTATTGTTTTGGCCCATGGTATTGAAAAAAAGGGGCTCATGGTATTGAAAAGGATAAACCTATATAAGGAGAAGAAATTCATTGTGCAAATCATGAGTGTGGGTGCAAGATGTCTGAGCTTGAATGAATACTTCTCTCTGAAGTATATCTGAATGAAAAGGCTTACACTTGAATGATAAATCTGAATGTATGAAGCACCAATGATGAAGAAGGGGATCTAGATCTGAATTGCTCTTGTATTTGCTAGATCTGATTATGGAAGGCTTAGATCTGTGATGAGGCGAGCATCTAGGCAAACATCTGTCTGAAGCAAAAGGGTAGATCTGAACTGAATATCTGATCTGATGAAGTATGTTGCTCTGTAATGATTGAAGATATATACGCTACTTCGCCGCGGAGGAAGCGCGTATATACGCGGCTTCAGCGAAGAGAAAGCGCGTATGCGCAATAAAATATACACTGAGGTATACGCTGGTTTGTGTGGACGGAAACGCGTATATACGCGACATCAGTGAAGTAAAAGCGCGTATGCAAACTAGGGTTTGCTGAAGCAAGGGGTATGAAATATCTGATCTGTTCTGCTGTGTTTCTGCTATCTGATCTGTGTTGATATGTATCTGTTGATGATGTATGTTTGTGCTTAAAAGTATGGAAAGGGTTCGGTCTGGAAATATGATGAATTGTGGCCTACAAGTTGTGTTCTATTGAAGTGGTTGGATCCAGTGTGAAAATTGATGAAACGTGGTCCAAGGTGGTGCTGAAGGTTGTAGCCTTCAGTCAGGGGGTTGTAGCTCCCTTCCAGGTGAGGCTGGTAAACGAGATCGGGAGGTCGTAGCTCCCTTCCAGGAGAGGCAGTAACGAGATCGGGGAGTGCAGTAGCTCCTTCGAGAGAAGGTGATAAACGAGTCGGTCGTAGCTCCCTTGAGTAGAAGTGATGGCAATGGCAGTGGGTGCACAACGTCTTTGGTCAAAATGTAACGTGACACATATGTTGTAAGATGTTTTCTACTGTAATAAAATATTGAAGAAATTTAAACAAGCTGCAATGAAGGGTTTTTCTCTAAACTTGGGGTTTCTAAAAATCCTGGTGTTCATGTGTGATGCTTTGTGTCATGATTTATTCTGTTCTTACTGCACATGTTTACTGCTTATTGAATATCTGATGAATAAATGAAGGAATGATTTGAGTGAAGAATTAATGACATAATTAGATATCTGTGTATACGCGAGTTTCGTAAAGGGTATCCGCGTATATACGCAAGTCTGGTTCAAGAAAGTAGCGTATGCGTTTTAGAAGCAGAAAAGTGAAAGTTTTGAA